>CAMXCT020005802.1:320254-439152 GCA_947184155.2 Cladocopium goreaui
GAGGTTGCTAAACGCAATGTAACAGCTGCGCAAAAGGTAGTTATTGACCATAATGCTACTCTTGCACTATGCGGGATTGCAGCTGGAGGTTTGTAAACACATTGTACCAGCTGCGCGAAGAGAAGAATTGGGTTGCAGAAGCTACAGTGTAAGAGAAGAGGTAGCTGGGAGGCAGGTCAGAGCAGAAGTGGCCCAGATAAGTGGCTGCTCAGAGAAGAAGTACCTGAGAAGAGGTGCCTCAGCGAAGAGGCCGTTCAGTGAAGAATAAGCTCAACAAAGAATTGCGGGTCATTCATCTATCCATCCAGGCACCCTTCAATTCATTCATTCGCTCACTCGTTTAGCCACTGATTCATTGATTCATTTTTTCATTGATTCAAAGGTTCAATGATTCGTTGCTTCACTGATTCAATGATTCATTGCTTCATTGATTCGTTGATTCATTGCTTCATTGGTTCGTTGAGTCACTGATTCATTGCGTTGTTGCTTCATTGACTCAATGATTTATTGGTTCATCGACTCACTACTGCACCCATTCATTGAACCATTGGCTCATTGCTTCGTTGCTTCATTGGCTCACTGACTCATTGATTCATTGCTTCATTGAACCGTTGAGTCATTGATTCATTGCTTCGTTGCTTCGTTGATTCATGGTTTCAATGATTCATCGATCCATTCCTCCGCTTTTGCACTGATTCATTGGTTCGTTGCTCCGTCGCCTCATTGATTCATTGATTCCTTGACTCATTGAATGGTTGATTCATTGTTTGGTTCATTGATTCGTTGATTCACTGATTTATTGGTTCCTAGGTTTATTGATGCATTGATTCGTTGATTCACTGAATAATTAATTGATGCGCTGGTTCATTATTTCTTTGACTCATTGAGTCGTTACTTCCTTGAATCATCACCGATTCGTTGATTCATTGATTCACTGGTTCATTGACTCGATGTTTCATTGATTCATTGATTCGTTGATTCATTGGTTCAATCATTGATTCACTGACTCATGGATTCATTGTTTCATTGATTGGTTGATTCAATGGCTCAGTGATTCATTGACTCACTACTTCACTCATTGATTGATTCATTGGCTCATTGCTTCGTTGCTTCATTGACCCACTGATTCCTTGATTCATTGATTGGTTGATTGATTGATTGATTGATTGATTGGTTGGTTGGTTGGTTGGTTGATCGGTTCATCGTTTGACTCATTGATTTGTGGTTTCGTTCCTTCATCGGTTCACTGATTCATCGTTTCATTGGCTCATCGATTCATGGTTTCACTGGTTCATTGATTCATTCAGTCAGCTGCGCACAGCGCATAGATTCCTTCGTGTCATTTCATTGGCGCCTCAATGATCTCGACAACCATTTGCCCATTCGTTGATGCATTTCACAACTTCAACACTTCTTGGATGCTTCTGCATCTCGAAAAACTTACCTATTAGACCACATTCTTCCTACAGTTGTTTCAATTCTTTCGAAACTTCCGCCCCGGCGCGGGCCGGGCACTACCTGGTATAAACCAGAATGATATTGTAACTCGTAATAATAACTCATAAACTTGGAGACAATTCACTTCCTTTGTTTCTTGCGCTACACCATTGCTCTGTAAGAAATCCACCCATTCACTAGTTCCATACATCTACATACTAGATGGGATGATCCTCCAAGTGCGCGCAAAACGTTAAAACGCCATCTTCAGGGTTTGGTAGTGGGGCATGCCTTAGAATCATTAGCATTACTATCCCAGTTTGGTGGGATCACGCAACAGTTTTGTTTGCTTTTCATTTCAATGGAAAAAGGTTCCTGAAAGGCTAGCCATCCGAGTTCAATCACAATCCGCAGCTTATTACAAGTGGGGGTAGCGCCGCAAACCGCAAGGAACCACCTCATTGGGCTAAAACCAGCTAAATAAGGACCTGGGTCCTTCATGGTCCTTCAAAATTCAAAGCTTGAACCAGTTCAAATGGATGATTTTTTCCAAAATTTTGGGATGTGTTTGGCAACTGATCACACCCGCGTCTTGGGTCCGACTTCCAAATCATACCAAAGCGAGGCTCACGTGCTGACTGACGGTTTGGCTGGAGCGGAAAATCGCATGATTGGCATTGTGGCACTGCACCAGAAATCTGTGCGGGAACGGCGCTTTCCCGTGGAGCTTTTGGAGAAGGGTTTGAAGGTAAAAATCGAAGAAACTTGGAGAAATAGAACCGTTTGTTGCTTTTATTTTTTTTAAAATGGCAAGTGGGGCATTGGACATAATCCAGCCTACAAACCATGCCCAAGTATTGACGAATCTCCACCAAAGAAATATTTCTCTTCTTGGATGAAAACATGCTGAGTTGCCGCGTATGGATACAGAATGAAACATGCAATTAATGTGGTAAACTCTGGTAAGCGACAGAATTAACCTGAGATAACCAGTTCATAGTTGCTCAAGGTTTATGACTAAGCCATCCAGATTGTAAACTCATGTGAACATGTAAAACCATCCGGATATGAGCCGAGTTTTGTTTGCAAATTAACAAGAAACGAAACAAACAAATAGTAACTAAATTCAACCATCCCCAAGTCGTGATGTTTCGTTTTGTGATTATTTGGGGACACCAATCTGCAGAGAAAGAGAGTGAGAGAGAGAGAGAGAGAAATGTCTATACCTAGACCTTCGAAGTACGTGTGTTTTGCGTATCTTTAAAATAATACGGGGTTTAGTTTTGTTGCTGGTCTGTTTGTCGGACCCCATCTATCCCCATCTGGGCAGGCAGCGCATGCCACAGAAAGCATCGACAAGATTCGGATCTTGAACAGTGTGGCTTTCCCGCGGCTTGGGACCAGTGAATTGGAAGATCCAGAATCCAATCCGACAGGGCATCGTGGCAAGTTGGTGGTTTCAAATTTGGGATTTTAATAGTATTTATATGGATTTATAGGATTTGTAAGCAAGCTACTTGGAGTGATTTAACGAAATTTCACCATCACAAAAATGATGACCAATCATGGAATTTGGGGACTGACTGAAAATTGGGGATTTGGCGCAATTGATGGCAACTTTTGATAGGGAACACTGTTATGAATCATGAAGCATCAAATCTGGAGAGACCATATTTCCTGACAGACCCACTTGTTCCAACGGGCTCGTTTTATTCTGAAGATTACAGGAAACCATGGGTTTCCTCCGAGCTTTCCCGAGTTTTCCCGCAGATTTCCCCTTCATCCATTTAGCTTCTAATTTCCATGCCTTAAGAATTGGCATCAAACCACCAAAAGATATGATTTCCACGATTTCATGCCCTTGAAATATATTGCTTGGTGTTTTGAAGGTGTTTTTAAAGGTATCCATCCTGCGTTGGGCATTTGTCCAACCGCAAAAAATTGCGGTTTGCCGCCTGCCGAATAGAATGGTTTATGATCGGTTCATTATTGTTGTAAATTTCAATCTCCCTGGTTTCAATCATTTCTTCTGTGATATATATTTCATACCTGTTCCAAACGTTATTACTGGGCAGAGGTTTTCATATGATTTCACATTTTTCGCGGGGCTCAACCATACCCGAGGCATCCCAATTTTCTGCGGGTTGACGAAGCTCTTGCTTCACACTTTGCTTTGGCCAGCTGGTATGGGTTCGTTGTCGAAGGCAGACACACAGAAGCGCTTGCGCAAGCTTTGCGGGCAGATGCCAGTAGGAAGGTGGTGCAGCTCTCATTCACAGGTTGCAGCCATTTTTCAGACAACGAGCTTGAACTTCTGATGCGCAACCTCCCCACACACTTGAGAGTCTTGCGCTTGGACTTTGGATTCTCTGGTCTAACGACTTTGGAAGGTCTTGCATCAGCCACAAGTTTGGGGTGTTTGCAGTCCCTTGTTCAGCTGACGTTGCGTTTTACAAGTTCATTGTCGCTCCGCACTGCAGCGGGCCTTGCCGATGCATTGATAGAGATGGGGAGCCTCATGTACCTGGAACTATGGTCCGCCAAGTCATGAAAAAAAATGCCCAATCTATTTCCATTGCAACACATGGGATATAAAATTGCGGCATAGTTTTCACAATTCTGGAAAAGCCTTCGATGAGTGTGGTGACTGAACATCCAGACAACGAGTTTTAGCAAGCCCCAGAAGGATAGAACCTATAGAAAAATCCCACTAAGATACTTATTATATTCTTATTATACGTATACAGATTATACATGATGGCAAATGAATGTTTTCATGACCTTTCTATCTTCTTGGGGTTGCGAAACATGCCATTTCTTCATCCATAATCATCTGCTGCGGCGCAGGCTCATGAATTTGCCACAGCTCGAAGATCTTGGATCTTTGAATTCGGCCTTATTGTCCTTGCGCAGCCTGGAAGAACTTGTCTTGGATCTCAGTGGGTGCCAAGTCTCTCTGGAAATGAGGACGGAACTCCAGAAATCCATTCGGACCCTGAAGCGTCGCCGGGGCACCCTGGATTTGCTGTGGATTTCGATCATGTCTGTGTTTCAATATCGGATAACCATGGATAACCCACCAGAAACTGCGATATTTTAATATATTTTATAGATTTTTTCATGATTATAATTATGCATGTCGTGTGTTTTTGCGTGGCCCCAAGGGGGCCTTGCTCCAAGGCGAAGCCTTGGACACTTGGGTGAAGATCGAAGGTTTGCCAAATTGTACTTGGCTTGGCCGCCTCACTGCAACCTGGTGGGTCACCTCGTGGTGTTCGTCCTGTGCGGGGCGCTTCGGTCGCTTCGCGCAGTCCTATCGGCAGCAACTTGGGCCATCGGGCACCATGTGGCACGAGGCAACGAGGTTTGGCAGGTCACATGCCACAAGCAGTGACGAATCGGGCGAGGAAATCGAGGACAGTGTAGATGCTGGGTTCATCGATGAAACCAGACCCTTTCCTTGCGGCCATGCTGGATGTAGCAGTTTTCATGCTTTTGAAAGTGGATATTGCAAGAAACACCATTGGTTCGGCACGCTTAAAAGGATGAGGCTGGCATTGAAGACTCAACGGCAGCACCTTGAGCTTGTGTTGCTCATCCTCACACAGGCAGTAGCAGAGGTTGAAAGTCAATATTTACTGTTGATGATTCTGCTGAGCTTGTTCCCTGTGGCATGTTACTGTCTGTCACAGTCCACCGGGGTATCTGCAGCACTTTGTCTTTTGGTCTTGCTATCGCTGATGGTGATCAGCATCGCATACACCACTGCCCGCCTCAATCGGATGCAAGAACTGTCGAAGGAGCTGGAAGTCCAAACGGAGGCGCTGTATGCGAAGAACCTTCGGATGGACATGTCCACGCTGTTCGGTGATCAGATGATTCAGATGCGGGAAGACATCGTGCAGCCATACGCCAAGAGATCCAAGAGCTTGAAGGAACATTTCCTGCAGGCGAGAAAGCAACTTGACAAGTTCAGGCGAGACATCTGCATACCGCTGTATGCATTCTTGGAAGAGCAAGGATACAACTCACGCCAGAGTTTGCAGCCAAAGTTGAAGCCGCTGCCATTACTACAAGAGGCTGTTGCGCGGATAGGCGACCCAAATCGGATTGTGGATTTGCTGCATTGTGATATTGCCTTTGACGACTTGAACAGTATGTCGCATGCTTGGCATTTCCTCAAAACGAGAATGAACGAAACGAGCGGCATCGAGATTGTATGTGCACAAGATTTCTTTGCTGTGTCTCAGACAGGTCTCAGGTGTGCTGAGATGGTTGTTGCAGTCGACAATTATTTTGCCACCATCAGGCTGGGGTTTGGTAAACCTTCCCCTTTTATTTAATTTCAGAATGGAATTCAAGTTGTTGAGCGTCACCCTTCAATGGTTGGGGATGATCCCGACGTTTCTGGTGATGCTCAGCACAGGGATCACTGGAATCACCCGAGGTGTTACGAAGCGTCGTTGAGTGAGCTGGAAGCGCAGGTGGATGGTGTGCATCGCTTGGCCAAGCACTTCGGGCTTGTTGCCGAGTCGAAGCGCTTCGCAGAATCGCAGCTTTCAGGCAGATTTCACGCATCAAATTCATGGTTCCTGGATGGATTGTTAGCCACACCATTGGAGTTTTACTGTTTGTGGATGTTTCATGATGTTTCTGGTGCGGTTATGAATGGATCTACTGCCCCGACGTTGAACTTTTTGTGGACCAGGTTCCTTTGTGCCGCTGTGTTCTTTCTTCGGATGACCTCTTTGATTGCTGCGATGTACCTGTCTGCGCAATACTTCATTCGCTACAGTCCAGCGGTGTTCCGTTCAAAGCTACCGAAATCATTGAAACTGGTTGGTGGTTTGGAACATTTTTTATTTTCCCATCTATTGGGAATGTCATCATCCCAACTGATTCATATTTTTCAGAGGGGTGGCGAAAAACCACCAGGAAAGATGGCCTTGCCCTCGAACAGAGTGACAGATTCCTGGATTGGCTGAGTCGATGTGGTGATTTTTTCCTGAAAAAAAGCACAATGCTTGAGGAATCACCAGCAACATGGACCATCATGGACCCACAAATTCGTGTTTTTTTTCAGAAACCGGGTTTTTCCATGCGTGTTGCCAAAAAAAAGGGTTTTCTCAAACAGTTTTTTTTTTTTTTCGGAGCGTTGATCGTCATACAATTTCATACATTGCTTCTGGTAACCTTTTGGGATTCGCTGTGGAATGATGACCCGTTTCTCGAAATGATGAAAACATGTGATAACCGAATTTCCCAAATCTCTGAAAAATTCTGAAAACCTGAGTGGGAAGAGTTCTAGGCCTAAAATCCCACCAAAGGATACTAGTTCTCTTGTTAGCATGATTTTTTTTTGCCTATTTCAGATGGAATACCAAAATTCCCGGCCTGGAACTTTGGAATTTCCTGCCCGGGAATTTTCTATTTCTGGAATCGGAATAAGTTTCTATTTCTGAAATTTCCGGCCCGGAATTTGAAACTCCCAGCCGGATTGAATTTTCCATAGGAAATCTTCAAACAGCGCGGTTTTATCGGATTTTCGATGTGTTTTTCATTTTTTTTTGTAAGGTCCACTATGAACACCCCATATTTTACTCAACCTAACCCATACTAAAACAATATTTTTCCCATGCAAAACCCATATTTCGTGAATGGCAAAGAAAAAACAAGATAATTGAGAACCCACAATTAACGCGTAAAAGACACATAATTAACCCATACAAACCCGTACCCAAAATTGTGGATTTTTCCCCCGCAGAAATTAGTGGCTGTGACGCAGAGTTTTATCGACTCGGTGTAAGGACAGCAGATATGAGCACCAATTACCAGTGCCGAAAGTGATCCATGCCCCTGTGATTTTGTTTTGATTTGCGGCACTTGTAGCTAATTGAATATGATATGACACTTTTGGACGCAGCACATTTCTGCACAAAGTTGGGCTAGCATATATCCGAGATAGTAATCTATTGCTAGCATAACAATCATATCCAGTTTTGACTTGAAGAGCACCCGCACTTGGAGCAAATCTACTTTGCACGCTGGTATTGATCAACTACTTGCTGAAACCCAACAAGTAGATCAAGAAGAAAAGCAAGTACTTGTTTTATCAAAAACAAGTTTTTTCTATATAAACAACTTTCTATTTTAATTGGCCTACAATTTCATGGGTCTTTGTAGCTCAGGGCGCTAATCGTGAATTTCAGGGCTTCCGGAGCGGCAAATCCAAGGATTTGACAGCCCTGATCCGGAAACTGAGGGATGGTGGCCATGTATTGTCCTATTTCTGCCGTACCTGGCATTGATGATCGTGCTAGCATGGGACCTGCGCCGTTGCCAACGGTCAATCCAATGGAGCCGGAAGCCAAAACCCACCCAAGTGAGAAATGGTCCAAATTCAGTATGCTGTAGGCAGCCTAGGCGGTACTGTAAGTGGTAGCAAGTTTAATGTGTGTAATTAATACACAATTTGGTTAAATTCAAAGTAACAATTCCATGATTCCATGACCAATATTTTGATAACATATTATGTAACAAAAGCTATTCAATGCACATTCTGTGAACTGAACATTCCTGAGGTGCTGTATGCGGAGTATTTTGGAGTCCAAGGCAAATTTTACGGCTTCAAAGTTGCCATGCTGCAGTTTCTCACTGTGATACTGCAAGCTTTTGGAAAGCTTCAAATCTTGGGCGGCATCGTTTCTTTCGCGATTCATGAGGCTTCGGAACATTCAGAGGTGTTCAAACGCTGCTTCTGGGCTTTTGTGGGTTTCCTTTGCCTGAACAGCCTCTATCCCAGCATTTTGTTTCTGTTCCCTTCCAAGAAGTCGGTGCGGCTGGGGGCGGCCATGATGGATGCGATTCTTGATATGGCTTACACCATGACATACCTCGTCATCACGTTGCTTGCAATTTATGAGCTAAAGCTGGACAAACAAGTTTCAGGGAATTTTGGGGATGAACCTGCTGTGAACTTCACAGCGGAATTGGACGCTTCTTTTGCTTTTCCTTCGGATTTCCTTGGTTATTTTGCCGTCTACTATTCGGTGGCACACGTGTGCACGGTGTGCCGTGCTCTGGAAAACTATGAGGTGCAACATAGCATGCGACAACCACCAAACCTTCAGAAGCGTAGCCAGAGGTCGATGCATCCAGCGAACTCTGGTCAGTTCAAATCATGCAAACTGATTTGCAAGGTGCTGTAGCCTGCAGCAAATGGCAAAGCTGCCCGTATGGGTTTGTCCAGAAATTGGGGATACCCTACCACTTCTAGCCATGTCTACCGGCAAGATTATGATACCGCTAATTGGAATTTGGGGCACCCTGGGACCCTACTTTTGGACAAGCCCATATTTCGACGGGTGTTGGTTTTTCATACTTTCTCTCTTTCAGGAAAGCTGACCGGGATACCGATGTTTATTTGGGGGGTGTACGGTCTCTGTCTTTTGGAGAAATCCACAATTCCATGTCATGTTAGGAGGGGAACCCTTTTTTTGGAGTGGGTGGACATGGAAACATAGGAAAACAAAAAGCGGGTGATTTTACATTGCCAGGTTAGACCACCACCTGGTTTCAAGATGTTGCAAGTCAGTATTGGTGGATTTCTTGAATCCCCTGCTTTAAAAAGGTACTCACCTGTCCTGGTGGCGATCATAATCTATTTGCTGCTTTCGAGCAACACTTACCCTGGGCACTCTGGGGACTTCGGATGCTTTCCATGTCGCTGCCAAGTCGTGTCGGATGGCGCACAGCTGCAGAGTTGCGGTTTGGCAGGGGTACTTCGCCTCAAAGACATTAGTCTCAGTGAACAAGGCATCAGCAGTATCTTGGATGGTTTGCTCAAGGGGTTCCATTTTTTCTTGATGTTAAAATCTTGATATACTTGGATTATCCCGGTTTGCTTACGTGATTATACAGTTGTCTATTTGCTTTCTCTTCTGGTGAAGCCACGTGAATTTCTATGGGCTCAACAGGGAAGCATTGCTCATTGCATTGGAGGCTCATGAAAATCAGAACAGCAAAACCTTCAGGTGTGACAGAGAACGCCTTTCGGTTTTTGCCGGGCTTGCAACGATTGTCGCTCTCTGGCAATTCGTTGCTGGGTTGCCTTTAGCCAGACACGTACGTCGTTTTTTCCGTTTTTTTTTGGGGGGTTTGGGCTTGCCGCCTACCGCACAAACAAGTAAACTTTTGCAATCGATTATGGGGTAGCTGACTTCGATTTGGGGACATCGTTGTTAGGTCAAAATTGTTTCATTAGAATTTCTTCATATCATATCCCATCCTTTCCATAGTTAAGACTCCCTTGGGAGTGAAATTGTATGTAATTCGTACCAGTAGTACCGCACAAGGCGGTGGCGGAAGTTTCAAAAATAGGAAGCCTATAGGGGAGGTTGGTTGTTGCGAATCACGGATGGCAGAGCGAATCCACTGATGGACCGAAAGGTGGTTGGAGTTGTGTTTTTTGGAGTGGTTGCAATGTTTGCAGTGGTCACTTCACCACAACTGCTGGATGTAGTGTGGTGTAGTGCAGTTGTAGTTGTAGTCGTAGTTGTAGTGTAGTGTAGTGGAGTTGTAGTTGTAATGTTGTGTAATTAGTGTAGTGTAGTTGCAGTTGCAGTTGTAGTTGTGGTGTGGTGTAATCAGTGTAGTGTATTGATTGTGTACTGTAGTTTGGTATAGTGTAGTGTAGCCTAGTGTAGTGTAGTGGAAGGTAGTGTAGTTGTAGTTGTAGTGTAGTGTATTGCAGTTAGTGTAGTGTCGTGTAGTGCAATTTAGTGGTAGTTGCCATTCTAGTTGTCGTGTAATGTAATGTAATTGGTGTAGTGTAGTGCTGTGGAATGTAATGTAGTTGTAGTCGCATTTGTATTTGTAGTTGTAGCGTGCTGCAGTGTAATTAGTGCAGTGTAGTGTAATGTGGTGTAGTTGTAATTGTGGTTGTAGCTGTGGTAGTAGTAGTTGTAGTTGTATTGTAATTAGTGTAGTGTAGTGTAATTAGATGTAATTAGTGCCGTGTAGTAATTAGTTTAGTGTAATGTAGCCTAGTTTATTTGCATTTGCATTTGTAGTGTTGTAGTGTTGTAGTGTTGTAGTGTTGTAGTGTTGTAGTGTTGTAGTGTAGTAGTTGTAGCAGTAGCAGTAGCAGCAGCAGCAGGAGCAGTAGCAGTAGCAGTAGCAGTAGCAGTAGCAGTAGCAGCAGCAGCAGCAGCAGTAGTAGGAGTAGGAGTAGGGGTAGGAGTAGGGGTAGGAGTAGGAGGAGGAGGAGGAGCAGGAGCAGGAGCAGGAGCAGGAGCAGGAGCAGGAGCAGGAGCACGAGCAGGAGTAGGAGTAGGAGTAGGAGGAGTAGGAGTAGTAGTAGTAGTAGTCGTAGTAGTAGTAGTAGTAGTTGTTGTTGTTGTTGTTTTGGTTGTTGGTTGTTGGTTGTTGGTTGTTGGTTGTTGGTTGTTGGTTGTTGTTGTTGTCGTCGTCGTCGTCGTCGTCGTTGTTGATCTATCTATCTATCTATCTATCTAACTATCTATCTATCTATCTATCTACCTACCTACCTACCTACCTACCTAATCTATCTATCTATCTATCTATCTATCTATTGATGGACGTGCCTCAACCGGGCGTCCATCGGTTGAGGCACCTTGGCCCCTCTAATTCACATAGCTGGCCAACAAACTGACTAACATTATCTGAGACGCACTACTAACCCTTACAAGCTAAATTGCTAACCTCAAGAGATCTTTGCCTAACCCCAACAAGGTAGATTTTGCTAACCACAAAAATTTTCTTGACCCTTATATTTTCACTAACCTCAATATTGTGCATTTCAATAACCTCAATATTGTGTATTTCACTAACCTCTAAGTCTAAAGCCAGCAGCAGGCCTAAGGAATAATTGATGAGATTAATTTGCAACAACAAAGTTTTCCCTTGATATCCAAATTTTTCCCTTGACATCCAAATTTTGGCCTTAACATCCAAATTTTGGCCTTAAAATCCAAATTTTGGCCTTAACATCCAATTTTTGGCCTTAACATCCAAATTTTGGCCTTAACATCCAAATTTTGGCCTTAACATCCAAATTTTGGCCTTAACATCCAAATTTTGGCCTTAACATCCAAATTTTGGCCCTTAACATCCAAATTTTGGCCCTTAACATCCAAATTTTGGCCTTGATATCCAAATTTTGGCCTTAACATCCAAATTTTGGCCTTAACATCCAAATTTTGGCCCTTAACATCCAAATTTTGGCCCTTAACATCCAAATTTTGGCCCTTAACACCCAAATTTTGGCACTTAACATGCAAATTTTTGCCTTAACATCCAAATTTTGGCCTTAACATCCAAATTTTGGCCTTAACATCCAAATTTTGGCCTTACCATCCAAATTTTGACCTTAGCATCCAAATTTTGGCCTTAGCATCCAAATTTTGGCCTTAACATCCAAATTTTGGCTTTAACATCCAAATTTTGGCCTTAACATCCAAATTTTGGCCTTAACATCCAAATTTTGGCCTTAACATCCAAATTTTGGCCTTAACATCCAAATTTTAACCTTAACATCCAAATTTTAACCTTAAAATCCAAATTTTGGCCTTAACATCCAATTTTTGGCCTTAACATCCAAATTTTGGCCTTAACATCCAAATTTTTGGCCTTAACATCCAAATTTTGGCCTTAACATCTAAATTTTGGCCTTAACATCTAAATTTTGGCCTTAACATCCAAATTTTGGCCTTAACATCCAAATTTTGGCCTTAACATCCAAATTTTGGCCTTAACATCCAAATTTTGGCCTTAACATCCAAATTTTTGCCTTAACATCCAAATTTTTGCCTTAACATCCAAATTTTGGCCTTAACATCCAAATTTTGGCCTTAACATCCAAATTTTGGCCTTAACATCCAAATTTTGCCCTTAACATCCAAATTTTGCCGTTAACATCCAAATTTTTGGCCTTAACATCCAAATTTTGGCCTTAACATCCAAATTTTTGGCCCTTAACATCCAAATTTTGGCCCTTAACATCCAAATTTTGGCCCTGATATCCAAATTTTGGCCTTAACATCCAAATTTTGGCCTTAACATCAAAATTTCGGCCTTAACATCCAAATTTTGGCCTTAACATCCAAATTTTGGCCTTAACATCCAAATTTTGGCCTTAACATCCAAATTTTGGCCTTAACATCCAAATTTTGGCCTTGATATCCAAATTTTGGCCTTAACATCCAACACGACCTCCACACCCGTGACCCACCACCCTCCCTTCCCAGGCCCCCCATCAAAGATATGCGAGATAGAATGCCAGAAGATATGCCAGATAAAATGCCAGAAGATATGCCAGATAGAATGCCAGAAGGTATGCCAGATAGAATGTCAGAAGATATGCCAGAAGATATGCCAGATAAAGTGCCAGAATGTTTGCCGGAACATATGCCAGAAGATTTGCCAGATAGAATGCCGGAAGATATGCCAGATAGAATGCCAGAAGATATGCCAGATAAAATGCCAGAAGATATGCCAGAACATATTGCAGAAGATATGCCAGGTAGAATGCCAGAAGATATGCCAGATAGAATGCTAGATAGGATGTCAGAAGATATGCCAGAAGATATGCCAGATCGAATGCCAGAAGATATGCCACATAGATTGGCAGAAAGTGTGCCAGAAGGTATGCCAGATAAAGTGCCAGAACATATGCCAGAAGATTTGCCAGATAGAATGCCAGATAGAATGTCAGAAGATATGCCAGAAGATATGCCAGAAGATATGCCAGATAGAGTGCCAGAAGATATGCCAGAACATATTGCAGAAGATATGCCAGGTAGAATGCCAGAAGATATGCCAGATAGAATGCCAGAAGATATGCCAGATAAAATGCCAGAAGATATGTCAGATAGAATGCCAGAAGATTTGCCAGTAACAAAACGTATAGATGTCATGGTGGGTGTCATGGTGGGGATAACTCGAAGTAAAGTAATTCAAATCACATGGCCCGTAAGGGTTAGGAGGCTGCGCAGCCAGCACTCTTCGGTCAAAAAATTGATGCAGTGTGAAGCTGTGTTTGTTTCTCTGAGAGCTGAGCTGAACAGTTTCCAAAATCACAAATCACCCATAGTAAGGTTAGTGGTCAGGGTTAGTACTTTTTTTTGATGAAAAGTTAGTATTTGTTTGATGAAAAGGTTAAAAATAGTTTTTTTAAGGGTTAGATTTCCCATGGGGTTAGAACAGCATGCGTGTAATGGTAATGAATTTGCAGCATAAGGGTTAGAAAGGCAACTTAATATAAGGGTTAGGCGTGGTCGTGACATGATCTTGCTTGTGGTTCTTACTACTGACTATGGCACAGGGTGGAATTTAGATATTGAGACAAGATGCATGCAAGAAGTTGTTGATGCCGGGGAAGTTCGGATATTGCAACAACAAAAACGTAAGAAGTGGTGAAGAGGCCAATGGGGGAAGTCTACGTATGAAACGAAATGGATGCAGGAAATTGAGAGGCACCTAGGGGGAAGGGAAAGTTCGATATTGAAACAGGATGAACGCAAAAAGTTGCTGAGAGATATGCCCCCACCTACCTTTTGTCCCCCCTTCTCAAGTACAGGATGGGTCCGCGCACACCCGGGCCTGGAATTTGAAAGCAGGACTTGAAAACCTGGCCCAAAACCTTGCAAAGTTAATCAACATGTGATCAGCATGTGAAAGTTAAGCAACATGTGCTCGCCCAAGAGGTTCCAAATAAGAATCATATTTCCTCACTAAGAAAAGACCTGTCCACTCTCTAGCGTCACCGGATACAAAGATCAATGAAGTTGCGCTTGGCGAACATGTTCCCTGAAAAGAACGATTTTTTGGTGACATTATATCCAACCAATATAAAGGTCAAACCAAGCACAATTTGCTGCGCGAAGAGACTCCCCAATCAGGATCGAATTACCTGCCTAATAAAGGTACACATAGTTTCATTTTGGTTGTATTGTAAAACCTGAAATACATGGCCGCTCCTATTATTGGGGTCCAATACCAGAGTTTCATTCCGTTTCACCATTTAAGGTCAATAATAATTTTATAGTCAATATTATATTTGTCATCAGAAGGGGGAACCTTGAAACTTGTGAAAACAACTGCTGGAAAATACCGTAGTTTATATGATTTGCAAGAGACTTAACAAAAACATGAAGGGGGTGAAAGGGAATGACCCAGTAAACCAAATTTGGATGACCCATGATCTAGATCCTCAGACCCAGATTCAATTGCAAAAATTTTAATTTGATCATTTTTAGCAAAGAACCAACATATCACCAAGGCTGCCTCTCTTGACCAAGAAAATGCTTTGCCCATTGAATGCTTTGAACCTCTTGGATCTCGGACGTGTGGGCTTGGAACGTGTGGACAAGGACGCTTTTGCGTGCTTATCATCCTTAAGGGTTCTGTCCATCAGCCAGAACCATTTAAAGCACTTGCCAGAAGAGCTCCTCTACCCAATGCCAGCCTTAGAGCAGTTGCTGCTGGGAGGCAAGACCAATGCGAAAGGACTCAGGATCTTTCAGGGGAATGAATTGGAAACTTTTCCACAGAAACTCTTGGAGCATAGCCCGCACCTGAGAGTTTTAGATGTGAGCGAAAACAATTTGAGGGAAATTCCTGAAGATGGGTTTGCCGGAAACCAGAGGCTGGAGATTCTGGACCTACAGAGTAACTCCATCAGTGAACTGGCTGCTAAAACCTTCGCAGGCCTGAACAATTTACGGCGACTGGACCTACAAAAAAACCAGCTAACCCAGCTTCCGCCTGACCTGTTGGCTGGTCTGGACAACTTGCAGTCACTCAACCTGAACGACAATGAACTCGGTGAAGTGTCTCCCAGAGTCTTTGCGGGACTCAGCAGCTTGCAGACACTTGCATTGAAGAGTAACAAGCTGGGTAAACTTTCTTCTGACATGCTATCAGATTTGTTTGCAGGTCTCAGCAACTTAGAGACGCTTGATCTGGCATATAACGAGATATATGCAGTACCTGCTGGGTTGTTTCAGGATCTCAGGAATCTGCAGGTACTCAGCATGAGGACGAATAGAATTAGGAAACTGCCCCACGGAGTGTTTGCGACTAATCGCAAGTTGCAGACACTCATCTTGGGGTCCACCGGTCTTGGTGGACTGCCTAAGGGAGTTTTTTCAGACCTTAGTAATTTGCAAACATTAAACTGCGATCGGTGCAGTTTTTCTCCTCAAGACATTGCAGAGCTAAGAGGTCTCAGGAACTTGAAGACCCTTGACCTGGGCTGGAACCAGGTGGGTGAAATGCCTGCTGGCAGCCTTGACAAACTCGGCAAGCTAGAGACCCTTGACCTGAGGGAAAACGAGTTGAGGCGGCTACCGCCAGACTTGTTCGCATTGCTACACAACTTGCAGACACTCAACCTGAATAATAATGCTCTTGGTGAACTATCTCCTGGAGTCTTTGCTGGACTCACCAGCTTGCAGGTACTCGAATTGAAATCAAATAAGCTGAACAAGCTCTCTCCTCAAGTTTTTGCAGATTTGTTTGCAGGTCTCAGCAACTTAGAGACACTCAACCTGAATAGGAACAGGCTGGGTGAACTCTCTGCCGGAGTCTTTTCGGGCCTCAGCAGCTTGCAGAATCTCGATTTGGCTTACAACAAGCTGAATAGGCTCTCTGATGAAAGATTAGGAGGTTTGTTTGCAGGTCTCAGTGACTTGCGGACACTCGACCTGCGCCGGAATGGTTTGCGTGAACTGCCGGCCGAAGTGTTTACCGGTCTCAACAAGTTGCAGAGACTGAACCTGAATGCCAACTCCATGGGTCAACTGCCAGCTGGATTGTTTGAGGGTCTTAGTGATTTGCAGATATTGGACCTGCGCCGGAACTCTTTGAAAGACTTGCCTGCAGGAATTTTCGCAGGCCTCGGAAAGTTGCAGACACTTTACTTGACTGGAAACTCTTTGGACGAGCTGCCGGAAATTTGTTCCTTAGTGGAGTGCTGGAGTTAGCGATCCGCCATCCAAAGCGAGGGCTCACGGCATCGCACGGCCAGGGCCAGCTGGGGATCAAAACAAGGTGATGCCAATTCCTAACCAGTAAATGCATAAGGTTGAGGTCGCAATCAAATGAACAAATCTTTCTTAGGCCCAACTTGGGAATGTGTTTTCAAGTTGCGTGAGAAGAATATAGAATTGTGTGACTTTGAGGGGCTTACCTGAGCTCTCGGGTCGCCGGGATCAAGGTATCTAGGCTGAGAAGCTGTCCATGCATTTGTAAAAAAACCTTGTTGATTTCCGAACACAGCTAAGTCCATTCATGGGTTCGCTTGAGCCACCACACTGATGGTAAGCACCAGTGGGTATTGCGCTCGCCGCTATCCCAGAAACAGTGCCCCACTTTAGGTATGTAAATTATTATTGGGGCATTTCCACATCGTGCGGGACCCACTTCGTAAGTGGTTCAGAACCATGCCCTTTTTAATTTTTTTAAGCATTTATTCAGAGAAATATATACATAAGCCGGTTTTTATATGGTTTCACTATATCTGAGTTTGATTGAGTCATGATTCGTTAGTTATCCAGCCACGAAAACTGGGACGCACATTTGCCTCCGGACAGGCGACTGGATAGTAACTGTTTTTCTCTGCCATAATCATTCGTCACCCAATATAACCAATATCGTTGGGAACAACCATATTTATATATAATTATATATATATATATTCAAGTTAATCATTCCCTAATCATTGATATATTCAAGTTATCATTATTACTATATAAACCATTATAAACCAATATATATATATATAATCCTTCCAAGTGATCATTCAAGTAGCCACTTGACATCTCAATCCCTCCAGGTGCGGAGCTGCGATCGATGAAGTCTCGCGTGGCGTCCCGTGAAGCCAGACGTCTGAATTGTGTCCGACGATGTCCGACGGGCCGTTGAGTGGCAATTGTTTTTGACATTTCATGGGGGAATGAAGGGATATATATACATATACAAGCAACTCTCTGATAATATATGGCTTTGTCTTGAAATTTAGGAAGAAGCCCTCCCAATCCATTGGTGAAGCATCATTATCCTCATTGTTTGATGGCAAATGATGGCCATATATTTTTCGGAGGGAACACGTTCATGCACACCCACTTATGGCCATTTAATTGGCGAATGAGATGATAAACCAGTGAATTTGGGGCATGCTTATCATCAATTTATATACAAACCCAAATGAAGAAGGGGAAGGAACATAAGCGGTACTATATGGCGCTATTTAGGCGCAAAAACATGAGTTACCCCTGGCCTACTGTGATGGAGTAACCCCAATATAAGCCAATTCTAGGTTGTGTTTCCATAACTACTCATTACTTGAAAACTCCAGGTACAAGTGGATATAGAATCTCGACCCAGGGTCATAAGGGTTATATCGCAGCTTATGGAGGTTATCACCATGGTCATGCCCACAAGAAATCGGAACTGCAACCCCAAGTAAAGGTTTACTCATTAAGTGGGGCATGTTAGAAAAAGATTGGGTTTACCGCCTTAGATGATTGCCTCATCGCGTTTTTGTAGCGACAATGCTTTACCGTCCATGCCGTAAAGCTACCATTTCGGGATGTGGAAAAAAACACGCAAGATTTTCGGGGCATCCCCTCATGTTGAGACAAAGTCACAGGCATCCACAAGCATTTGAGTGGTTGATACAAGCTTGTGATTTGTTTACCACTGTTATAGGTATAGGATGGTTTAGTATTTAGGTCATTTGCATGTCTTTTTGTGTGTGAATCCGCAGAGGTATTTACATCGAAAGAATCGGGACTTTGCAACATCAACTTCAAGATCTATCCCAAGATATCCCCGTGGGAAGTTTCTCGGAACATTCGTGGTGCGTGACGGCCTTTTCCAACGAATGATTAGTGGTCTTTATAGTCGTGTATGGACCATCTTGGAGGTTTATGTCATTGGTTTACGGCCCCAATGGGATCTTTGGGGAGTTGAATCAGTTGAATCCCCATGACGTTGAGCCGGGAGTTGATTCCGGGTTGAAGTTGAATGATTTTTTTTTCTCTGCGTTTGGATCCCCCGCACATCCCCAAACATCTATAGGATGTGGGTCTCAAAATCAACATTGTCGGATCCGTGGCACACCCAAGTACCTCCCTTCTCCTGACAAAGCCACTTGGCTTTGACTGAACAAACATTGAATACCTGAATGGTTTAATCGCTTTCAAGACGTGTCAACCGGGTTGTCCGGGAATGGCGGTAAATCCCAAAACTGCTAGTTAAATCAGAATAGATTATGTATATTGCAGCCCCAACTGTGGAAAAGATGCAGGAAACATCAAGAAGCCATTGAACAAATATGGAAGAAAAATGGTTTCTGTATTTTTTTTGCTTAAAACTATATCCTAATGACAGTCAGTTGTTGGTTTGCTATGTGTACAGAAGATATATACATATGTATATATATATATATATATACATACACACATACATACATACATACATACATACATACATACAGATACATACATACATACAAAAATACAGACATACAATACATACATACATACATATACAGACAACGAACTACAATACAATACATACAGTACATACCTTACATACATATAACATACATACATACATACATACATACATACATACATACATACATACATACTCATACATACTACATACATACTCATACATACATACATACTCATACATACATACATACATACATACATACATACATACATACATACATACATACATACATACATACATACATACATACATACATACATACATACATACATACATACATACATATATATCATATACACATATGCAGTATACATAACATATATATATATATACACATGCTATCCCACCAAAATGGTTGGTTATAATCCCACCCCCTTCATATATTCACAGGGCGCATCCCAAACACAAGGACCTTCGGGCGGTTTTCGTCTGAAGATTCTGACCCGGATCGCAGCTCGGATTAGCGCCCAGGAGCGGCAATTCTGGGGAAAATGAAGCTATGATGCTTGAACATATTTTAAATATGTTCCTTAGGGAAAACATCAAGTTGTCAAACTTAGAATGGAACTTTCTTGTTGCGTTCAACTTGGGAGTTTGTTTCAAGGTTTTCTGCGACTTGGAGGTACCTGACTGGGGGAGCCAGGGATGGTAAACACGTAAGTGTGTGTCCCAGTATCCCAGAATGGTGTCTATAGGATCCCCCTATCTTAAGATATCTTAAGTAGGTAAATCCATGGTTTCCAGGAAAACAATATCCTTCAGCTAAGTGTTTTTGGGACATTTGCACATGTACTTGGATGATCTTGGATGTCCCACTTTGTAAGTGCTTCAGCACCATGTGTCGTCTTTTTCTTTTGAAGCGCACCTACTCCAGAGCGTTGGAACAGGATGAACTGGTTCCCCCGTGTCAGATCGGAGTGGAAGTGCTTGGTATCGCAGTTGGATATGTTGGATAGAATCATCATGGAACATTTGACATTGTGTGATGAGGAACCATAGTGGCATTTTCCTTTCAGAGTTTACGTTCAAATCTACGCCCTATATATGGCCGAATTCCTCTCTTGGCTTCCGGGTCAAAAGACCCATGTCCTGTTCCCTCAGAGTTCTGCAGCGCCCCTTTTCTGTTTTGTTTTTGGAATCCGTTGGGCATAGATCTTCCCAGAAACTTGAGATATCTTGAGATGCTTGTGGATGGGGTTTTGGAATGACTAGTACAAAAACAACTAAAGCAAGGTCTTCATATCCCATTTCTGCTGGTGCTTCCCTGTTGGCTCCATCCCTACAAATGGCTAGTGACGGCTAGTGGTCTTAGAGTCTTAGATCCTGGGATTGGGGAAAATTGTGATCTAATGGTGACTCAATGGGAGAATCAACATTTGGTGCCCCAACATTGTTTAGTTTCATAGTAAAGATAAGAATACGATTGGATGGTTTAATGCTATCAACATCAGGTCAAGATAAATCAAGAAATATTTGTGGAACCATAGCTCTTAAATCGTGACACGAAGCTATCGAAGGTATTTTGTGCACAGATGGATCAAAACTTCTACCGTTGATCTTTGGGCCGTTTGGGTTTGGAGAAAACATGTCCCTGTTTCCACATCCAAAAACACCTCACGGAAATCACCGTGGAACCCAAAGAATTTTTCAATCTCATTTTTCGGAACATATCGGAACTTCATTTTTCAGAACCTCGGTGTTGGGTTTTCATTTTGTTTCTGTGACAAGTTGGGGGGCGATTTGCATCAGGATGTTGTGGCATCGGCGCTGCCGATGTCTCCAATTCACCTCCAGAAAACTGGAGCGGATTCAGCACGAAAGAGTGAAAAAAAAATCCGAACTTCACCAGCTGAAAACTCTTTGCCTTTGAAAGGGTTGAAAAGGAGCTTGAATCACGCCAATGTCACGAAACTTGGCCTAAACTTCGGGCGATTTTTTGGTCCGCAGTAAGGGCCATCTATCAAATGGATTCTCCAGGAAAGCGGTTAACCAAAGGGAAAACATACATGGGAAATCTTAAATCAAATCTAGGAACTGGACATGTGCTTAGAGATTTAGAGCCTGTGAAGCTCATTTAAGGGAGACTCGAGTCTTTGACAGTTAGAGTACTATTGATTGTCATTGATTTCAGTGACTGATCTGCAGGTTTGGTTCAGATCACCTTGGGCATTCCGAGTGGTCCAGACATGGTGAGTTCACCCAACTTTTTTTTCCAGGCGAAGTCGCAACTTACCTTAAATTTCACATCATTTCACATCCAGTCGTAAACTGTGATGATACTGATGTCTCATGCCGCTGTCAAAGACGAAGCATTTACCGACAGAAGTCCATGAGAGCCAGTGAAAAACCTCGACCAGGTGTATTAAACATTTCTCAACCATTATTATTGAGAGATTTTCCAATAACAAACCCTATAGATTTCCCCAGATTAATTGATGATCTTTATGTTTTCACATGTTTTAAGTCCGGGGCGGCTCATTTTGGTGAGTCCTGTGTGGATTCGCCATGATTCGCAATGGCCGTGGAACTTCGCAGGCTCTGGGTCCCATGGGTGCCGCGGTGGCTGCATCAGTGAGTGCTGCGGCCCCGTTGGCAAAAAAACTGACCTTCGAGGTCCTCAACTTGGTGACGCAGAGTCTTCCTCTTCTGCCCGCGGCCAGAGGAGCTGCGGTGGGCGCAGTCTTGTGCGCAATTACCCTGCCAATCACCAAGTGCTTCCGAAGCACAATGAACTTGCCTTTGCCCGGAAACATCTACAAGGCATATGGCTCAAACTTTTTGAAGGATGTGATCTATGGAGCGCTTCGAGCCAAGATCTCGGCCTTGCTGCTGAAACATTTAAAACTGAACCCGGCCAACGCAACCACGGGCGCTGCTATTGTGGACATGTTTGCCATTGTTGTGGCAGCCTGCGTCTCATCGGCGGCAGCCAATCCACGGGAGGTTTTTTCAAAGCTTCGGGAGCGCGCGACAGATGCCCCTCCCCGACAAGAGGATGTGCCCATGCCGCGGTGGATTAACCCAGGCCATGGCGACCGCGGAAGGGATGCACTCAGTTTAATTAGGGATGGAAACAATTGTGTTTCAACAGGGACTTTCTAGTTTAAAGGTCTCCCAGATATTTCAAAAACTGAGGAACCTGATTGTACAAGTATCAGGGAAAAACCGTCACAACGCTCAAGGAAGTGTCATCCGCGTAGCATTTTTCTTCCTCTTCTTGGGAGGGCTGCAGAATTGAATGCAATTGAGCAATGTCTAAAATCAATGGTGGTTGGTTATTGATTAGATTGCCATAGAGATATAGAATCGATGACCATATAAACCGTCTCATATTTCTGTAAAAAAATATGGATAGATGTGCCCAGATCCTAGTCTATAGCTGGGGGTTATCTTAGCCCAGTCTATTGCGCCTGCAAGCGTCAACCTTCCATCAGCCTGGTCCTGCCATGGACTCCAGGGAAGTGGTCAACCCTGTAGCTGAAGCGAGTTCATGGCTGTGCTACAGTAAAGGACTATTGCACTACTAAGTCACTACTACTTGTTAAAAGGTTTAGCGCAATTTGAAATTCTGGATGATGAAAGTGTTAGGGGTTTGCCCCCCAATCGATGATGAAAACAAAAGAGAACATACTCGATGATATTTAGCGTATCATCGGCTTCTACTTGATGATAAGAAGTCGTATTGCACTGCCACTATATCGGGCCTCAGAGTCGTAACGGATTCAGTCGATCCCTCCAAACGACGATCCTGAATCGGTTGCAACATGTTGCAACTATGTGTCGATGGTGATTTCCTCACACAAATCCCACGGAGGTACGTTTAAACCCTCATTAGTCGTGCAGCAAGATGAACTTCATAGAACGGTTTGGTGGGCCCCGTAAGCAGGGAATGGGTCTATCATGTGTAGGCAGTGTATCGAGAGCTGTGCAAAAAACATCCAAACTGTACATCTGTACAAGCAGCTGCTGGTCTCAGGATGTTTCAGGGCTTGACTATTGCCACTTGCCAGCCTGTTCATGGTTTCTGGAATCCCCCCTTGTTGTCTGATAATTGTATGTGGTTAGTTAGATTTTAATATCTATTCGGAATTACAATTATTGTAGGTTAATTGTATATTACATTGATTTTAGTTACAGTAGTTGATTGTATGTTTCGGAATTCGGGATTATCACATGCAATCTATTGCCTAAAATCCTCAACCAACCAGTAGAGTCAATAGAGAATGACAGGCCAGAGTATCCAAACATCATATTTTTGATATTGTTTGGTGGTATATATTATATAAAATGTATAAATTATGTATATATATATTATTTTATATGTATATATTCTTATATGTATATATATAATATTATATATATATATGTAATAATATGTGTATATCTATGATAATATGTATATATATAATATAATATATATATGTATATATATATATACGTATTGTATAATATGCATACGCTCAATGGTTGGTTAGATGTTCGAAATTCTATAGCCATATGTTTGATGCCTCCTGGGTCAGGTGATCCCTTACCTCCAACATCAGTTTGGGAGAAACATATCGACACAGGCGCGACGGCGCTATTTTTGTGGATCCGAAGCTTCGGCATGTGACCGAAATGTTCGAAGTTGTCTTTGCCCACCTTTGAGCTAGAAGGGTATTTGATTGGATTGGTTTAAGGGAAATTTTACAGGAAACCATGGTTTTTCCCATTAAATATGGGGCTTTCCTGTAAATTTTCCCTTAAACCAATCCATTGAGTATTGGGAACAAACAAAGATGTTCGGTCCCTCGGTTCTGCATAACCCATAGCCATTGAGAAAACAAGGTGAAAAACAGTCACTGGATTCAGCAGATGCCTTTTTTGTCCTTTCCTTCTTTCGGCGCGGGCCATTTCGGTGGCTACACGTCTTGCGATAAATCCTGCAGGTAGCTACATATGCTTTCCCATCAAGGAGAATGAGGAGACCGACTCCAGGGCTGATGGTTGACTTCACCCGCGACTCGCTGCCTTTCTTCTGCCTTTCACCATGATGGTGAACAGCATGAAAGTGCTGCACCCGCTCTGTAATCTCGATGTTGTTTTGCTTGACTTGTTTTGTGACTTCATGGTGTTTCCATAGCCCTTGCTATGGGAAAATGATGGAAAATGATTTCTGATCAACTACTGATAATGGATGAACGCATGTGAAAACGATCTTCTGTCGCATTTTGGTTCTTACGAAGCTCTTTCTGGACTCTTTCTACTTGATTCCCCTTTTTTTTTGGTTTCACCGCATATCCCATAATATCCCATAATATCCCATAGTGATCTGTATTGTCCCTGTCCCATTCATTGGTTCTATGCTGCCCCTATGCCAAAAGGAGAATCATCAACACAGCCCTCGCAGAGTAGATGCCTCAACCAGCCCTCGCAGAGTAGATGCATCTTGGTGCAAAAAGAGACCTCTGCTCAACCTATCTGAACCTCAAATGCTTTTGGGCAAATCATCCAAAGATTGCTTGGGATTTCTGAAGTCTTTGAATTTGGCTAGATCCAAGTAACATCAAGTAACTATATTTGCTGCGCGTGTTACCTTGCCATGTAATCCTCGACGGATCTAGAAGGGGTGTTAATAACATACATGACCAGCACCATGGGAGTGTACGGGTATAAAATTGCCAACGTTTCTGTTTGAGGGTATATCATGGATTTGCCCCTCCATGCCACAATCTGCATTCTTTGGCTAGCCGGAAACTTGGTGGTTTATCATCATTTTCCCCCATAAGATTGGCTAGATACTAGGTACATCCCATTTTCAGACAAGCCGAATTAGATCATTATTTTTTGCGGGGAAACATTGAAAGGCTTAACAATTGTATGTAGGTAAGCAGTTTTGGAATTTATGTTGACACACCCCAACCAGGATCAGTTTGGAATTTAGTTGGCAGAAGTCGGGGTGCTTTCCTTGCCGCAGGAAAGGGGGCGACTTGTTCCTTTGGATCTGCGTAAACGTTCTAGAGGTGGCGAGCTGTAGAGGGTGGTGGTATGAAGCCGGCGGGGCCCGCGGCCCTGAATTCATGGATTGTTTTTTTCAAGGGGGACCCTTTTTTGGCATCCAAAAAGGGGCCGCCTTCACCGCAGGACCGCGACCGCGACCAAAGGATGAGTCCCTTCTCAAGATATTTGCCGCCTGGAGCTTGGGATACTTTGGACCAGCCTTGCAACACGTTGTACCCTCTAATAAACCAACATAGCTATTGAAAACGGCCCATTTATAGTTGATTTCCCTACTAAAAATGGTGATTTTCCATAGTTATGTCAGTTTACCAGAGGGTAACATGTTGCAACATGCATCAGTTTGCAAATGTCCTTTCGGTGACATGGCAAGATGGTCGAAACATCACAGTTGTGAATCTTGGATGAATTTGCAAGATGGTACAACTGCGGGATTCAACATTTTCCAACGCAATTTCGCAGGTATTTTCAAACTCTCATTGCTCAGAGTGATTTTACCCTTGCCTCCGAGGCGTCAACTCCGTGGGCAATGGCAATGCCCGACATGTTGGGGCAACCCAGTGTCTAACGCTGCGGGCATCCCCAAGTCACCATAGGTTTCAATACTCAAATCTCAAAAATGACTTGGATGATTTGGGGTGCCCGGTATCTTTTTCGGACACCTCCATTGAAATTGAATCATATCGGGGACGCCCTGCACGGTGCGCCGCCATTTGCAGCTCCCTGGTTTCCGCATGCCATGCCTCTTGTCAGGCCGTTAGAAAAACCTTGGAAACCGGACAAGGAATTGCGGGGGCAAGGGGGTGATGGTGTCGATTTTTTTTGGCAAACCTGGGCATGAAAAGAGGCATTCTTACAATGGGATACAAAGGGAAAAACAATATATCTATCTATCTATCTATCTATCTACCTACCTGCCTGCCTGCCTGCCTGCCTGCCTACCTACCTACCTACCTACCTACCTAAGCTATCTATCTATCTATCTACCTATCTATCTATCTATCTATCTTTCTATCTATCTATCTATCTATCTATCTACCCACCTACCTACCTACCTACCTACCTACCTACCTACCTTATCTATCTTACCTATCTTATCTATCTTATCTATCTTATCTCTCTTATCTATCTTATCTATCTTATCTATCCTATCTATCCTATCTATCTTATCTATCGTTTCTATCTTATCTATCTTATCTTTCTTATCTTTCTTATCTATCTTATCTATCTTATCTATCTTATCTATCTTATCTTTCTTATCTTCCTTATCTATCTTATCTATCTTATCTATCTTATCCATCTTATCCATCTTATCCATCTTATCCATCTTATCTATCTTATCTATCTTACCTATCTTATCTATCTTATCTATCTTATCTATCTTATCTTATCTACCTTATCTATCTTATCTATCTTATCTATCTTATCTATCTTATCTATCTTATCTATCTTATCTATCTTATCTATCTTATCTTTCTGCTCTTATCTACCTTATCTATCTTATCTATCTTATCTATCTTATCTATCTTATCTATCTTATCTATCGTATCCATCTTATCCATCTTATCCACCTTATCTATCTTATCTATCTTATCTATCTTATCTATTTTATCTATCTCATATATCTTATCTATCTTATCTATCTTTTCTATCTTATCTATCTTTTCTATCTTATCTTATCTATCTATCTACCTACCTATCTATCTATCTATCTATCTCTCTATCTATCTAGCTATCTATCTATCTATCTATCTATAAAACTATCTATCTATCTATCTATCTATCTATCTATCTTACTATCTATCTTACTATCTATCTATCTATCTATCTATCTATCTATCCACCTATCTATCTATCTATCTATCTATCTATCTATCTATCTAACCACCTACCTACCTACCTATCTTATCTATCTTATCTATCTTATCTATCTTATCTATCTTATCTTTCTTATCTTCCTTATCTATCTTATCTATCTTATCTATCTTATCCATCTTATCCATCTTATCCATCTTATCCATCTTATCTATCTTATCTATCTTACCTATCTTATCTATCTTATCTATCTTATCTATCTTATCTTATCTACCTTATCTATCTTATCTATCTTATCTATCTTATCTATCTTACCTATCTTATCTATCTTATCTATCTTATCTATCTTATCTATCTTATCTTATCTACCTTTTCTATCTTATCTATCTTATCTATCTTATCTATCTTATCTATCTTATCTATCTTATCTATCTTATCTATCTTATCTATCTTATCTACCTTATCTATCTTACCTATCTTACCTATCTTAAATATCTTATCTATCTTATCTATCTTATCTATCTTATCTATCTTGTCCATCTTATCCATCCTGTCTATCTTATCCATCTTATTTATCTTATCTATCTTATCTATCCTACTGTCTATCTTACTATCTATCTTTCTATCTATCTTACTATCTATCTTACTATCTTTCTTACTATCTATCTTACTATCTATCTATCTATCTATCTTACTATCTATCTTACTATCTATCTTACTATCTATCTTACTATCTATCTTATTATCTATCTTACTATCTATCTTACTATCTATCTTACTATCTAACTTACAATCTATCTTACAATCTATCTTACAATCTATCTTACAATCTATCTTACAATCTATATTACAATCTATCTTACAATCTATCCTACTATCTATCTTACTATCTATCTTACTATCTATCAAACTATCTATCTTACTATCTATCTTACTATCCATCTATCTATCTATCTAACTAACTATCTATCTATCTATCTGTCTATCTATCTATCTATCTAATCTAATCTAATCTAATCTAATCTAATCTATCTATCTATCTATCTATCTTAGTATCTATCTATCTATATATCTTAGTATCTATCTTAGTATCTATCTTGGTATCTATCTTAGTATCTATCTTAGTATCTATCTTAGTATCTATCTTAGTATCTATCATAGTATCTATCAATCAATCAATCAATCTATCAATCAATCTATCTATCTATCTATCTCTCTATCTCTCTATCTCTCTATCTATCTATCTCTTTCTATCTCTTTCTATCTCTTTCTATCTCTACCTATCTCAATCTATCTCTATCTATCTATATCTCTATCTATATCTCTATCTATCTATCGATCTATCTATCGATCTATCGATCTATCGATCTATCGAATCGATCGAATCGATCGAATCGATCGAATCGATCGAATCGATCGAATCGATCTAATCGATCTAATCGATCCAATCGACGATCTAATCGATCTAATCGATCTAGACGATCTAATCGATCTAATCGATCTAATCGATCGAATCGATCGAATCGATCTAATCGATCTAATCCATCTAATCCATCTGATCCATCTGATCCATCTGATCCATCTGATCCATCTGATCCATCTGATCCATCTGATCCATCTGATCCATCTGATCCATCTGATCCATCTGATCCATCTGATCCATCTGATCCATCTGATCCATCTGATCCATCTGATCCATCTGATCCATCTGATCGATCTCTATCTATATCTATCTATCTCTATCTATCTCTATCTATATCTCTATCTATATCTCTATCTATATCTCTATCTATATCTCTATCTATATCTCTATCTATATCTCTATCTATATCTCTATCTATATCTCTAACTCTATCTCTATCTCTCTATCTATCTATCTATCTATCTAATCTAATCTAATCTAATCTAATCTAATCTATCTATCTATCTATCTTAGTATCTATCTATCTATCTATCTTAGTATCTATCTTAGTATCTATCTTGGTATCTATCTTAGTATCTATCTTAGTATCTATCTTAGTATCTATCTTAGTATCTATCATAGTATCTATCAATCAATCAATCAATCAATCAATCTATCTATCTATCTATCTAGGGATGGATGACAATGCGACGTCGACGTATCTCGTTTTTCGACCATTGCACCGATGCACCATGAAAAATAGGGAAAACAATCGTAATTTATTACAATTTCAATAGACACATGGGAGGATTGTAATCATCCACCCGGACGATTAAATTGGTTAGAATCTAAAAATGAGCCTTGCGTGTCGCTGTTACTTTGTTACCAGCCAGGACCGGTTCCTTTCGAGGAAACAGTGGAGATGGCCCGTTCGTTGAAGGCAAAGGATTTTTTTGGTTCCAGGGAAGTGTTTTTTGATTCATAAATTTCAATGGGTTTTCCATCAACATGGTGTTTTTAGTATCAAAACTGGTCGTTTGACATGATTTAACAATTCAGAAACTGGATCCTTAGTCGATCTGGCTGGTTTTGTGGCGAGAATCATCACCGGAAACTGGCTGGTCTTGACATTAAATTAACGGGGTAAACCCTGCAGATTTCATTCCAATTTGGGGTGGCATAGATGAACATCACCCAAAATCAGGAAATATTTTTCCATAGGCAAAACTCCAACTGAGCATCTCCAGTGATTGATAAATGCCCTGGGGTTGACAGGTTTACCTCCGTGGGATTGCCCCCGGCTGTCATAAACCTTCAAAATTCGGATCCATTTGGAATGATTCCACCCATATGGCAAAAAAATTGGGCATTTTTTATGCTACTTGTTTATGACAACTTTACCACATTATTGTATTTGGTAAAACCCTGCAGGTGCCATGGTGATGTGAAGACTCAATAGCCATCACCGCCAGATGAGTTTCACCCGTGCTGACCGTTGATTCAACAGGGTCCAGAGCTCACCTGCTGTGCGAACCACAGACATCCACAGACCATGCAGAGAAAAAAGGTGTGCCATCAGAGTGAGAGCGTCTTTTTGCTGGGTGTGGAGCAATGATGCAGTACTTGATCCATATTCATCCAGATCCGTTGTTCAAGGGAAAACAGCAGCACTGGCTCCACATTTTACGATATGTTTTACTTGAATTTCGCTTCCGTTTCCCGTCCAAACTCAGTTGACAGCATTTTTGTTAGTCATTTATGAAGAATCATGAATCTGGGGCTATAACATGCTATAACCCATACTAAGTGGGATGCCCCGGCCGTCAGATCGTCAAAATCGACCCTGGAAATTCCCTTCCCGGCTTTCGGGATGGCGATGACCGCCGTAGCACCGGTGGTGCTGGGTCCGGCGGGTCCGGCCCCGGCCGCCGTTCCGGCGGTTCAGCTGCTGCCCTGGAAGAAGGAGGCGCTTCTTGAGACGTGGTCGGTGAGTTGGGTGATGTTTTAGCAGACATTTTTGTGGAGAGTTACTGATTTTACTTGAAATATGATGAAATCCTTATGTTATATTCCAGTCGAAAACTTCATCCGAAACTATGGAGCAACATGGAGCAACAAGAGGATTGAGTTGGACCCCGGAAACCCGGAACCAACACACCCCTGTGCAAATTTGGAAACAGGGGTCCAGAGTTTCCCCTTAACTCCAGAATATGGAGGACGCTTTCATTTTTGAAATGGAACATGTTGGATATTGATATTATATGGATATTATATGGATATGGATAAAAATATGTTGGATATGATATGTTTGAAATGGATAATTATATGATTATGATTCATCTTAAATTGGCGTATAATTTTGACGATAATCATATCACAAAATGAACTCCTGAATGACCACGAATCACCTATAGCATCCTAGTCGAGGAATGTGAGTAGCAACTTTCTGGTCATGGCCAATGTAGCGACCCAAAACCCGTACCTGGGGTTTTCCAATCTTTTCGTGACAGGCAACATTGCAGGCAGCTCTCATCATTGGTCGGTAAAACCACCAATTTCTTGATCTCCTTTTCAACACAGGGAGTGCCGGCAGATCATGTTCCGCATTGCATGTTTTTTTGGAGAATACGTCTTGTTCAGACGCACAAACATGTCATATTGTTGGTTATATATCATATATCCATATATTATCCCACCATATCCCCATTAAATCCCCCAGTACATTTTCCTTGGTGTTGGTTTGATACCATTTGCATCCAAATTGTTGAGGTGTAAATCCCAATGAATCCCTGTGCCATGGTCAGAATATGGATGAGCCGATGACCAAAAAGCATACTATACATGCCATTCATCGCGCTGTTTATGATTCACTTATATTGTTGTTGATGAATCACTACTATCCCAACCAAATAATTTATTTACCCTCTGGTTATGACTAACATAGCCATGGGAAATGGCCCATAGAAATAGATGACTTACCTATTAATAGCATGGTGGATCTTTCCATGGCAAACTGTTAGTCATAACCAGATGGTAATCCGAAAATACTATTGTCATATTCTTGACGTTTTGATCCCATGATGATCCCACGATTCTCCAGGAGAAGGGTGACCAGAGGTCCCAGCGCGGGTCTGCTGGAGGGCCTAATTTCCGCGGGATGACGTATGATGACGTGCACCATCAAAAATAATGGGTAGATGAACTCATGGACTACTGACTACTTCGGCTTATGAAAATCGATATTTACTTATGATATAACTATGGTTATAAGATGTTATAAGCTGAAGTTGGGAAAGTTGGGAGACGGGGCCCCTATACCTATGGTCAACTATGGCAACTATGTTTATAAAACCCACTTATCAATGGAACTGCACTATGAAAAATGAGGAAGCAACTCGGAGCAACCTCTGAATTTATGCTTTTTGGGATGAGTTCATCCAGACATAGATCTGCAGATACACCAGCGATTTTGATGTGACATCCATTGAAAACCAGGGTTTTGACCAATGCCCATTCATCCAAGTTTCGACTTCTCTTAATGGAAATGATCTAGGGGAAAAGCCTAACACCACTTTTTTGCCCATCAAATATGGGAGTTCAACCTCCCAATCTTTCCAATCCAATTCTGGCAAACAAATGAGCAAGGCCATTTTTTTCTCATTGATTGTTGCTTAGAAATCGTAGAATATACCCTCTGGTAATTTAACGTAGCTATTGAAAATGGCCATTTATAGTGGATTTTCCCATTAAAAACGGTGATGTTCCATAGTTACGTTAGTTTACCAGAGGGTACTGTGTCTTCCAAGGATTCTCCTGAGTTTTTGCAGCGTTTAGGCTCCACCATGGCAGGCCCCGCTTGATCCGCTAACGGCGCCATGTCTTTGAGCTTCGTCGCTCCCGTCGCCCCCGTGGCCGTCGCACCTGCCGCAACCGCGCGCCGCGCAGCGACTGCAGCGACTGCGGCTCCCAGCGCCGATGGCGCCAGGGGAGCGCAGAGCGCCATGGTGCTGGGCGCCATGTGTGGCCTGGGAGCCTATGCATCAGGCGATGTTGGGAGGATGGGAGGATGGGAGGATGGGTTTTAACTGAGTGTTTGATGTAATTTGATGCGACATTTTGGGACCAAATCTCTTCATCCTATATGATGAGTTCCTCGAGAGGTCAGTCTTATTTTCAGGAAATCTGGAACCACTTGTGGTTGCAAACGCACGGGAGGGATGTAAGTGATGTAAGTCCCAAATAAAACTCAAAGTCCTGGAAAAGCAGACGCTGGTGGAACTGGCTCGCGGATTTTACAGCAGGGTATGCCAATTCTTGGGTTCTTTTCTGGGTGCAGTGTAGATTCTTGACTTCCTTGGTTTTTCTCTTTGTTAAATTTGTTAGTTCCTACCAGAGGAATATGATATAGATTCTAGATCTATGGGAGAACACCAAGGGACACTTTAATTCGGACATATCTTGCATGGAAATGGTACTTTTCAACTTCCATGATATAATATTTATACACAGTTTAACGGCTTTCTTTCATCTGTCACGAAATGGGGACACCGGACACCATGGTTTCGTCATGTTTCGTCATAGAAATCGTTGGCAACTTTCCCTTGACCTAGCACGACCTCACTGGAACTCCTTTTCAACATCTCCTCTAAAGATGGGATTTGGTGAATGGTTTTTATCACTCCTTTGACTCCTTTACAGTTCCAAAAAAAAACGAAAAGCGCAATGGGCCATTGTCATCGAAATGCCAGGCATGAAGGCTGACCGAAGCCGCAGCAAGAGGGGCTCTAAGGTGGTGTCGCAGGCGTGGATGTGCCATCAACTGGATGGCTGTTGGTTGATGAGTTTGATAAATAACCTGTTATTAATTGAAATTAACTATGATAGTTAATCACTCTTTATAACTAAATAATGATGAATGAACCTCGATCCATGTCGTATATATGACATAGCTACGGAACATCACCATTTTTTGAGCTTGGTAAATCATCGAAGTCGCGAAAAAAAGGCGCTTCGCCATAGCGAGGTGTGTGAAATTGCCGGGTATCTTGATGTATCTTGTGGATGATCATCGTTCAACTGGGAATGTTATTCTTAAACAACCAGGATTAACATGGAATGACACTTCGATGAGTTCGAACACTGCAAACTTTGGGAATGTTATGGAATGTTGGGATCTGACTAAAATGGGATTTATCCAACCATTTTATAAACTGATACAAGCAGTAAAACAGCAACACTATGTTCACCAGTGTTCACCATTGTTCACCAACAATGAGAATCATTCAGCCTGCACTACCAAGAAATGGAGTGTGGCTGGATGACCATTCTGTTTCACCAGCTGATGATTAGTTGGCTGACCCCCCCCCCTATTTATAGAACTTCATCTGACGAATTCAGTGACTGTTCTGAATTAAAATCAACGATATGACTCATCCAACCATTCCTGAAAAATGCTGGGCATATAAACCATTATAAACCACCATGAACAAAGTGGGTCAACAGTCAGTCAACAACACGTTTCTCGATGTATAGGGAATTCAAATCCAAGAAAACACCAATATTTTACACTCTCATCCGACTCAACCCGATTTCTATGCCAAGACCAAACCCACTCCAATTGACATACAATGTTTCATCAAGCCACAAGATGGCTTTGTCTATCGCTTTGGCTTTCCCTATACTATCTATACTCTGATGGTATTTTTTGGGGTTCCCATGAAGCCCTGGTGGTTCAACCCCATTATATTAACCTCCAGGTCACCCAGGGGTCACCATATTGGACAGTAGCCTTTTTTGGCATGTTGCAACCACCCTTGGATGAGGAAAACCACCAGGAAATAGCATGTTGTTGGTTATAGAATGTTATATATTCATATATATTCCATGATGTCCCCATGTTTCTGGTTTGTATAGCTAGTATAGCTTGTTTTTTGGAGGGGGTTTTATGGTCATGGCTGTTGGGTTACGTATCCTCTGTATCCAGATTAGATCCCGTGCAAGTCGCCCATATGTCCCACGGATGGTCATCCCTTGTTTTCTGGGACTTCAAATGGCCAATATTTCAGGATTTCCATATACATGAATCCAATGTACAATCAAGCCAATATTTTTGAGGATATTAACGCAACATGCCAAACAAATGGGTTGCCAAAAAAAATCCTCTGGTTTGCTTGGTTTGCTCTTAATCATCCACTGAATAATTGGGTTTACATTAATAATCCATTAACAAGCACATTTTGAATCCTCAGTTAATCCCATTAAATTAATGGCCATTTTAGGAACCTAAATTGGAGGTACCGATTCCATATATAAGGCCTATTTTTTAGGCCTTAATTTCAGGGAATATCCTCACAAAATATTGCAGAAATATGGTACTAACGTACCTCCATTCATTCGGATCCTGAAGATCTCCCATTGATGTTAGTTGGTTTATAAACCCCATTAAAACTATAGATACTATAGATATATCACCTATAAACATCTATAAACCATAGTTATCGGAGTTATTGATATTATAATCAATGCGATTAAACCATATTAAAACATACTAACCATATATAGGGTAGGTATACAATACCACCCATTAAACCCATTGATTCCCATTAAACCCCATGAAAAACCCCAGGCCCTGGGCTCCATCGATCAGTTCCGCGTCTTTGGACCTCCTGAGGACCGAAAGGAATTTTATGGCTGGCTTTCCATAGTGGTTCCATAGTACCCCCAATGGCTGGATGGTTTATTGATGTTTATTTCCGTGGGAAAATGGACATGGATGATTTGAGGATAGCTCCAGACTCAGGAAACCTGAAATATAGTATTTATAGATGTATTTGAGCGATTGAACATTTATGAACTATAATACTACACTTGATGAACTATATTGATGCATTTCGATTGAATTTTAGCGATATGATTTAAACGAATTATAATTTTCTTCTTAAGTTCGCCACTGATTATAAGTAAAATACGGATCCATTTCATCTTTTAGTGGAGCTAGTTGACGAATATTTAAGATTGCTCTCAGTCTAGTAATCGATTGATTTGGGGGTGCATATGACGATCTCACATGGGTATTGAAAATTCTAGGGATTGGAACATTTTTTTAACTATCCAAAATAATAATATTGGTATATAATAATTGGAATATTGCTAATTGGAATATTTGAGGTGTCCAAAATGATTCCAGCATGAACCTGAGTAAAGCAAACATTGTGGCATATTTTTGGAGGTTGATGATTTTGACCTGTACCATCCTGCCCCACATCAACCTATCGCACTAGCACCTGGAAAACAAGATACTTATGCTTACAGATTGGCATGATCGAGAACTAACCCCGATTGCTGATTACTTCATGATTCAATGGATTGGTTTTCACGGGAAAATCTTGACCGCAAACCGTAGATTTCCCATGAAATAAGGGGCTGTGTAAAGAAATCCCGGCAAAACCAATCCCTTGAATGATGGGTATGATCCTTGATTCTCTGCAAGATCGACTTTAATCAAACATGGTTTTCTGGAAACTCCACTATTTAGTTTCATGATTTTCCTGTCGGGAACTACACCTCCATGGCTAGGCCGTTTGGGGATTTTCTTAGAGAAACACACCAGAGGGTAGAAAAAAAAATTGAATCGACAATCAAAAAACGTGGCTTTTTTGTGGTGTTGGCGAGGATCCTTTCGAGATTGAGACTGACAAGGCGTGTTTATGGGTCTTTTTGGGGACCCTGAAGAGGAAACGAACAGTTTGCTGTCGGAACATCTCCATTAGAATATGTAGATCATCAAACTCCATGTGCTATTTTCCATTTCGGAAACCGCTTAGTTTTTACGTTTAGTGAAGGCTATGGATAAAGACTTCGTCTGGCTTGAGGTGACATCTTCTGGGGCCACTGACAACTGTTGACACAGCCAGGTTCAAAACCCAGCTCATTGCAAGGGAGAGGCATCTTTAGGATCTCGCGTAAGCAAAACCCTGCTGTGCGCCCGCATAAGCATCAGCGTAAGCTTTTCCTGCGCGTACGCTAAACCAGCGCGTAAGCTCTGGCGTAAGTGTTCCCTCTGGCGACTTCAGAAAGACAAGACCTTTTGATCACGACTCACATGGATTGAAAGAATACAGAAACACTTCCAGCCGTCTCTCAGCAAGGTCTCATTACCTCTTGTGCACCGTAGTTTATGGCTATAGGATGCTATAGGTTATATTCTGTAATTATTTGGGATGGGTTGGCTTCGCAGCAGAGGTGATGTTTTCATGATTTATCATGGGGCAAAACCCAAAACCTCAATACTGGGGAATCGTTCCCATCTGTCCAGAAGTCAAACATGGCAATGGCTTGCCGGAAAATCCACTAATTTTTAATCTGTTTTACTTCGATGATTTTCCCAGCGAACTAAACCTCCATGGCTAGGCCACGGGGATTTCTCAGCCATGTTTGATCAGTTTGATCCATGAAGTACCTCTGGTAAACTAACATAACTATGGAACATCACCATCTTTAATAGGTAAATCAACTATAAAGGCCATCATCATCCATAATCCATAGCTATCAACCATAAATGGTCCATAATCCATAGCTATTTTGACATCACCATTTCGGGTAGGCGGGTAGGCTCGCGTCGCTCGCGTCGCTCGCGTCGCCATAGCATTTCTTGTGAGGTGCTGGGCGTGGGTGGTCAGGGCACCGTCTACTTGTGCCACAAGAGGACGCCCAGTCACACGCCGAGTCGGGGCAGTGGGGGTACCCTCCAAATAGTCACTTTAAATGGTACATAAATTTTAGTAGCCTCCCAATTAAACAGCTGTAAACGGGGTTTATTAATCCAGGGTTGACATTAAGTTGGGTAATTGTTAGCAACTATTCAGGCTTCTGAGTTGGGTAACAATTCTCGAATTCATTGTTGAGTTACGGAATGAAGCCATCCCATGGTAACTAGTTCGATGATATTTTGAAGAAAACCGGGGGACATACCAATTTAGTCATTCCAATGGAATATCATCGAACTAGTTACCAGAGGGAAACAAAGCCATCCCATGTCACTCCAATGGGTGGGAAAATCTATAGAAACATCTTTAAAAAAAACATGGATCCAAAGACCCGTTTGAAACAACCCAGGCAAGTTTTAGCATGGAGAGTCATTGGAAAAAACTATGAACAAGGCGCCCCGAATCCTCTCGATTCCTGGATGTTGGCTGCCAGAGCCTCAAACAAAAGCAGCCCATGCGCTACGTCCATTGAACAAAATATGGGTTTCTTGAAGTTACCCTCTGGTTATGTCAAAGTAGCTATTGAAGCCATGGCCCAGTCGAAATAGTGGATTTACCCAGCTGTAAAATGACTAAAATGGTGGATCTTTCCATTATGTAAACGTTTACCAGAGGCTAAAGGGCTAAAGAATAGGAATACCAAAATCATTCTGTGAATCCTCTGGTGGTGCAATCGGCTCTGTCCATCTTAAAACCCAGCAAGATGCTCTGTCCATATCATATCTCTAACCCTTCTCCAGAAACATGTAGTTTTGTTAGACTACATAATCATACATAATCCAGTCTCTGGTTAACATATATATCTCTAAGCCTTCTCCATTTCTCCCTAAAAAACCCATTGGTTGCCCATTTTTGGTTGCCCATTTTGGGGGTATCTGGCGGTGTTTTTCAGGAGCACTCCCAACGTGAAACATGCGGTGAAGACCATCCCCATCTGGCGTTTGTTGATGGATCCCTCTTGCGACCAGAAGATCGCTGAGATCCGATACTCGGTAGCGGCCAGAAGATCTGAAAATCGTGATTTTAATGGCATTGAATGGTGGTTTTCCATGGGATTTTATGGTGGTTTAATAGGATCTAACAAAAATAACCATCTGGTTATGACATTCACAGCAGTTTGTCCTGGAAAGATCCACCATGCATTTTTAAGAACGGTGTGTACCATCTATTTCGATAAATGGGCCATGGTGATTTTCCATGGCTAGCCCTGTGAATGTCATAACCAGATGGTATTGAAGTGAAGTGAAACATCATGATGAGCCAGTGGATAGCATGGGATACTCTATTTTCAGACAAGGCAAAATTGCTTGGTGGTGACTGGAACCATGGCTGGAATTTTATGACTTTCCATTCAGTTGGGAATGGAATATATAATCATCCCAACTGACGAACGCCATGATTTTTCAGAGGGATAGGTGGCTCAACCCCCAACCAGTTATGAATATGATGCATACTTATAACATCTTATTATAACTATAACCACAAGAAAAGCATTCGTAAACCAGCACTTTTCCAATGGTTAACAGGTTGATTTTCTTTGAAGATCAGTGAGTGCTACAGGTTGAACTTGGATCCGAACTTCTGGATCCGAGCATGGATCACCTGGCGGATCGTCCCTTAAAGGTTTTTTCCGAGATCACCCAGGTTTTGCTGCAACGGTAAAGCTGCTTCATGTTGATCATCCAGAATTTTACTATTAAAAAACACACATAAAAAAGATCTTTAAACCATCAATCCTAATATGGGTTTATATAAACTATTGCTACGAACTTGAACCGGGTCTCTTTACCCCAAAAGCGCCAGGAAAAGAGACGGACGTGTTGATGAAGATCCAGGGCCATCCCAACATCTGCAGCTGCCTCGGATGCTTCGATGCGTATCGCCCTGGAACTTCGCAAGCGCAGTACATCATGATGCTCGGCGGACCGGCTGCGCCGGTGGCGTTTTGATGGGGTTTAATGTTGATATTTGTTAGGATTATGGATTTGGGAAGAATCTGATATTGGGATCTGATATGACTACATAACATACATGTCTGGAAGTTGCAGCCAAGGGGTAGAGCAACGCGACTTCTCATTGGTTTACGGTTGGATTTTGCCAGTTGGGCGACTATAAGTATTAAAGCAATGGGGCTTAAATAATCTTAAATATTCAAACCGACCATTCTATGGGCGATTCTATATGGGCATTTCATTGGATACTTAACAACCAATATGGGGTACCCGTCTGAAAACGGGGTACCCCATTGGATCCATTGCTTCATCGGTTCATCATGATCTTCCCCGTTGGCCACATTGGCCATAGCTAGCTCGAGGTTCCGTTGAAAAACACCCAGAGATCATATTTCGTTGGTTACTTACCCTCTGGTTATGACTAACATAGCCATGGGAAATGGCCCATTGAAATAGATGGTTTACCAAGTTTACCGAACTTAAAAATGGTGATTTTCCATGGCTATGTTAGTCATAATCAGATGGTATATCCCATTGGATACCCCCCATTTCCATCCATTTCCCATTCTCCGGATTTTTTTGCGTATTGATTGTTAGCTTCATTTCCCACGATATGACCGTAAAAAACTTCCATATCCTCTAAAAACCACATAAAACCACTATCCTCCATGTCTCATGACACGATTCTTGTGGCTAAAAAAATCAGGATTGTGATGGAGCTGATTGATGGAGGCAAGGCCATGCCATGGCTGGCAAAATCTGGCATTTTGGAAATGCCACAGGCCCTTTTTAAAAACCAGGCCATGGCTTGGAATATTGCCATCATGGAGGATACCTGTTGAAACGGGCTATAACGGGCTGTAAATGTACATACGTAACCATCATAACCATGCCATGTATACCTTGTTTCCGTTGATCGATTTTTGATCATTTCTTTATTCCATTTTATTCCCATGGCATCTCTTGACAGGTGAATTGGCGGGCTACATCAAAGATGGACAGAACAGTCTGCCCGAGGCGCGCGCCGACTGGCGCGACAACCGGCGCCGCCATCGGCAGACCGCCAGATTGTTGAAAGATCTCATGAATTTATGGGATTTATTTATCATATGAATGGTGTATTTTTGGGGGTTTAGCACGTATTTTTCTTACCAACTTGATATTGTGTAATTATTGGGGGGTTTACACTGTTTGTTTCTTACCAACTTGATATGATCATTATTTATCATTACCCTCTGGTAAACGTTTACATAACTATGGAAAATCACCACCATTTTATAGCTGGCTAAATCCACTATTTCGACTGGGCCATGGCTTCAATAGCTATTTTGACATAACCAGAGGGTACTATCCATAATCAATATTAAAAATGGTGGATCTTTCCACAGTTATGTCAGTTTACCAGAGGGTAAATCCCATTAAATCCCATTAAATCCCATTAAACCCGTCATGTTATATTCATCATTATGGTATAGTATAAATAAGGTTTGGGCTCTGTGCTGGCACTTAGGAAGAACTTCCCCCCTTTGTGTCAGTTAGCTAAAGCCTTAGTGGGTTTGTTCGGCGCCATACCCACGGGACTCAGCGGCCGTGCTGCTGTGACCTCGGCAAGCGCCTTTGCTTGGCCTTCTTCATCCAGGTGAAGAACGACATTTCTGTGTATGCGTACGTGCCATCTCATCTATTCCTTCATCCATATCTTCTTGGGCCTCAAGGTTGTGAACCTCCCTGGAACCCCTGGCAAGGATTACTCCTACGCAGAGGCGAGCCCAGCGGAGAGCCCGTGCAATCGCGCGAAGGCGTTGGTTTTTGCACAGGTGCGGGAAAGTGCCCCTGACCAAGGTACAGTTGCAGGCTATTCATCATCGGCTTGCACGGCACCACTCCCGAGATTCAGCCTTTTTACGAGCCATTGCCGCAGCCATGGAGCCGTGGCGTTGCAGTTGTGGCCGTTTGAACAAGAAGACAGCACGAGTGTGTGGATCGTGTCAGTGGGGCTATGCACCACCACCCAGTCAGTGGCAGTGGCAGCAACCTACGTGGAATGCCCAGTGGGACGAGAACCAGTGGGTGAAATCTCCACGCAGACGAGAAGTTCAATCGCAGTCTCAATCTCCAAGAGCGAGGACAGCGAGCCCAAGGCAGCGAACTCAACAGCAGTCCCACAAGACGCGAAGCAGGAGAAAGAATGGCAAGAACAAGCAAAAGCAGAAAGATCAAGAGGAGGAGTTGGAGGAGCCACCATGGGAATGGCAGACACCATCCCTGCCTGCTCTCCCTGCCTCTGCATCCAGTCAGAGCCAAGCGACATCGAAGATCGAGCAGAAGTACAAGGAGCTTGTGCATCAACTCAAAAAGACACCAGAGCAGCTCACACCCGAGGTGCAAGCGCTTGTGACCAAGGAGATCGTGAGCGAAACTCAAGGAGCTGCCAAATCGCTTCACAGCGTGGTGTCGAAGATGGAAAAAGCCCAGAAAGCCTTGGATGCCGCCAACGGTGCGAGGCTTCAGCTCCACAGTCGCTGGCGCACCTTCATGGCAGCAGCGATTCCAAGGTGGACAAAATGGGTCGAGGACTTCCAGAAAGACGATGCGGAGCTTCACGACAAGATCAAGACAGCCAAGGAATATTACGACACTATCAAGGAGGAGTATGGCCAGCAGCAGTCGAGCTTTCATCTCAAGAGCCCCATCGAGGTGGAGGACGACGAGGAGAGCAGTGTCGATCAAGCTGCGGAGAAGATCAAGGAGAGTATGGCCAGTATGATGCAATCCTTGAGCGATGTCAAGAACAAGGCGGATCAATTGCATGCAGAGCAAGAGAAAACCGCCAAGAGACCCCGCCTCGAGCACACAGGCAACGAGGACAAGATGGACGAAGGGCCGTCTTTTGGGGAGCCCGACAGGACAGGGCCTTAGGGTCTGCCTGTCTAGGGCAAATACGAGGAGTACCTCAGTTGGAGTGTATCCCCTGGGCTCACACTGTGTGTGATGAGTGGAACTTCATGCCAACTTGGGAGGCAAGCTTGAGGGGATGGCTTGCTGCCATTGAGTGTGGAGAGCCGCAACAAGAACCAGGAGGTTATCGCCCACTGAGGTCGACCAGAAGAGCACAGAGGAATCGAGTCACCTTCGATTGCAATGTCGAGGTGTGCTTCTATACATATCAAGGTAGTATTGGAGGGCATGTTGGGATGACAGAAGTTGCACTTCGCCAATGGGTTGGTAAACCATGGGCGCTGCGACCTACAACATCTTCCAAGAGTCGAAGGTCTTCGAGTGCATACCAGGACGAAGTTTCGTGGATGCAGACCAGCAAGCCGACCACTATGAGGAGTGATGTTGAAGTCCCAGGATGGGCGGTTACTATGATATCACACCATCATGACCCTCCACAAGATGAACCTCAATCTGACTCACAAGAGGGGGAAGATTCTGGCGACGAAGCTAGCCAGGATGCCACCCATGGTGAGAGATCTGACAATGAAAATCAGCTAGATGCGACGCTCCAAAGCGTCCTCCTTTTCCACTTAGCTGATCCAGCGGTTCATGTGCACGTTCATTGGACGCACATTGAGGACGTCATCACAGAGGTGGCTTCCATCATTGGTGTGGGCAGAGACAGAGTGTTCAATGTTCATGAGCTTAAATGGACGCCAGAGGACATCCCAGAGCACTTTGCTCCACTCATTGTGCAGCTTGATGATGATCTTCCAGTTGGCCAAAACTCTCATTTGTGTCTGGTGGATGTGGAGGTTCATGCAAACATTGCAGAGTTCAACTATGCAACGGTGCCTGCTATCGATAGAAGAGTCTTGGTTGTACCGGGACGCCTCGTTCGGCAGCAGCTTTTGGAAATTACATTGACGGCACCCTATTGTCGACAAGTTCAGCATCGATGCCTGGTCCTGCACAACAATGTCCTTGTGAAGTTGCAAGACCATGACGTCATCCATACTCAGCATGGTGATCATTTTCGAGTTGTGGTGCCTCCTGATTTGTACTGTGAGGATTCTACATCCTACAGGCTCAATGAGGCCCTTGAACAAGACAATCAGCAGTTTTTAGATTACCTTCGGACCCCAGAGGAAGGGTACTCTCCCAGCCTGGTGCCATCTGAAGATATTCGAGCGGAGTTTGCCAGAGATCTCGATGGAGAAGGACTTACATTGGTCCAGATTTGTGCTGAAGCAATTGAGCCGAGTGAACGCTTGGAGCACTATGGTGAAGCTGACCTGCAGTTTGAGAAGACAGACCTGGTCTCCGCCGGAGCAGTCCCAAGTAGGCCTTTGCCCAACCAATGCAGCTGGACTGAAGAGTTCCTTCGAGCAATGGGCGCCCTCAGCGTTGCACAAGATCAGATGCCAGAGTTTCCTCAGCCTGACCCAACTCAAGTTCAGGCTCAGCCCCAATGGGTACAGGATTTAGTTCCCATATGGCAGCAGCAAGCTAGTCCAGGACCCGCTGGTGTCGAAATGCTAGCAAGAGTTGAAACATGGTTCACTGATCATTTGAGAATGCAAAATTGCTTTCAGTCGCGCATCGTGATTTTGGCGGCAGACTTCACTACGTGGCACCAGGATTTGGTGCGCGCTTGGTCAGAAGTAGTCATCCCGCAGTTCGAGGTGGAGATCCATTTGGTCTACCCTACACCGGTTGATGCAGCGTCAGGGGTCATTGCACAGCTCATTTTGGTGCAGCGCCCCGATCAATTTCAACGCTCCGTCATTGTCACTATTGCCGACACAGCATTGCAGAGAGGTATGCCGAGGTCGAGGGCAGTCGTGGCAACTGATCGAGTCAGCTTACACAGTGTTTTGCTGATGACAGACTTACTGTATCAATGTCCACCAGAACATCTTCAGCATCGATGCCATTTATGGTTTGAAGGGCAGGAAATCACGGGAAGTCAGTTCCACCGTGCACGACATGGAGATGCTTTTCTTCTACATGTGCTACGCGAAGAGGATTTACCTGCGTTTGAACACCTCACCTTTTCAGATGAGCAAATTCAAATTGGACTGGCCGAGTTATTAGCCATTCCAAGGCCTACTGGGGTCGCCTATGGCCCAGACTGGTACCACTCGTTGGAGGCTGCATTCAATGCAGGTGCGGCAGTTGAGATGCTGGAGGAGGGCTATGTGGCCTATGTTCTCACTTGGTTTGTCGACGCTGCACGGAGCAGTTTTTGCCAACATCCCAGGGTGGTGCGCATCTATGAGGATCGACGACAATGGAGGTCAGAAATTCTTGGCCTATGGCAGTTCGACTTGGCACCCAATTGTCCAACAGAGCTGCATTTTGTAGATCCCGAACCACCGAAGACACCCTGGGAAAACCACATCGCACACATCATCATCACGCAGAGGGCGGAGCCTGATCATGCTGCGGTCCTCATCAGCGCTGTCAGCTGGGAGGATTATCCAAATGTCCACCAGAATGTGCACTACATGCCCAACATGGCTTCCATGCAGGAGATCATTGCCAGGCATGCTCCCGAGCATTGTCGTGGTAGGGCGTGCAGAGTACATCGGGGCAACCAGTTCTTTGAGCACATTCAGAGGTCGAGGATTGGCAACGGTGACAGCATTGAAATTGACATCATGCCTCCACCGCGGCGTGAGGAAGACCACATGAACATGCTGCAGACTCAGGTGGCCAAAGTCAGAGCGAAAGCATTCCCAGTGCAAATATCGCTTGAAGCCTCCATTCCAGCAAATGATGATGAGATCAAAGAAGATCACTACCTGCCAGAGGTGTTAGTCACCGAGCACCCTCCTACAGCAGACTTCCTCAAGCCTGATGGCATTAGCTTTCAAGCCTTGCCCGCGTCATTGAGTCTGACAGCCACATCCCTTCATGCCCTTCAGGAACCGTTTTGTTATCGGGAAGGTGAGCTTGCGGGCAAAATTGTTCTCTACGTTGATGGAGCTGCGAAAGGAGACCAGTCAGCATGGAGTGTTGTGGCGGTATCTTATGACTTTGTGGGAGTTCCTGCATTGATGGGAGTTCTTGCTGATGCCGTTGAATGTGACCACGTTTCAAGACAGTGGATTGGGGCTACCCATCATGACAACATTGCAGCGGAGCTGACCGCATCAGTCGCTGCTCATGTGACAGCCCTAAGCTTAGAAGGCACTGAAAGAGTAGTCATTCGACCTGACCTACGCCTGAGTGCAATGATCTCATCTTCTCAGTGGACGTGCTCCTCTCACCGGTGTCTTGCAGAGGTAGCACGATGGTTGGGCAATGCGTTTCAGCAACAAGGTGGTGCAGTTTATGAAGTCAGAGGACACACAGCACACCCATGGAATGACATGGCTGATTCCCTAGCCAAGTTTGTCTTGGCGACTGCCCAGAGAGTTGGTCAGATTGACCTGGCCGGCTGTCATGACGTCATCTCTAGTGGCGACATCAAGTGGAATTGGCTTTGGGATCACAAAGAAGTTTTGCGCAAAGCCTTCCCGCCAGGATCGGTCCCAAACAGTTGGGTTGCTACTCCTGCACATGGGAGAATTTGCAGTGGTCCTCCTCAAGCTGAGCCTGATCTGATGCCATGGGCCAACATTGATTTTCGGATCGCCACAGCAAATGTCCTTGCACTCAATGAACGCAGTGACTTTCAAGATGGTGAGCCGGTTGCAGCTCGAGCAGAAAGACTTGACCTCCAATGGCATGAAGAAAAGTGGGCCATTGTGGGAGTACAAGAATCTAGGAGGCCAGAAGGGAGGTATCAGACCACGCACTATACCATTCTGGCGTCCGGCGCGAAGGTTGTCAATGGGATTCCGCACTATGGATGCGAGCTTTGGATTCACAAGCAAATTCCGCTCGACAAGGACTCAAGCATGCAGTTGTCGAGAACCAGGGTCGTGGCTGCATGGGCAGATCCACGCAGGCTTGTGGTCAATTTTACTGGTAAAAACTTTGCGGTGACCTTCGTGGTTCTTCATGCTCCATGTCGCAGTGCTACTACCTCCATTGAACAGGTTCAAGCCTGGTGGGATGAAACCGCCACCATTTTGCACAAGACCTCAATCTCAGATTTGACATGGATCCTTGCTGATGCCAATGCCCCACTTGCCACGAAGTCTACATCTCACTTTGGAGTGTGGGGAGCTGAAGCTTCTAATGAACAAGGCAGGATTTTGGAGGACTTCTTGGTTGAGAATGACATGTTTGCCCCAACGACTATGCAGTGGTGTCACACTAGCCCCCATCATACATGGCGTCACCCGAGAGGCACCCAGTTGCGCAGAGACTATATCTTTTGTACAAAGAAGGCATTGGAGTGCTGCTGGGAATCGTGGACGTGTGCGACCCAGGACTTTGGCTTCACTCATGATGATCATCTACCTGTGTGCCTCCGGGTGTGCGGATGGTGGCCGGCCGACAGTAACCAAGACAGGCAGCAATGGGATCGCCTCGCTATGCTTGATCCTCAGCGGTGCCAGGCTTTCCAGGAGGCACTACGTACATTGCCTATGCCAAGCTGGAGTGTCCATGTGGATGATCATGCGAGCTACTGGCACCAGTCCGTCTTGGCACTGGCGAAGCAGTACTTCACCAAGGTCAATAAGGAAAAAGTGAGACCCAAGCTGACGGAGAGCACTCTCGCTCTCATCCAGCTCGAACGGTCAGCACTGGACTATGGGCGTCAACATGACATCTTGAAGGACGACTCCTACAAAGCTGAAATGAAGCAGTTGGAATCACAAGTCAGAAAGGCAGTGCGGGAGGACCAGAAGAAGTTCTATGACAACCTGGTCGATCAGCTCAAGGAGGCTGGGGAACTCCATGATTTTCGGCTCATGTATCGCCTGTTGTCAAGACTTGGAGGTCGGCCAGCGCATAAGACTGGCCAACGATGCCCCCTCCCTCTTCTGAAGAAACCGGGAGGAGATCCAATGAGCTCTTTTGGGGAACAACAACGTATGTGGCTTCAACAGTTTGCTCAAGTTGAAGGTGGAATTCCGATGTCCAAGGACTCCCTCAACCAGATGATGCCATCTTCTCTTGGATTGCCACCAGAGATTGTTGCCCTGGACGCCGTGCCCACCGCCCAACAGATTGCTGGAAAGGTTCGAGCGATCAGGAGGGGCAAGGCGCCTGGACCTGATGGAATTTTGCCTGATGTGATTAAGGCCGGAGCTGGGCCCATGATCACGCACATTGCCGCCATGACTACCAAAATTGCCTTGAGGGGTAAAGAGCCCAATCAATGGCGGGGGGGGCGGTTAGTGCCCCTCCACAAAGGTAAGCTTCCTAGATCTGATCCATTGGGCTATAGATCGATTTTCATCAACAACGTGGTCACGAAGATCTACCATTCAGCTCTACGAGATCATCTGGCAGAAGCTTGGAACCAGAAAATCAAACACATCCAATTTGGCGGCAGAAAAGGATGCGGCACAGACACACCTCATTTGTTAGTGCAGGAGCATTTCCGATATTCAGCGGCAACCAGAACCCCGGCTGCAGTCCTCTTCATTGACTTTAAGTCAGCCTTCTACACTGTCATCAGACAAGGCCTCTTTCAGAACCCTGTGGACGACACGGCTTTGGTTTGTGCGATGCAGAGATTTGGCATCGATCAAGAGGTGCTTGACAACTTGTTGAGGCAAGCGGCCAACGACAATGCCACTGGAGGTATTTCCCAGCATGCCGAGTTTCTCTTGTCAGACCTTTTCAAGGCCACGTTCTTTCAGATGGATGGAATTGATGAAGTCGCCCTTACGACTCGAGGCACAAGGCCGGGAGATCCAGTGGGAGATATTCTCTTCAATATGCTGATGACAGTCATGATGGAGGAGGTCACTGACCACATCAAGGGCAATACTACAGCCGCATGGCAAGGCAATGCATTGCCAGTTGATGACCTCCATTCACATCAGTGCCTACCAGATCATGCTTGGTGCGAGGTGGCGTTTGTGGATGACCTTGCCGTGCTGTTGAGGGCACCTTCCCAACATGATTTGGACAACCTCATCCAGACCGCGTTTCAGGCTGTTTGCGTGGTTGCTGAGAAGCGAGGTCTTCACCTCAACATGGAGGCGGGCAAGACAGAGGTGTTGAGAGCCTTTGTTGGAAAAGGAGCGAAGCATGCCAAACAGCAACTGCTCAACTCTGAGTTCCTCATGCCGATTGAGGTTGGGGACCACCTCATGCACCTGAGGGTGGTTCAGTCTTACAAACATCTTGGAGGATGGGTTCATGCAGATGGCAAGCCCAAACATGCTCTTCGGGAACGACTCCGCACAGCCAAACAGGCATGGGGACCATTGATTCAGCCCTTTTTCAGGCGCAAGCAGATCTCGACTACAGCTAAGGTCAGGGTCTTTGAGTCCTTGGTGATGTCCCGCATGTTGTTCAATGTCTATGCACTTTCTCGCATTACGCAGAAGGACATCGACATGTGGGAAGCAGCTATGAGGAACATGGTTATCCCGTTGGCAAGTGGCAAGATGGAAGGTCTGCCACCTTTCACACTGTCGACGGCATCACTATGTGGTTTGATTGAGTTGCTCCCTCCGAGTGACCTACTTCATGTGGCAAGGTTGCGGTTCTTGCCTAGGCTCCTTGCGAACTGCCCCTCTGTTCTCTGGGACCTCATTCATCAAGGAGACAATGGGGGTGACTCATGGGCAACATCACTCAGGTCTTCCTTGGAATGGTTGTGCACCTTTATGGGACCACGGCTGGCCCTTGTGCCCACGGCAGATTTGAAGGATTGGTGGTCGTACATTCGGTTGGACCCCAAGTGGAACATGAAGGTCAAACGAGCAGCCAGAGCTTGTCGAGAATGCCGCAGAGAATGTGCTGAAGCATTGGTATGGGAGAAGAGAATGGAAATGGACCTTCGAAACGAAGAGGCGCTGGCTGAATTGAGTGGCAAAGCTCCTGTGGCCGCCTCATGGACATGTGAAACTTGTCAGGCCCTCTTTAGCTCAAAAAAAGCATTGGCGGTCCATGCTATGAAGCAGCACAGTTACCGGAATGTGGCATCACATTACACCACCGATGGTACCTGCCCAAACTGTGCCAAATGTTTCTCTCATCGTGCACGCCTCGCCAATCACCTCAAGGCGGTGCCGGAGTGCTTCAGCAAAGTGAGGGCCTGTTTTCCGCCTTTGCAGCAGGCAGTGCTCATGGAGATGGCTGAGGAAGACAAAGCCCACACCAGATGCATGCGCGACCAAGGATGGCTTGGCACCAAAGCCCTGATCCCTGTGATCAAAGCCTATGGGCCCAGGCTTCCACCATGTGATTCCGCAGATGCCAGGACTATGCTGCAGCGGTGGACCGCGCGGCGTCCTCCAGATGCCCAACCGATGTTTGAAGCACTGGAAGGGTTCTGCGTAGAGACTGTGGAGGAGCCTACGCCCACGATCGTCGAGGATGAGATGATCCCGTTTGTCGTTGTGTCAGATGGAGGACATCTTCAAGGAGCCGCTGGGAAGTATTCAATGGATGGACTGGCCAAACTGCATGCAGCACTGCATATCAGAACGCTGTGTTTCATCCATTTCTTCAGCGGACATCGGCGACAAGGGGATATCCAATCACAGATCGAGGCACGGTGGGATCATGAAAATACCCAAATCTTTTGTGTTTCAGTTGATTTCTGTATTCAGAAGGATGGGGGAGATCTCACCTTGGAGTCAAGCAAGAAATTCTGGCTGGAGCGCATTTACTCCGGCGCCATTTGTGGCGCCGGAGGGGGTCCACCTTGTGAGACCTACACGGCCGCAAGGCACATGGCCGACGGACCTCCTCCACTCAGGTCACATGACTGGCCCCATGGACTGCCACACAATTCTTTGCGGTCTTGGAAGCAAACCCGAGTGGGGTCGATTTTGATGCGTTTCATGCTCACGATGATTTGTGCAGTGGCGAGAGTGGGAGGGATGGCTTTTCTGGAACACCCTGCTTTCCCAGTCTGGATCACATCCAAGCGACCAAGTTCAATTTGGAGCAGCCTGTTAGTTCGCTGGCTCAAGCGACTGCAGTGTGCTCAATTGATTACATTTGACCAATGCTTGTTTGGATGTCAGGCGAGGAAACCCACAACGTTTCTGCTTATCAGGATGCCGAGCCTATGGACTGAAATTGCCAACCGGAGTAATGCAGGCAGGTGCAATCACCCCCGTGGAGCTCATCGAGTGCTGAAAGGACGCGATTCTGAGGGGACATTCAATACTGCGGTTGCGAAGATCTACCCGGAGCAGCTCAACATGGCAATTGCAAAGGCGGCATACCATTCCGTGAGTAGTTACGCAGAGTTGCGAGAGCGGGTGGATCCCCTCTCGGAGGACCTAGTCCCATTTTTGTCATATGATTTTGTAACAGAATCCATTGTGCAGCCGGACTGTTACATTTGATGTCATGTGGCTTGCATGAACCGAGCAAGACATTGCAGTATCGCGAAAGGAAAAAAAAGGTATAGTATAAATCAACGGCCCGGATACTTTGGGACCATTAAAAAAAAGATGTGTCTGGTCCAGCGGTTTTTTTGCTGGTCAGACTTCCCGTTTGGGATGAGAAAATATGAGGGTTAGACTTGATGAGATGAACATCTAAGATTATGAACGTTAGTCTGAGATCTTTATAGTCAGTGACGGGTAGTAAGAAGAGATTTGACTGCTTACTGCACTCGCTCGAGGGCCAAATCCGGCAAATAAGAAATGCATATATATGAGGCATCCAGAAAAGGACCCCCAGTAAGCAGAAACTCACAACTTGTTCGTTCATGGTCGATTTGAGTCTGCTTACTGCACCTGCCATTCTGATGACCGCTCATTGAACTCTTGAAGGCTCAAACTTTCAACAGAGAAACATGTCTCAAGTTTCTCCCAATTTGGTGAGTTCGCAGCGGTGGGCTGAAGTTGCCCTGTCTGCACTCACTCTCGATGCCACTCTTTTGTGGAGTGATGTGACTTTTCCATTACTTTTCCTAGCTCTTCGATGTTTTCTGGGGCCAAAATAAGAGTGTAACATAATGTTTTTAAAACACGCTTCTAATATAAACAGAAAGAAAACAAACGAAAAAAAAAATCGAAAAAAAATCTGATGGGTCCAAGTCCTCGAGCCAGATTGTTTTTTCCTATTTTTTCATTGTTTTTTCTCTATTTTTCATATGTGTTCATTGTTTTTCTGTATTTGTTCATCATTTTTCATTGCTTTTCATTGTTTTTTCTCTATTTGTTCATTGCTTTTCATTGTTTTTTTCATTATTTTTCATCATTTTTTCATGGTTTTTCATTGTTTTTTCTCTATTTTTCATATGTTTTCATTGTTTTGTCTCTATTGTTCATCATTTGTTCATTGTTTTTTGCAATGTTTTCATCATTTTTCATTGCTTTTTGCAATTTGTTTGCAATATGTTTTTATCATGTTCATTGTTTATTTCCATTGTGTTTCATCATTTTTCATTGTTTTTTTGAATGTGGTTCATATTATCTCATTATGTTCATTCAAATCCCGAGCACATGCCACCTAACTGCAGTAAGCAGATGCAGTATTCAGCTTACTGCACCCGAACCTATTCAGGGTTATTTGCAGTGTTACCTTCATTTTTTTGGCAATGTTAACTTCATTTGTCATTGTTTTTTGCAATGTCTTCATCATGTTTTCATTGCTTTTTGCAATGTGTTTGCAATATGTTTTTATCATGTTCACTGTTTATTTCCATGTGCTTCATCATTTTTCATTGTTTTTTTGCATGTGGTTCATATTATCTCATTATTTTCATTCAAATCCCGAGCACATGCCACCTAACTGCAGTAAGCAGATGCAGTATTCTGCTTACTGCACCGAACCTATTCAGGGTTATTTGCAGTGTGACCTTGATTTTTCTGGCAATGTTAACTTCATACCCTTGGATTTGTACAATACTTGGACAGGAAACCATTATTTCTGAAGAACATGGGGGAAAAAGATCTTTCCAGTGCTCCATCACGGCCAGGTTTGACTTGGGACCCCGGGACACCCCCCAGTAAGCAGATTTCCTTTTTGGGTGTTAGGGGGGGCAGTAAGCAGAAATACATTTCAGTGCCGGTTACTGTGAACCCCCAATGTGGGGATCTGCTAACCACCGGGCGTGGCCGAACGTCTGCTTTCTGGCCGACAATGACTATATATTTCTTTCTTATTTCTTTGAGATTATTTTTTATATCATTTTTTTTTAAATGTTTTTTTTTTTAAAATTTTTTTATTTTAACATCTTTATTTCTTTCTTATTTCTTTTTTAAAAAGTATGAGATTAGTATGAGGTCTTTCGAAGCCGTGAACATAGTCATCGAACATTCGAAAAAGGGATGTCCAGGTTTCAGCGTCTCAGTGCGCCGATGACGCAGGGGGGATCATTACTTAACCAATCAGTAAATTAATTAGATCATTAGTTTAGTAATCCAGATCATTAGTAATGTCATTAGTTATAAGTTATAAGCATATATATAGTTTTAATGATAGTAATCCAGATATTGATTAATATGTTTATAATTAACCACGTATAGATGGATGTAAATGGAATAAATGGAAGAATCAATTTAGGATCAAGACACAAATTTTCACTACGGTCAAGATTGATGGTAGTAGTGTGGAAATTGATATGAATCTTATGAAACAACTGGGGAGGCAATTGAGAACCTGAACAGTTGATTTGGCAAGGGAGAAAACATCTGGAAAAGATTGGGGAGATGCATTGGGAAAGACGACTTTTGGTGCACAAAAATAAACCCACCACTTTTTTGGAGTTCCAAGTATAACATTGTCAACCAACTCAAATAGGAGTTTGTGAGCACCTTCCAACTTACACTATCTATAACTCTATACATATATATATAGATAAATTGTGTGTATATATATATATACAAATTATATACATGTATGTAACAGCTGATGACAGCACTTCTATCCATTTTTCACCCCGTCCCCGTTGCAGCGTGAACCGTGTCGTTTTTTCGGTGCCACTCTCCGTCCAGGATGTGGTGAAGAGCGTCACCAAGCAGACGGCCGCGGGGCTGAAGTTCATCCACGACAAGGACGTGGTGCACCGGGACCTGAAAGCGGAGAACGTCCTGGCATCTCGGCGTTTTTCCGTCGAATGTTTGGAGGGTTTCGTTCATGGAAAATCCCATGGAAAAAATGGGATGATGATTTGGGAATACCCCCATTATGCCATTTCAGGAAACCTCTCTCTCTCTATATATATATACATAAATATTAAGTATATGGTGAATATATGGTGAATGTATTATCTCCAATGATATATGGTTTGTGGATGGTGTTCCGATCGAAAAGTGTTGCAGATGGTGAAAACTCTGAACGGCTTGACCTCACAATGTCTGGGTAAAAGAATTTTTACGACCTCACGTCATTGTCCCGAAGCCTGGTTCATCATGGTTTATTTTAGGGAAATCATCCCCAAATGGCCCAACAATTCAGCATGGGCCGGGAAAGGGAAGATGAGTGGCCCAACAATTCAGGTTAGTGAAATATGATCATTTACCCAGATTATGTGATACGTTGGTATGCAGTTGTAGAACTATATGCAGAAATGATCATGGGACCCAGTTGAATCAATTAGGCTCCGGGATGACCAAAAATGAGCGGCACCTGGGATGATAAAAAGATCACCCGGTGATTTCGGTTTGAATAGCCATAGGAAAAACTTGTGCTTTTTCTTTTGGAAAAACACAGCATTTAGAAAACAATTGGGTTTTCACCGGTTTTCACCGGTTTTCACCGGTTTTCACCGGTTTTCACCATGATTATAATATTTATAGGGGTTTAACATAAACATATGGGGATATAATCAAGACATTCTTGTTGATCAATGATTTTGTTTCGGGGTATACTATGGTATACTATCCTTTATATATATTATATATATTGGGGATTCTTCAGAATCTCTGGGTGTTCTCTGTTCTTAGCCCTGCTCACCAGGGTGTTCTCTTCAGACTCTTCATGGTTTAGGGTCAGTTCACCGTGATATTCCCGTGAAAAATGGTCGCCTATTTAGGTGACCGTGTTGCCATCACGACTCATCGGCGAAGCTTTCTGCTGATGGTTGACCAAAATCTTTTGTGATTTTCCAGAAACTAAAGCCATATTTTTCCATGGCTATGTCAAATAACCAGAGGATATATGATGTGATATGAATGTGATATATATATATATAAAACTGTTGGTGTCCGTAAATGGGGGTACTATTTCGGTCGCTCGCTGGATGGTTTATTTCTTTCGTTCGGAAAAGCCCAATCAAAAAAAAAACCATGGATTTGGGGTTACCCCCATGGATTGGAAACCTCCAAATTTGATGTATATGAGACCCCTGAAATGGAAAAACTCCCTTTTGGATTGCGATACCCCCATCATCCTCTATGTTTGATGCGTTTGACCACCATCCTGGTGAATTCCACCAATGTTGGATGACTGGTTGGTGGTGACTGGAACCATGGAATTTTTCATGACTTTCCATTCAGTTGGGAATAGCAATAATGTCATCATCCCAACTGACGAAGTCCATGATTTTTCAGGTAGGTCAACCACCAACCAGACTAAGGCCATTGTTTGTCTTTCTGGTGAATTCCACCATGTTTGGTGAAATCATGTTAAATCATGTTCTTTTCCAATGTTTGATGATGTTTCATGGTCTGGTTTGAAAAATCATGTTAAATGTTTGATGATGTTTCATGTTAAATCATGTTAAATCCTGTTGGATAGGTCAAACAGACCAGCATTTTTCAGCACCACGCCACACGCAATAATGAGGTCTGTGCTCCGCAGATCACTGCCACCACCCCAGCATCTTGGATCGCACAAAAACATGTGAAATTCCTGGTTTTCACGACTGGACAATGATCTAGAAATGCTGGAGGGCAGATGATTTTGGATGATTTTCAGAAAATATTATAGACATCTTTGATAATCTTTGATATTCTTGGAGGCTTCAAAATTCGATGAATTCGAGATCTTGAACAGAGATGGATCTTAGATGATTAGATGAAAGTATGAGTTGAATTGTATCAGATGAATTACATCCTGAAAAACATATGACACGATAGATGTATTGATTCCAAGTCATCAAACTACGTGAATTTTGGCACACGACCTCACATATCAAGGACGTGTGCCCCACTTAATCCAACCAGTTCATTTCAGACGAGGGGTCCATAGGGGTCCCAGGGGTCCCGCTGAATGAACACAAGACATGTCATGGCGATTCATGGCGGGGGCTGGAAAGGCCCCATCTATTGGACCTTATGATGTCAGTTTGGCCATCGGGTTTTGGCATCTCCAAAAAAAAAGCTGGTCGATGTGAGAGATCTAAGAGATGTCCCATGTGTGAAACGCGTTGTTTTGCTTATATATATATACTTAAAGAAAACCACGATTTTGGATGGTATCAAATTGATGTTCTATGGATTTTCCATGGTGCCTATAACATCCTATAGACATTTCTGGACAAAGCCATGGGCCACAGAGTTCGTTTTCATGGCCAGTGATGAATATCTCTCAAAATATTCGGTAGCTGGGGATGTAGTGGAAAATCAAAAAAAAATACGACAAATACGCAGCATTCACTAGTGGTTGGTGGTTTGGAACATTTTTTTACATGAATTTTATATGACTTTCCATTCAGTTGGGAATGGAATAATCATCCCATCTGACTTTCACTCCATGATTTTTCAGAGGGGTAGGGCTCAACCACCAACCAGACTAAGGCCATTGTTTTTTGGGACATCCTCATGGATTTATGGCTGAAATCCATCTGCTTGAAGACCACCTCAAGAGTCACCATAGGTGGAGCATTCCATAAGTGGATCTATTTCACCATAAGCCAACTTCACACCGATAGAAGTCGTTCACAAGTAGATTATATGGTTATTCACATTCCCATGATATTCAAATGAAATCCGTTACATTATATATATCTTCTATGAGAACAGGGAGTCTAATCAGGAGGGATCATAATCAAACCTGGAAAAAATAAAAAATAATAAATAATGATAATAAATTAAGATAAAAATAAATAATACCAAATTGTAACAAATAAGCAAGCATACTTACAATCGAGGAAAACTAATGGAAGCTATCAAACAATACTTGAAAAAATATAACACAGGAAAACATAGAAAAACATTAAAAACATAAGAACACAAAATAGAAAACAATAAACACACAAACATAACACAACATAAAATAACATATTTTGGGGCGAGGCAGATTTCCTTTCATTTTCTTCAGTTTTGCTTCACAATTCCATTGTTTTATTGCAGTTTGGACTACCCTAGTTCATTTCTGAATATGATCCCTTCTGAATATGAGCCCAAAGCTCATTGATGAATTTTTGTTGCAGTATATTCCCATTAAATCACCATTATAAATTACCTATCATCTGGTTATTGAACATAGCCATGGAAAATCCCTCATAAATGGAGGTTTCGTTCGCTGGGAAAATCATCTATTTCGATTAGGGCCATCTATACCATGGCTATGTTAGTCATAACCAGAGGATATTATTTTTTTTGAATATCAAATAATCATGGTGAATCAGGGTTAATCATGGTTTATAGCAGTATATTCCCATTAAATCACCATTATAAATGACCCAAAAAACCCCAAAAAAACAGTATATTCCCCTCACATTCCCATGATATTCAAATGAAATCCGTTAAATATCATATATATATAATATAAATTGCAGTATATTCCCATTAAATCACCATTATAAATGACCCAACAAAAACCCCAAAAAAACCCAGGTGAAGCTGATCGATTTCGGCGTGGCCAAGAGCCTCTCGGGCACCATCGCCCGGAGCTGCGTGGGCACCACCGAGATCATGGCGCCGGAACTGGTGAGCGCCAAGCAGCTGGGGCGAAGGGGATTTTCAATGGGTTTTTTGGACATTTTGTGGGATTTAATGATCTATTTACTGGGATTTCATAGGTTTTTGAATGGAATTGTAGTGGATTTTACTGGGTTTTTTGAAGATTTTTGTTGAATCTGGATGAGATTTTTTGGGATATACTGTTTTTTTTGATGCGGATTGAACTCATTTTGCATGGGCTTTTGGTTGATTTTGCCATCGGATCCGATCGCAGAGGTTGATGATCGCGCCCAAAGGAGCCTCCATGAAGAAGCACGGGCCCTACACCTTCAAACCTCCACAGGACCCAGTTGTGATGATAAAAACTTCATAAACTGGTTGGTGGTTTGGAACATTTTTTGTTGGTGGTGACTGGAACATGACTTTTATTTTCCATTTCATATATGGGATATATGGGATGTCATCCTTCCCATTGACTTTCATATTTTTCAAGATGGTTATTGCACCACCAACCAGATAGAGTATTTGGAAGGCAGCAAGGCACCAAGGGATTTGCAAGTAGAAAAACATATAGTTACCCTCTGGTAATTTAACATAACTATGGAAAATCACCATTTTTAATGGGAAAACTCACTATAAATGGCCATTTTCAATAGCTTTTTGTTAGTTTACCAGAGGGTAAGTAGTTGATTTTGTTGGCTTCAATCCATGAATTTTTTTGATTCATGTTCTGGGAAGATCTGAGGCAGCTGTGACCAGGAATAGGTCAAGCCATTTAAGACCCAGGGGAGCACAGATGGCTTAGTCTATGATTAGTATTGAGCATCTAAGTATCGGGGTACCCAATTCTGACTCATAGTTGTTTGATGTTGTTTGTTTTGTTTTGTTTTGTTTTGTTTGTTTGTTTGGTTTGTTTTGTTCTGTTTTGTTTGTTTGTTTGTTTGTTTGTTTACTTTTTACACGTTTCCAATAGAGACCGTGAGGTAGTAATTGCATTAGCTATATACAATTTAAAGCTTGATGATTTTGAACATATATGCATATCATCTCGCGGTTCTACCTTTGTGAAAAATCATCAGATGGATATACCCGGTCAGTTTGGTTGATATATCCCATGGTTTAGTCATATCATTCAATGGAGGTACTGTACCATATAAGACCATATTTTGAGGGGATATTCCCTGAAACTAAGGCCTTAAACAAAGGCCTTATATAAGGTACCTACCTGAGATGGCCAGTGAGATTATGTATACCCTATATTTTTGCCACCTTCCCCTCATTCGTTTTCTGTCATTCTTGCTGGGTCCACTGCCCCCCCCAGTAGACCTAATACACCATATCTCTAAAACCCGATAAATCTATTATACAGCTTGCCATGCCATATGTTTGTTTTACCCTTAAACAACTAGCAAGTAAACCTTACTGTAGAGAGATTTAGCATTATGTTTAGCTTGATCCTCACGTTTGACAAAAAAAACATGCTTTCAAGTTCTGTCAGAACCCTCTTTTTCTAACAAAAGTGCTTTTTTACAGTTCAACATGTTTTTTTTTCCTTTCGTTTTTTTTTTGTTTTTCCCCTACGATCTTCGGTGTCGTTCCATGGTCGTTTTTCCCCATGGCGGCCGTAGGAAGCCTCCCCGGGCTTCGGCATCGTGACCCAGCGACCGGATGGGAAAGGTGCCATGGTGAATGGCATTGAGCCTGGAGGAGCCGATGGGGGCCCCGAAAGGGGCCCCGGGGGAGTCAAGCCCAAAATTTTGGTTACCCTCTGGTAAACATACAAGAAACTATGGAAAGATCCACCATTTTTAATGGGAAAATCCACTATTTCTATGGCCATTTTCAATAGCTATGTTAGTTTAGAGGGTAATCATGGTTTAAACAGCTTATGATGGTTCATAATGGTCCCCCTATAAACATCTAATGGTGGTTAATCATTAACCAACCCAAAGGGGGTTAATCAATGATGTTTATAGATGTTTATAGCTGATGTACTGAATTTCATGATGTACTGAATTTCATGATGGTGGGACCATGGTGACAACTATGGAGGGGTTCGTTTGGGAAAATCATCGAACTAATTCAACGAACTCTTTATGGTTTGTTAAGTGAATCCCAATAAATCATGGTTTATTATGGGATAGTCCCCAAGTAGTGGCTATATTATGCTATATTTGATTTGATCTAATTCTTGAATGATGGAAAGATGGTATAATTATTATACTTGGTATATTATATTATGTACTCCAATTTGCCACAGAGTAGGGGTTTATGACTCCAGGGTTGAAATTGATTCAGTGTCCAGGAATACTGAATACATCTGAGTCTAATCTGATTTAGTGATTTAGGATGGATTGTTTTTTTGCTGAATAGCGTGAACTGTATTGAATTGTTGAATTTCATGGCATTGACGTATATTGATGCTGAATATGTTTAACTCCAGTTTCTGTTTCTGCGGCTCATTTTCCTTGCAAAAATTGGAGTTGGGATCATTATGATCCAACAAGAAGTGGGCGTTGAGCAGCCAAAATAGGTATGGATGAATACGGGATGCGGGGTGGATTGGGAACAGAAATCCCAGGCGCTCGCGTCTGAGACGAATGTCCGCATGGGTAGAAGCAAGTGCAGTAACAGAACCCTAGGTTGGGACAACTGCGGGGGACTATCACGTAGCATGGCAAGTCAATCATCACCGTTGGTAGAGGTTCACTTGGTTGCTTTCGTTGTTCAAACACTCTGATTAGTTGACATTCATAGAAAAAACGGATGTGAAGATCGTAAAGATCATAATCAAATGTCATCCAATAGAAACTACAGTATACTAAATCACCCACAAAATCACACGAAATCACCATATTTAATGATTTCATGGATAGAATCTACTAAAAATCACCTTGAATCATCCATAAATCTCTTGGTCAACGGCTTCATCGCCAGGACAAGCGGCGCAGTTCAACGTGGGCGACGGCTGGGCCATTGCCTCCATCAACGGCACTGAGATCTTGGAAATGCCATTCGTGAAGGACAGATGGATGACTTGGAGATGACATGGCGGATGAGGGGGAAACTGATGGGAGAAGTCCTGGATGGATGGATGAAATCCACCAGAATGGATATCATACTGTGGATGGATGAAATTCACCAGTTGATATATGTGGAAAAAAAACCATGAACGTGGTAAACATCCCATTATTTATAGGGTTTCAACTTATCCTTTTGGTGGGATTTCGCAACCATCCACAGTATCAGGATTTCCAAATTTGCAAAAAAATATGGGGCACCTTCATGAAGGACAGAGATGAAGAAGAGGAATGGCGATTTACATGGGATTTAAATGGATTTCATAGATTCTAACGAAAATCACCATTACGAATATATCATACAGGATAGGGCCCCCCACTTATAAGTTCGTTTATAAACCATTATAACCACCATGAATACTATAGTTACAGTATATCTACTATAAACATCTATAAACCGTAGTTTTTTTGCCACTTATAAGGCAACTGAACGCTATCGAACAAGGGCCCCATCCTGCAGAGATTTATGTGTTTTTTTACCTGGGGAGATGATGGGATGACATTAGCATGGGAATTTTCCATGGAATATGATATCTAATAAATGGGTCATTAATGGGAAATTAATGGGATCTAAAAAAATCAACACACATTGGGAATTCATGGGATATTTCATGTGAAAAAAAAAGGATTGAGGATTTTTCATAAATGTTTTTTTTTTTGAAAAGACGCTAAAATTGCCAATCTTTATCCCAATGGGAGGAGAGTTCTATCTAATAAAAAGGCCCACGATTTCTCAAAATCAGAATCATTGGAGAGAACCGGCCAATAATATGGGATATGATGGGATATGATGGGATATGATGGGATATGATGGGATATGATGGGATATGATGGGATATGATGGGATAATATGGGATAATATACCATGTTTCTCAATTATCAAAAGCCTCAGAGCTGAATTCTCTCCCGAAAACTATTGGGTTGGGCAAAAATAAAAATGAAAAAACAATGAAGGGTTCCATGTTAGCGCACCCATGTTAAAATTCATGAGCGGGTTCCTTGTTGCTCTTTCCATCTTTTTCTTAGTTTGCTGATATTTGTTATCCTTTCATGTCGCTTGTTTTTTCTCTCTTAGCTGTCGGGTTTTCTGCCTGTCGCAGCTTACTTTGGAAGGTTGTGCGACGAACACGGAACCCAACACATATCGAAAAATAAGTCACGACCTTTTCTTGGAGGTGTTTTTGATTGTTTTTGGTTTCAGTTCTTCCCCCACCACAGACCTGGAACCTGAATAGTTTTTAACATGTGAGCGCAATACGAAGTGAAAGGTAGGGTCGCCCGAAAGTCACTAACATGGAATTTTCAATGAAAATGCCTTAAAAACCACTTGGGTTCCAGGTTAACCTTCAAATCACCCTTCAAGGTTGCAGATCGCTTTGTGATAACTTTTGTTCAAACTCCATGTTGGCTGTTTCAGGGTGCAGTTTGGGCTCAGTTTGGGCCTGCATTGGGTTCCATGTCAGTTTTTGAGCGATTTTATTGAAAAAGTTAGTTGCATGATTTCCTTGGGAACAAAAGCCACTTGAGACCGTACCATAGGTTCATGTTAGGAGACCTCAGGAATAGCATGCAGTTCTATGTTATTTTTGGGGAGTGTAATAGTTTTGGCACTAGTTCTTAACTAGTTGTCAAAGTTTCATTCGCCATATTTGATTCACTTGGTGTCACAATGCTTGATAGTTGATTCAACTAATTATTCACCAATTTCACAATAGATTCAATAGTTGATTCACCCAATTAAGAACTATACAAATACACAACAATTGAATATACTATATTGTTGATGATTAACTATAATATAAAAAATACTATATATATACACTATATATCTAATATCTAATATGTAATATATAATACATAATATATAATATTATATATAATATCTAATATTTAAAATAACATATAATATAATATATAATATAATATAATATAATATAAAATAATATACTATAATATAATATAATATAAAAATATATAATATAATATAATATACTATAATATAATATAATAGAAAATAATATAAAATAATATAATATAAAATAAAATAAAAATAAATAATATAATATAATACGATATAATATAATATGATATAATATAATATAATATAATATATAAGAATAATAAAAAGGAATAATATATGATAATATATGATATAATGTAAAATAATATAATATAATATAACATAATTTAATATAATATAATAGAATATATAAGAATAATAAAAAGGAATAATATATAATAATATATGATATAATGTAAAATAAAATAATATAATAGAATATACTATAATATAATATAATATAGTAAAATAATAATATATATATATATTATTTTATTTACACACAGCTATTTAATTTCGTTGTTTTTTTTTGTGGCTTTAAAACCCCGAAAGTCCCCTCGCCCAACGCAAGGATTTCAACGAACTGGGCGCAGGCACCAAGGCGCTGGTGCGAAGGGGTGGTGAGCGATAGTGGATATATCAGGGAGGGATTATATTGTTGTCATAGATCTCATAGATATATCTTGTTATATCTGTAATATAATATAACATCTGTCATTATATCTTGTTTTATTAATGGGAGTATAGTATCAATAATATTAATTATCTGGGTAATATTTTGGCAATCAGTATAAATTAAATATCTGGGCAATAATATTAATATGATATGATTACCCAGATATTATATTCCAACAGGGATATTCAACATTTAATGAAGTATAATATGATATCTGGGTAATAATATTAATACCCTCATGGTGTCCGGGTGATATAATAATATTGGGTAATAAAATATCTTCGTATATTGTTGGTATTTTTTCATGGGAGGGATATATCAACAAGATAATCCCTGAAAGTATCTATGATACCCTCTGGTTATGTCAACACTCTGGCCATAGACATAGTGGATTTACCCTTTAAACATGGTGGATCTTTCCACGGTTATGTTAGTTTACCAGAGGGTAACTTGTTTACTTATATTTGGTCATATGGATATCAGTATTTTATTTTTGGTATATAATGGCGATGTTTTCAGGGATATACCAGCAAAATAATTATGATATCTGGGTTTGTCTGCAAATGGAATATACCCACCACATTAAGGCAACTATCAAACTTTGAGATACCATATTTTCAGGCAAGGTCATGATAGTCATAGTCATAGTGGATGTTGGTTCGCCTCCATCACCCATGAGGTTTCCAGAACACCCAAATCTACAAGAATCTCATTTGGCTGCAGCTACCCAAATCCGCCAAGGATCAGTATATATAGTTCTGTATATATAATACATTCCAATATATACATATGTACATTATAGATATATAATAGTACATATATATATACATAATAGTGCATAGATTATTCATACTGATGTATATATATATAATATTTTTATTGTATCAAAAACATGATTTTCGAGTGGTGGAAAATCGCTTCGAAAAGTCGCTGACACCAGGCAGGTGTCACCGCCATCACCGAGATTTTGGGTGGTCTCACGGCTCCCTTCGCCGTGGAGTTTGTGGAGTTGCCAAAACGCGAATTCACCAAGGCTGTCGATTTGTGGTGCCTCGGTGGTATCCGAAACGGGGATGAAAAATGGTGATTTTCCTATGAACAATGGTGATTTTCCCATGAAAAAATAGCCATTTATAGTTGATTTATCTGTTAAAAGTGGTGATTTGGCTCTGTCAAAATAGCACTTACAAGGGGATTTTCCATGGGATAATGGGATAGATGGAGGCCATGGTCTCTTAAACATGGTGATTTTCCAGTTCGCTATGTTAGTTTTGGCGGAGGGTAAGGGATGGTTTGTTGTTTTAGTGTTGTTTGTTTGCTTGCAATTGTTTGGCATTTGTTTTCATCACTTGAAAACCATGAAGTTTAAGGTTGATGGTTCGTCAATTAATTGCTTCAGATGGTTTTGGAGTAGGCTTGGGATTTGTTGCAAGATATCTAGAGGAAAGGGATAGAATGGTGGATGATCGCTTGTGACCAAACCAATGAGTTGATGTTTTACAAATCCCCAAGTTCTCACGACAGAGTTCGCAGTACCATCATACTAGCCACCATTCTCCCAGAATTTCTGTGGCAATTCACAGGATCCCCCTTTTTTTTGGTGATAAAGAAGCCTGGTTTCCGTTTTTTTCCCAGTCCATCAATCCATTGAGCTTCGCATTTGCCAAGGAGTCTGGGAGTCACCATGTATGTCATGCTCACCGGTGTGAAGCCCTTCACGGACCGCTTGCGGCGTCGTGTCGCCGTTGGATTTGTCCAAAATGGGGTACCGAAAACTTTGTAATGTTAATGGAGGAAAATGCTAAATTAGTTGATAAACAACCTTGATTTAGTGTACACTGTAAAAAAACACACGGTTTCGACTATATCCTCAGCTTAGATTTTTTTTGCAACTTCTTGAAACCATCCGATTCCCTGAACTTCCCCAAGGTCCTTTGGAAGCACAGTTTGAAGGTCAGGGTTTGCTGTCGGAAGTTTGTTGGGCTGCGCCGGAGGATGAGAGCAAGATCGTGGATGGCGAGTATGATCCCAGTCTGTTGAGCAAATGCTCCCCGAACGCACAGGACACCTGGGACAGGTGGAGGAATCCATACCATTCCATAGCCGACGCACAGAAAAAATGGCTAGGGAGTTCAAGTATCCCAAATTGACAGGTTTATGACTCTATGACACTGGTCTAATTCCACATTAAGTCATTATCAGATTCACTATGATTAACTGATTATGTTACTGATTTTGATTTGGACATTCATTTGTTGTTTTGCTAGGCGTTGGTAGTTCATGAGAGCCGAATGCCTCTGAGTTAGGAAGTCAAGGTTTCCAAAGAAAACAGTGAGGCTCATGATACACCATCCAATCTTTGGGGAGACATGTCAAGCGGGACTTCATGATGTCTGAATCATTTCAGGTTGATGCTCTGACATCTAGAATGTGTTGTAATTTTGCAGCACGTTGTATCTATAAACAATCTCCATGTTCGATTTTGAAGCACCATATTTTCATGCTATTTCATGGTATTTCTCCAGTGTATGCTCCAATTGTCATGGCATATTGGTATATTCACATGGTCTTATACTTCACCATGGATTTCATGGTATTTCATGATCATCACATCATTGAATCATTCACAGAAATACCATGGAAAACCATGGACATCTCTGGTATTTCCATGGTGAACTAACATAGCTATTGAAAATGGCAATTTTTAATGGGAAAACCCACTATTTCTATGGCCATTTTCAATTGCTATGTTAGTTCACCAGAGGGTATTTCCATGGTATTTCCATGGCATCCCAACCATCCTCCATCGACCAGGACTTGGTCCGAAGCCTGTTGAAGGTGAACCCCGCCGAACGACCGACCATCGACCAGGCGTCGAACGGAGATGGAGATTTGTTTGGTTCCCATCATCCTGGATGAGGACGACATTGATGAGATATTTTTGGGGGTTGAAAGAACCAGAAAGCCAACTTAGGACTTTTTGGCCAAAGAAATATATGTCAACATAGAAAAACCATTTCAATAGATGGATTTGTGTGTCGGTAGATGTGTTTAAACTTGGAATCAAGATGCCATCCAGGGATGTCGTAGGTGACAACCTACAAATCATGTAACTTGGATTAATGCCTGTTGGAATTCACTCATGATTTAGTCATAATGCTATATATGCTATGTCTATCCAGTGGTTAGGAGGGAGCGATTTGGAGCTATGGGTATTCATAGTCCCTATTAAATGGGGAGGGATTCGGAGCTACCAAGAGTTTCCCAACCACGTACTAGATATCATCATGGCTGTATCACAGTCATGATATGTCATGATATATTATTGTTCTGACACAGGTACCCGGGCCTCCCCGCGCCATGTTTCTGTTCGCTTCAACAGGTGTTGGCCCACCCCTTCTTGCAGTAGGACGCGCCAAATTTTCTCAGTCTCAGCCGGCGTGGGTAGAATCGGATGCAAGCGTTTTTCCGCCGTTTTTGAAAAAGACCTCCTGCCTTTGCTGAATGGTATCAGGGGGGAATATCGGGCATGAAAAAAAGCCTGTTGGTTGTTGATCATTATAAAGAATTACTATCCTTTACACTGGTTGGTGGTTTGGAACCACGGAATTTTGAATGACTTTCCATTCAGTTGGGAATTTCATGATCCCAACTGACGAAGTCCATCATTTTTCAGAGGGGTAGGGCTCAACCACCAACCAGATATTGGTAATTGGAGGTGATCAGAATCCAAATTGCCATGTTGGGAGGTGGACAATTACCCGGCCTGGTAAACGTTTACAGTTCGCGAACTGGAAAGATCCACCATTTACAATAAGTAAATCAAATATCAATGGTCCATTTTTTCAATAGCTATGTTAAATTACCAGAGGGTAAAATGTTCCATTTCCAATCTCCAGCACTGGTTATATTCCCAGGTTTACCTATTAATAATGGTGATTTTCAATAGTTATGTTAAATTACCAGAGGGTACCCTCTGGTGAACTAACATAGCAATGGAAAATCACTATTTTTTATGGGAAAATCCACTATAAATGGCCATTTTCCTTTGCTATGTTAGTTCACCAGAGGGTATCAAGATTATTTTGCGGAAGATTCACCAGAATACAGATCGCCGCATGATGATGCGATCCGTAGGCGCTCGCAATGGTGGGATTTACCCACTTTTTATTGAAGCAGTGAAACGAAATGCCGGGAACATGATGAACCATCAACATTTGGGCATTTATCCCCTATGATTTTTCAGACACTTTCCAGTATTTGTTTAGGGGGTTTATCATGTTTTACCCTCTGGTAAACGTTTACATAACTATGGAAAGATCCACCATGCTATTAATGGGTAAATCCACTATCAATAGCCATTTTCAATAGCTTAATCACGATTTTTAATAGGAAAATCACCATTTTAAATGGGTAAATCCACTATAAATAGCCATTTTCAATAGCTTTGTATCGTGTTTTCTCATGAACGAAGAACCAGAAATCCCAGCGATTTGGCATCCAAGGCTCAGTCCGGAACACGGAGCCAGTTCACCGTCGTGCAGGTGCCGTTTTGGGTCATTCCCAAGAGGTTAAATTGGGTGCCCATAGCCCTAGGCCCTAAGTGGCTGAATTCTATGGTTTATGGTAGATATGTTATGTTATTAAACTATACTTAATGGGGATGATTTAATAGTTTATAAACCAACTTACATAACTGGGCCCCATCCTGTGGCGATGTTCGTAAAATGAGCTGCCAGTCATGGCCAGGGAAACCATGGGCTGTTTTTTTGGGATGAAAAAAAGAACACTTTGTGTGGATTTCCCCAGCAAATTTTGGAGACTCTCCACAGATCTTACCCTCTGGTGAACTAACAAAAAGCTATTGAAAATGGCCATAGAGATAGTGGATTTTCCCATAAAACATGGTGATTTTCCATAGCAAACTGTTAGTTCACCAGAGGGTTAGTGATTTGAGCCAGAAATGAGAGATTTGAGAGGCTTCAACTCTTATAGTGGGGGCATCACTGTGTTGGGACATGGTAAGGGGTTGGGTTTTGATGATCACGAACTGAAACCTGCGGGTCCGACCTCGCCAACAAATGTTGGGACTCAGGCTGACGCCAAGTTTTGATGCACCTGCCGGATGCCACCTGTTCGATGATTCGAAGACAAGAAAAAGAACCAGGAATCCACAACCCCACATTCTGCACTGCCACCATTCTAAGCACCCAAGAATAGATCATAGCAGTTGCAGCTAGTAGCAGTGAGCAGTCATTCCAGATGCTTTTTTTTTTTAAATCAACCTTGTTTAAGCAACATCTTTGAAACTTAAGGATGCTTGAATTTGCCATGCGAAAAAACTCATCAGAATCAGCCAGTTCGGTCGTAAACTCCCAACCGATCGCCGGATTTCCCGCCATGGCGGGCTATGCTGCGACGGTGCCGAAAGAGGTGGAGTCGGAGAAGGGGCTGGGGAGGAATGGCCTCGAGCTGCGATTCTTTCCCTGTTGCTTGATGATTATATGGATTCGTATGGATTATACTAATGATTACCATCATAATTATATGGATGATATTAGTATAATTTAGTATATTAGTATAATCATTAGTATATTCATGTATTCCATATTAGTATAATCATTAGTATATAATCCATAATTCTAGATGGATGATCTACCCTATAGAATTGGAGACTACCATAATCCATAATATGAAAACCTATCAACCATACTGTAGTATAAAGAAGTGAAAACTGCTTACGTGGAAAATTGAGAACAACATGTAAAAGCATCCACTCTTTACCAAAAATGGTGATCTTGGCCAAAAAATGCTTGTCTCATATCCACCCATTTCCTACATTGAAAGTCGTGCATGTCCAGTATATAAAGACGTGGACTTACCTAGTAGTTGAACATGGAATTTTGGGCAAAGGAACCAGGAAATAGAAAATTTAACAATTTGTTGTGAGTGATGCGGAGATACTTCAGGAAATGAACACATATACCAATGTCATCTCCCCCCGCTTGGTTCAAAGAGGGCTAATCCCAGATTTTTCAAAATCACTATGCAAAGGTAAATTGATGTAAATGGGCAATTCACGATTCCTTCCGCATTCAAATTACTCTTTTACCAAAAAGGAACCAATAAATTCCATCGCAATTCCCACGGACAAATGCACTAAGAACATCCAGGAAGAGGCATATTGTGGGACAGTGGGACTTTAACCATCATGTTTTTGGTTCAACTTTAATAGTGGGACTAGTGACTTAGTGGGACTAAATCCATCAACTATAGTCCCACTATTGTTGGACAATGTCATCAATTTATTGTGGGACTAAATTATTTACTTATTAATAGTGGAACTATAGTGGAACTATAGTGTTGTTTGGTTCAACTTTAAAGTGTTGGCTCAATCGATATCCATTGATGGGGACCAAATGATTTCAAATCATTCTAATCGTTGTCACAAAGTGAAAAATCGGGCGGTGTCAGACCATGCTTTGTAGCACTGCCTCTCTTGAATTCCTTAAACATCTGACCGGAACCTGTTCTTGTTGAAATTCCACAGCTGATGATATCCCCATGATACCCTCTGGTGAACTAACATAGCAATTGAAAATGGCCATAGAAATAGTGGATTTCCCCATAAAAAATGGTGGATCTTTCCATTGCTATGTTAGTTTACCAGAGGGTATCCCCTTATTTGGTTGGTTTGTCCCCAGAAGAGTTCACCTAACGCACAGGAGCTCCCTCGCTTTGCGGATCTTACTGAGCTCTCGGCCGAAGGGAAGAAGGCCATGGCGAGCTTTGGCTACGAACGCATGTGCCAGGGCTGCAAGGGTCGGATGTGGAGGGGATGTACTTCAAATATGGATGTTTTAATGTGACCTAAACTATGTCTTTACGCGCAACAACAACAACAACACCACCACAAACACCAATACAAACTATGTGTTTACTTTGTTTTTAGTGTGCTTTTGAGGTGTTTACTATGTTTAATTATCGAGTGAAGATAGACAGTACCAACATGGGCTGTTAGCCAACACAAAAGGGTACCGCGAGAAGTGATCAATTCATAGAGGATTATCCCGTTAACATGAATTTTACCCTCTGTTCACGTAGCTATTGAAAATGATGATTTATAGTTGATTTGCTTACAGTATTGTAAATGATGATTTTCCAGCGTTTTTTGTATGTTTACCAGAGGGTAACATAGGATTTTCCATGAAACGCAATCATTTCTCGGTGATATCCTCCACCGAGGACGCCGGTGCAGACGCGGAGTTTTCATCCTATCCTGGCGGGCCAGGAACTGTTGGCTCGCGCCAAGACGGGCAGTGGCAAGACGTTGCTTCGACGGGGATGTTCCATTCGTGTATTTCATGTGGCTAAAAAAATGTCATAAACCACCCCATGGGAATAGTTTATAGATGTTTATAGATGTTTAATTATAGAAGGTTTATACCTTATACCATATTATATAACATATATTTATGGTGATGACTGGGGGATGGTGCAAATGGCATTGCTTTAACCACATTACATAAGTATGCAACCGTCTATCATAGATTTACATTACCTTATTATATAATTGATATCAAAGCTGAACTATTTTAACTATTGATCACGTGCACTCCACTGATTTTCAAATTGTATTCGCCATACCCGAGTTTCAACCACGATGTTTCGATGTTTGCTTGTTGATGAAGTGAAGAGGAACCATTGGGCTGAAGGATCATTCGGATTTTATGTCAGTAGTATCATTATCATTAATATTAATATCCCTAACTTCTCTTTGAGGCACCCATCCTGTCGTTGTTGCTTATTTGTTTGTTTGTTTGTTTGTTTGGTTGGTTGGTTGGTTGGTTGGTTGGTTGGTGGTTGTTGTTGGTTGGTGGTTGTTGTGGTTGTTGTTGTGGTTGTTGTTGTGGTTGTTGTTGCTGTTGCTGTTGCTGTTGCTGTTGGTGTTGTTGTTGTTGTTGGTGGTGGTGGTGGTGGTGGTGTTGATGGTGTTGTTGTTGTTGTTGGTGGTGGTGGTGGTGGTGTTGGTGTTGGTGTTGTTGTTGTTGTTGGTGTTGTTGGTGTTGTTGTTCTAGTGTAGCCGCCAGCTCTCACTATCAATCACAGCCAAAAAAACTGCAGTTGCCTCCAGCTCAGGTTGAGTTTCCTTCTGCCGGCCATAGAGAGGAGCGGTCCACTGTCGTTTGATTCGTATTTGGTGGGTTTCTTCAAATGGGGATCCCCAAGTCACCATGGGTATTTTAATACTAACATGGTCTGATTTTGGATTTGGTGGTGGTCACGGGGTCGCTCACGCATGCGTTTTGCAGGGTCGCTGGCGCATATGTTTTGGGGTCGCATACGCATGCGTTTTGCTTCATTTGTGATGTTTTGCTATCTAGAAGTCTGCATAGCGGTGAGGTCGCACATGCATGCGTTCTTACATGCATCATATCATATCATATCTCACACGGGGATACATAGCACCGACACACAGCAACACAGAGACGCGACGCATACATACACACGTACCTACATTCATGCACACAGATGTGTGTACATGAGTCGCTATGTAGCATACTTGCTTCATCCCTTCATTGTATTTTTCATTGTCTATCAATATGTGAATATATCCCATCATTGTTACGGTCACTCATATAAATGACTCTTTACAGGGAGCTGGGAACGGTGAAACCCCAGCAAGAGTCGATAAAAAGTATCAATACATCTCATCATCACGCTAATGTCTTGACGCTTTGCAGTCTCTTGTATTTTTCACACATGCATACCTTTGTACATACAGAGACGCAGCAGTACCGACATACACACACACACCGACAAACATACCTACACGTATAAACGCACACCTATACATACAAGAAAACACACACGCAAACACACGTACAGACGCACATACTTACGTAAAACCATGCGTTCATTCATATACAAACACAGAACAACAGATTGGAGCGAGAGGGAGGTGACCTCATGATCAACCTGGCTTACTGGTGTGCGCAAGCATGCCAAGGCAGGGCTTGGGCGAATGAGTTGAGAGATTTTTTTGTGGGAGGCACGATTGGAGATTGAGCATTGCATGTGTGGCTTGCTGCGTGTTCTTTGATTTGTTTGCTCAAGAGACAATGTTAGACATGACCCTAAAGGGGCCAGAAAGAATCTTGACATGTCTAGTGACTAAGCAGGAGCACAATTAATCTGTTGGATGTTTCAAAGCTTCGCAAAGGGGCGCAGTTTCATGTTCCACCTGTCTACAAACGTCAAGTTGTTCTCACTCTTCGAACTTTCGCTCATGGTCAAAAGACCGGCTGCGAGACATGTTGCGAGACATGTTCTCAAACGGCCGGCGCGACGTGCCGGGCAGAAAGTGAAGGAGACGCAGTTCACTCAGCAGCACCAGGAGAGTCACGAAGGCGTGGACTGACAAGCGAATCAAGAAGTGTATTCGCGATTGGTGTGCTAGTGGTCCTCAGCATGTTGAAATAGATATGTCGAAGCGAACACGTGCGAATGGAACTTTAGAATGGAATTTCTGGTGCACTTCGTGCAAAAAGTGTTCGTGGTTCGGATGGGCTACGTATTTCCCTCACAAGAAGCTGCTGAAAGTCCGTGCAACACCGGCTGAAAAGCACGCTGGCTTGGACAGGTGTCTGGGTGGCACCGTTGCAGATGGATTCAGAAGGATTTGTCATTCGGGTATCTTCATTGTGGATAGAAGGATGCAGTGTGTGATGGTTCCATGGGGTTGTTGTGCAATTGTTGTGTCCTATGTACATTTCGATGAGAATAACATCAGTTCGGCTTTCGAATGACCAGTTGACACATCCGAAGTGAGGTATTGAAGTTGAAAGTGTCAACCATCTTTTGCTGAGGACTTCGTCCTCAGACGACCATGGTTTGACGGCTGCTACGAAGAAGTTCGTTAAGGAGTACCTTGTGACGAAGGAAACCTACAGGATCGAAGCCCTGCTGCAGGACCGGGCACCACCATTTCGTTAGGACCGGGCAACAGCATTTCTGTGGTGTCATGACTGTTTGTAGTACTTCTTCGACTGCGACTAGTTCTATTGATTCTATATCACTATTGCCGTTGCTGCTGCTGCCAGTACTAGTACTTTCTGGGTTCATTGCATCATTGATTCCTCTATATATGATTATATGTGTATGTATATATATATAATATTGACATCGGTAATTTTTATATATACGTATATGTATATATACATAAAAAGGTACAACTCATCATCGTTGGTTCATCGATATTGACGCACACACACACATGCTATTTTAAACATCTTTAAAGAAACTTTTTACAGAGAGTTGAGAGTGGAGAAACCCTTAAGGGTAGCGATGGGGCCTTTTGTGTCAAGGTGAGACATGGCGTGAACAGGGTTTGGCAGCCATATTTCTGGTAAACTTGCCTGGTTGACATGAGTTCGCTAGTCTGATCTGTTTGGACATATGTAACGTACGCGGACATGTATGATGATGCGGTCGGGCCCTAAGTGGCATCAGCGTCTTTTCTAGTCATCTCTGCCAGGAGATTGGGCGAAAGAAAGTTCAAAGCTCGACCCCCAAGGAACGCATTCTCAAGAACTACGTCAAAAATTTGCAAAAGCGAGACCCAGAGGACGGTCGGTCGGGGGTTCTCTTGGAGCGCCGGAAAGTGGATCGCTTAGAGCGCCGGAAAGTGGATCGCTTGGAACGCCGAAAAGTGACATAAGAGATACATAGCGCTAGAGTTCCATATATGCGCAGAGGCATATAGACACATAAATGGATGATTCATATGTCGCTGAAGCACGCGATAACATTCCACGCGATCCGCTTTTCGGCGCTGGGAGAGCACCATACAACGTGTCAGGAACATCTTGCAAGTTACTTGAAGAAGATACGACAACGTATCAGGAACGTCTTGCAAGTTACTTGAAGAAGATGTTAAAACGTAGCAGGAACGTCTTTGCAAGTTACTTGACGAAGATGTTACAATGTATCAGGAACGTCTTGCAAGTTACTTGAAGAAGATGTTCCAACGTATCAGGAATATCTGGCAAGTTACTTGAAGAAGAGTTTTTCAACGTATCAGGAACGTCTTGCAAGTGACTTGACGAACATGTTACAACGTATCAGGAACGTCTTGCAAGTTACTTGAAGAAGATGTTACAACCTATCAGGAACATGTGGCAAGTTACATTCTATCAGGAACATGTGTCCCCAAGTGTTACCTTAAAGGTCTCATTCCACCATGCTGGTCCCCTAAACTCACCCCATTTCCCAGCCCCGTGTGCCCAAGTGTTACCCTAAAGGTCTCATTCTCTGGTGCTCTATGTGATCCACTTTTTTGGTGCTCTAAGTGATCCCATGGTGCTCTAAGTGATCCGGTGCTCTAAGTGATCCACTTTCCGGTGCTCTAAGTGATCCCTTAACCTGGTCAGAAGTGATAAGATTTTTTTTTGGAACGGTTCATTCAAGCGGCCATGTGGGAAGTTGTTCGATTGCACGACTTGTCAGCGGGTGCTTGCATTCAGGTGCAGGCAGGGGCTCGGCGAGGTGGCTCCGGGAAATGGCATCGAGAAGATTGGGAGTTGTTGCTGGAATCCTACCCCACCTTGGAGGAATTTGGCAGCGGTGACGTGCATCCCCTGGTGCTGGTTGAGGCCCACTTGGATGAAGATCTGACTTGCACTTTCGTTAGCCCTCGTCTCCTGCGCTGCTCGGTGTGTGGGATTGTTGGTTTCGGGGGTCACCCCAAAGACGAATACTAATATATAGCAATATATTGTTAATTGTTTTTGAACTGTCACATGTTTTTAAAATAAAATATGTCAATCATATCAAGTATGTCAATCATATCAAGTTTGAAATTGTCAAACGTCATGCAATGAATAGAGAGCAATTGCATGTGCTGATCCATCAGCGTGTGAAGATGCAAGGATAACATTTGATGCTGATCGTGGGCCATTTGGTCTGCTAAGAGGTCAGATAAGTTGCGCGTGCCTAAGGAGCATGGTGGAGTCGCCTAGAGAACAAATCATTTTTGAGGGTCAGCGGGGATGGCGTTTTTCGTGTGGTATGGGAAGGCCACATTCTGATTTGTGTTGGCTTGCTTTCAAAGGCTTGGAGCAATGACAAGAAAGATAGAGGGTCCGACACTTGGACCACGTCCTTTCATGAATGCGCGTTGGCCATTTGCAGCACTGAGTCGGAGACAGCATGCTGCCGAGTCATGACGGCTCTTGCAAAAGCTTTCGACGTTTGCCTCCAGGTGCCAGATTTCCTGGACCGTGTCTGTCAGTGGCATTCAGACTTGAATCTGGGTGCGGAGGCTATGCGTCAGAAGTTGCTGAAGAGCGCAGTTCGCGCTATGGATTGGGCTCATTTTGCTGGCTGCGTGAGACCAAAGGTGCACTACTGTCAGGCCAGTGGCAGGTTGTCAGTTTTGGCAGGCGATGTGTTGATGCGTTCAGCAAAGTATACATATGACAAGCAGGTCCGGTGCATAGCGAGCTGATGCTGATTTTATACTAAGCCATGTTGAATAAATGAATTGTTTTGCCCGTCTCCGTTGCGAGGAGCGAGTTGGATTAGGGAGACGTTGTTGGTTCGATAAGCCGTACAAGGTGGAAGAGCATGGTCCGCTTCCGAAGTCGTGGATGTAACCCACCTGTGGTCATCTGTGATGTTCGGATTGAATTTGTAATTCACCAGGGTCATCTGAGGCTGATCCTGTCTCAGTGCGTTAAAGCCTAGTCCGTTGGATGCGAGATATTTGCGCCCCTCAAACCAGTGCAAGAGTCAAAGATGTTGCTGTGTTAGGGCTGGACGCCTTTGCGTGGGTGAGACATTGAAGCAATCCAAGTCTGTAGCTGCGCTGAGTGGTGTCCTTAATGTGTATGCATGGGAGAAAGACACGTCAATATGTTGTTACCTATTTGATTTCTCTACATGTATAATCATGTATAGGTATAGATACATCTGTCCTTCTTTTGTTTTGATTTTTGCGGTCGCACTATATGTCCATACATAGAGACCGGGAATGTAATCTACATTTTAATATATATCTGAAGGAATATTTGTATCTGTATAGTTTGGCGAAGAGAGTTTGGAAGTCAGATGTCTGATAGACGATAAGTTGAAGCAGAGAGGCCACAAAATGCATGTTGTGCGTGCTTCCAGGCAGCGGAGGAGCAAGAGAAGGTTGAGTATCTTTGGGGTGGCGGGGATGGCACGTGGCCTTGTATCGTTGTGCCCTTTGCGTGTGTATGTGTAAGTGTAGAAACCCAGCTTTTCTGTGCTCATCGCCTGTCTCGTGTTAATTGGCTGTGTTCCCTCTCCGGTAAGTGCGTATGTGCGAAACTGTGGCTTCCCTTCCTGTCCCTGTCCTTTGTGTGCTGCCTCAGCCACTGTCTCCTTCCCTTCCCATTGCTTATGTATGCGTGTGTAAGTGTAGAATCCCAGTGTGTTTGCTTGTGTATGTGTGTGTGTCAGTGTGGAAACCCAGCGTGTCTGTACTCATCTCCTGTCTCTTGTTCCTAGTCGCTAATCTGTGGCTTGTCTTCCTGTCCCAGTCCGTTGTGTGCTGCCTCAGCCACGGTCTCCTTCCCTTCCCATTGCTTGCGTATGTGTGTGTAAGTGTAGAATCCCAGTGTGTTTGCCTGTGTATGTGTGTGTAAATGTAGAAACCCAGCGTGTCTGTACTCGTCTCCTGGCTCTTGTTCCTAGTCTTAGTTCCCTCTCCTGTGAGTGCGTGTGCGCTAATCTGTGGCTTTCCTTCCTGTCCCTGTCCGTTGTGCGCTGCCTCAACCACTGCCTCCTTCCCTTGACCCGTGTCCCCCTAACCCTGAATCCCTTGTCCGGCCCAAGAACAAGCAACATCAGCCAGCAGCATTTCAACCCCTGGGCCCAGTGAGCCCATCAATCTGGGGGAGCTTGACTGGCCAAGGCATCAAGACTGCAATGGATATGGATTATTTGTGTGCGCCCTTCCTGCCCAGAGTCTTTGCCCTTGCTAGCTGATAGCTGGGTATTTGGGGGCTCTGCAGCTAAACAACCTGGCTTTCCACCAGGGCTTGAGGTTTGCAGCTCACCTTTTACAGTGAGGCTGCTCACTGATGAGGTAGGAGACAATATCCAGCGGATGGAAGCCAGAAGATCAAAGCTGTGCATCCTTCTGCACCAGCTGCTCAGGGATGGCCCCTGGCCTTTTGGCCATGCTCCTGGACAAGGCCAAGGGCCAAATTGCATTCAAAGTCATGGTGTGTGGCTATGGAATGAAACTTCCAGCCATGGAGTTTTACAGAGGAGTCTTGGTGCCCAACTGACCTGAAATGCGAAGGGTCCTGCCACCTGCAGAGGCAACAGAGCTTATTCTCCAAGCAGGGCTGGACATAGGACAGCATGTACTTTCCGGAAGTTCAAGCTCTATCCTGTTGGGTGGGTGCACCACCTCAAAGCTTGTGGCCTCCCACCCATTCAATTTCCTGAAGCCTTCACCCACCCACCAGCAGCTGACAAGGCTGCAAGGGAAGGTGGAAGGGATGGTGGAAGCAATGGTGGAGTGGCAAGGCTTTAGGCTGGAGACAAGAGTGAGGCCAAATGGTTGCAGCTGGGAGATGTTTGAGCAGCAAGTGGATGGAGGGGCTGCTGAGCTCATTTCAAACACAATGGGTGTGGAGGTGCGCAAGGGCCTCATCCTCCACAGTGCCCAAAGGTCTTTGCATGCACTTGATTCACTGGGGCTGTGCGATTGCAGCAGCCAACAAAGGCAGCAGAGAATCCCAGCCTCAAAACCTTCAGCCTACCAAAGGCTGTTGCACAAGCTGGGCCTGACACGCAAGTTCACTCACTGGCGGTGCTTTAAGGCAGACCAGGCACTGGAGCCCTGGAGGCCTGTGCGGGGGGAAAGGATCTCAGGCAATTTTGGTGTACAACTCTGCTTTGCCAGCAGGCGCCCCTATCATCAGGGCAGGCCTTAGCTCTGAGGAAAATGCAAAGCTGGGCCACACCCATGCCCACCTGTTTGATTGAGATGCCCCTCTGAAAAATCATGGACTTCGTCAAGTGGGATGGTGACATTCCCAATATATGGGAAAATAAAATTCATGTTCCAAACCACCAACCAACTGAAGTTGTGATGACTCAGTTAAATTGGACGTCTCCAATCCATGGGGGTACCAGAGGGGGTGTTAGGGTCATCCACACAGGCAAAAGTTGAGTCACACACACACAGACACACAGACACACACACACAGACACACACACACACAGAGGCGTTTTCGAGTCAGACAGACAGGCAAAAGTAGGGTCACACACACACACAAGCGTTTTCATGTATGAACCCAGAACCACCATGAACACACATCACTTTATGTTACAGGGGTGGGACAAGGGACAGGGGTTAGGGGGGACACGGGTCAGGGGACAGGGTAATGAAGCCAGAACCACCATGAACACACACCACTTTATGTTACAGGGGTGGGACAGGGGACAGGGGTTAGGGGGGATACCGGTCAGGGACAGGGTAATGAACCCACAACCACCATGAACACACACCACTTTATTTTACAGGGGTGGGACAAGGGACAAGGGTTAGGGGGACACGGGTCAGGGGACAGGGTAATGAACCCACAACCACCATGAACACACACCACTTTATGCTACAGGGGTGGGACAAGGGACCGGGGTTAGGGGGACACGGGTCAGGGGACAGGGGTTAAGGGGGTGGGTCCCTTTTTCATCGCAGGATCCACCGGCTCCTGGAGGGGCAGCTACAACCAGGCTTCATATGGGATGGGTCAGTGGAGGTTATGGGGCAGATCATCCCTTCACCAATCGGATTTCAGCCAAAAATGGGGGATAAAAAACAGAACCCCCGGGGAACTCGGATTGATTCGGTCCCGTCAATTCCAGCAGCGGAATCACGACTGTACCTTCCATTGTCATCATTGCCAGGGCTGGAAAACCCACCATTTGGTTCGATGATTTTCCACCTAAAAGCTCCATTTATGGTGGATTGCCCAATTGCCATGTTTGATTAACAGGGTAAACAGCATTGTTTGTGTGGCGTCTAGCATTATATTCTGTAGATGAACTAGCTGCCATTAGTGACTGAGCCTTCAATGACTTTTATGTACCTCCAACAACTGTCGGACAACTGCCGGTTGATATCCATACATAGGATGTTTTAAGCGCATCAACTACTGACCATGGTACTGGTACTTTTGCAGATAAAAGCAATCCCAGCCAAACTGTACCAAAATTACTTTCAGTTCCCTTATTTTGCAGACGTGTCAGATGTCGCCCGCCAGCTTTGATTTGGGGCAAAGATACCACGTGTGGATAGCAGTTAAGATACAATGTGATACAATCAGATAGCCATTTATGTTTTGCATATATGATTTTTTGTTGTAGATAATTATATAAACCCTTTTTAGCCGATTTCAGCGGTGTCTTCCCACTGATTGCCAATTGGGTATGCGAATTTACCAGTTCTGCCATTTCAGGGTTCCATATGACTCCATCATGACGAGCACGCTTCGGGCCACAACGGCGTGCACTTTTCGACATCCGGAGCCACAAGACACTGGAAAAAACACAGTGTCTCGCAACTTTTCTACCTTTTAGCGCGCCTGGATCTTCTTTCTTCTGACTCTTTCTCTTCTCTGATCTTCTTCTTCCTTTTTCTTCTGTGACTCTTCTCACCAATCTATTACACATTATTTAAAAAGATATCGGTTTAGACATACATACCAATTCTAAAGATGATAAATGCTGATTGTTATGCTATATATATATATATTTAAACTATTTATGTATTCACACGGTCTATATTATGTACATCATTGTGTTTATTTTGGCATTGCTAATATGTATTTGGTTGAATAGGGGATGTAGTAAATCATTGTATCAATAAACGTAATAAGGCACGCACGCGCACACACACACACATATATATATATACACAAACTCGTTTAGGTTTACATACAGTGTTCAAAACAATTTCATGCATTGTTAAATTTACAAATAGAAAATAGTTGCATATACATGTGCTAAGAACATATTGGTACACATATACAACACGAATGTTCGGGAAAATGTTGACCGTATATTACTAAATTTCGCGCGAGCTGGTTTTCAGAAAATTCTGATCGTGGCATTGCTATAAGCGTTTCTATACTATCAAGTGGTTTTTCTGATGCATTGTTCGTTTGTTTTTGGTGACTTGTGACTTTGGAACGCTTATTGGCCATGTGTATCCGAACATTTCTGATTCTACAGGTTTTGAACCTTAAGACTCCAACTTGAACATCAAGAATCAGAATTTTCTGATTGTGATCAGAATTTTCTGATTGTTATCCAAAAAAAATGCAAATCAGAATTTTCTGATTGTGATCAGAGCTTTCTGATTGTGATTAGAAGACTTAAAACACTTCTTTGCTTCGACCGACCCCCCGTCACATAAACCCTGGCATACATTCTGGCATTCTATTATCTGTAATTTCTTCTGGTGTCGCTTCGGGCGTTCTATCTGGCATCAATATGGCGTTCTATCTGGCAAATCTTTTGCAAATTATTTTACCTGGGACCTGGCAAAAGTTCTGGTTTTCTGTCTGGCATACATTCTGATCCGACTGGTGAAAAGTTAGATTGCTGAAGATTTGCCGGGTTTGGGTCTCATGTCGCGACCACCGTTTTTTTTTGCCTGTTTGCTGGTTTTCACCCATCGAATGGAAGAGCAATATGACATATAGCATACATATTTATGTTTGGTACGGGGCTTGAGCCAGGACAAGTAGCTGGGACGCTTGATATGCGTTCTTGTGCAGCTTCCATTTCAACATGACACATTGGTACGCTTCTGAGGCCCCGGTAACCTAAAGTGAGGTCCGAACGCATATCCCACAAAAAAACCTTCTCCCACGAAACTTCATACTATCCGAAGTTTAAAGAATGAATGGTTGTTTTCTTGGTTGGTGTTGTGTTTGACCCAATTTTCACTAAATAAGGGAGGAATAAGTATATAATGCACATATAAGTATCAATATAAATGTGGCCAGGTGCTGTGGCCATGTTGGTCCTGACGCCCGTGCGGGAGCTTTCGATGCAAGTGGCCAAGGAGGCGGAAAAACTCACGAGTTTCTACCAGAGCTGCCGTGGCTCAGCAGTGAACCCGTTGGATCTACGGAGGTTTGAAAAAGTGGCGGTGAATGAACCCATGAACATGATGATTTAGACCCTAATGGCGATGTACCACTGAAAATGGTGAAGTTGGTGATTGAAACCATTCAAAAATGCTGTTCATGGTGTGATTTAGTTGTTTTTGAAAACAATTTGTTTTTCACCATGACAAACATAGGGGGTTTGACCGGCAAACATATGATATATGGGGGTATACTTGAGACATGGGTGGTTGATGGGATTTGTGGGGATTGAGCTGGGGATTAGTTGTTGTTTTTTTGGTGCGATTGAAGGTATTAAAAAAACATTCAGAATTCATATGGTAATTTACTGTGATTTATGGCCAAAAATGGGGAGTAAGTCAACAATTTTGTGGTTGATGTGGGATATGGATGGATATGGTGGGGATACTGTGGAATATATCGAATAAGTATATAGCCAACAATACTATACAATTTATATTGTATTTTGTTGTTCCGAAAATTGTGGATCTAACCAGGAGAGATTAAAATATGGCAAGTAACTGGGATATGAAACTGGGAACACCTACAGGAAACCATAGATTTTCCCTTAAAACCAATCCATTGAGAGCCAGGTTGACAATCCTGGTGGTCAGGGGGTTATGTAGTATAACGAATTTTCAACGTATGATTAGGAATGTTGTTGACAAGTTGTCCAGGCTTATCGTTGGTATATATACACATTATATATATATATAAATAAGTAGTATTATGTAACGTAGGGACGTGACTCACTTGCGCACCTGGAAAATCACTCACTTGCGCACCTGAAAAATTCACTCACTTACGCACCTGGAAAATCACTCACTTGCGCACCTAGGTGTGGTGGGGTGGGGTGGGGTGGGGTGGGGTGGGATAATAACGTTCATGTTCCCGTGCACCCACAGGCACAGCAACCTCATCATCTTTCTTGCTGTCCTGCAAACACAGGCATTGATCTTTCAGGATCAGTAACCGGTGGGTGGGGTGGGGTGGGGTGAAGTAGAAGTGGAGGTAGAAGAAGATGTAGGAGTAGAAGTGGGAATGTAAGTAGAAGTAGAAGTAGAAATAAGAAGATAGTAGATGTAGAAGTGGAAGTAGAAGTAGAAGTGGAAGTATCAGCAGAGGTGCAAGTAGAGGTAAAAGTGGAAGTTTTCAGGTGCACAAGCGAGACGATTCTCAGGTGCACAAGCGACACGATTCTCAGGTGCACAAGCGAGTAACATGCCTGTAACGTATATATATATATATATGTATATATATGCACACATATGATCACATATGTATGTATGTTGTATTTTGCTAGAAAATCTCTTGGCAGCCTTCAGAGATCATCCAAGTAGGGTGATCTGCGGAGGTATGGTTTGCATGACCGGAGGAGTTCCCTGGGAGGAGGACGCCAGGAAGACAGCCACTAACCGAGCGGGCGCTCCATGGGAGTCCTGAAAATTGACCAAACTAAACAGTCCCTCATTTAAATTTAAACAGATGTCACTCATGATCTCACTTGACCCGACATTCATTTCGATGATTGAACATATACTGGGAAGGTACCACGACAAGTAATCCTTACATCGTCACCAGGACCTTCAAAATCTCAACGACGCAGGGACGTCGACGGTGCTATTGATTGCGACACCAGGGCGGCTGCAAAGTCATGTGCCGCTGTCGAAAGGGGATGATGGGAGTAAAACAATGATAAACCACCCATGACTGGGAATGGTAAGTTTATACCACCTATATATTTATGGTGAAATTGGGGGATGGTTTATGGCGTTGTTTTACCCAACTGTATATCCACGGACTTGTGCTGACAATGCAATGTTCCAACGGGAAATTCATACTGAGATGGAATATTTGTGTCTCCCAAAGAACAACACCATCCATTCACGTTGATCCAACAAAATCCTAAGATATACTGCTTGGTGGTGACTGGAACCATGGAATTTTGAATGACTTTCCATTCAGTTGGGAATGTCATACTCCCAACTGAACTGTTACTCACTCAAATATTTTTCAGAGGGGTGGGGCTCAACCACCAAGCATCATTGGTGATTTGTTGCTGAGTCATCGCCATAAGGCGCCATAAATGTATCCATAATTATCCCAGTTACAGTGGTACATCCCATGTCCAACTTCAATCTCTTGTAATACGATTCTGGTGTCCCACACCATGTTCCTCATGTTTGGCCAGATATATATATATTTTTTTCCTGTATTCAACAAGAAAACCATCGTTTTTCCAAGCGTTTTCTGCATCGTGTTTCTTTTTCTGGTTGGTGGTTTGAAACATTTTTATTTTCCATTTCATATAAATGGATGTCGTCCTTCCCATTGACTTTCACTCCATCATTTTTCAAGATGGGAAAGTTGCACCACCAACCAGCGTTTCGCAGCGTTTCGCAGCGTTTCGCATGATAACCAATGGGATTTTGCACCAGATTAAACCATACTAACCATATATAGGGTAGGTTGAAACCACCAACCCAGTGTTATACCCTCTGGTAAACCATTATTTTCACCATTATTTTCACCATAATAACCACCAGTTTTAACCATTATTAACCACCATTAATCACCAGTTTTTGGGTGTCAACGCTGGGACCTTTCCATCTGGTCCAGGTGGCCAAGACAGAGTCCTTTGCCGCGCGGCTCAGTGCGGTGCAGATTTTGGTGCTGGATGAAGTGGATCAACTCGCCAGCGTGGCTGGGATGGGGACCTGGGGAGTGATGATCCTATTAAAATATGGATGGTCTATATAAGAATATCTAGGATCATCAGTTAAGATATTTATATATCTAGGAGATATTCTTATCCTATAATATTAAAATTAGGATAAATGGAATATCAAGATATCTAGGATTTACCCTATTATATTCCAATATCTAGGATTTTTTTCTATTATGATGGAATATAAGACAATATGATTCATATATGATAGATTAATTATGGAATATAAATAGTCAAAATGGACTTATCTAGTATGGACTTATAATCCAATGTAATCATTAGATAAATCCTAGATATTCGAATATAATCCTAGAATAATTCTATAATGTGGATGAAACACTGCCATGTTTACAATCCCCCAGTCATCACCATAAATATATAGGTGGGATTCAAACCATTCCCAGTCATGGGTGGTTTGTGATTGTTTTACCCACATTAAACCGAATGCCATAAAACTATCCCCAAGTTTGAGGTTTATGAAATTGGGTACCCTCTGGTAAACTAACGTAGCTATAGTAAAAATCACCATTTTCAATGGGAAAACTCACTGTTTCGACTGGGCCATGGCTTCAATAGCAAACTGTTAGTTTACCAGAGGGTTTTTGCCGTAAATTCATACCGTAACATGTTAAATTCATTACGTAAATTTTGGGATGGATATACCCAATGGTTGGTTAATGGGATACGCTAAATATTCCCAAATGGTTGGGTATACCCAAATTGAGAACTTTTTGCCGAAACTTCTTTGGGATGATGTTCGTAATATGATCCCCAAATGGTTGTTGTTTTTGGATGGTTTATTGTGGGGCGACTACCGTATATACCACATGATCCGCTGATGAAAACGCGTATTCTAGCCATGACATCTTGGGATTTACTGTGATTTGATGGGAAGCCACCTTTTAATTTTTGGGATTTAACGGTCTTTGGTGGTTTAACTAGCATTTTTGTTATAGGATTAGAATGAAGCAAACAAGGCAGATTTCACTAACAAAAATGGTGGAATATGGTGGTCCAATTGGAATTTCGAATGGGTTCTGATGGGGATAATGGGGATTAACAATTAACACTAAGGCAGCGGGATTTGACTATCGTTTATCGACGTTTAACTAGCAAAAATATAGGGATATGATTGAGAAATGGACATGGCAATCCACACCCCTTCTGGATCCAGGGGAGATTGAAACTCCAGGGTGACCCTTCCAATGATTGGTGGATAAGCCGTTCATTTGGTCGCATTCCCAAAGGTGGGCTGAGTGGCATATGGGATGATATTGCCTGGTATATAGGGGATAGTAATATATAGTCACCATCACCATCACCATCACCATCATCATCATCATCATCATCTTCATCATCACTGAGGCATCATTCTACAATGATTATAGCATCCCCCAACGAGGTAGGCCCACAAAATCCCATTGACGTCGCGATAAATTGAACATTTTATAATATCATCAGTACCCTCTGGTGAACTAACATAGCTATTGAAGCCATGGCCATAGAAATAGTGAGTTTTCCCATAAAAATGGTGATTTTCCATGGCTATGTTAGTTCACCAGAGGGCATCTGTTTTTTTGATGGTTAGTTACTTTTGAACCGGTGGTCCATATCCCTACAGCCCCCGTCGTTCCCTGAGGACGTCTTTCGCCCTGCCACATTGGACATTGTGAAAGCGTTGCCTGCGGCCTCCCAGCGACAAGGCCAGGCAGTTTTGTTGTGACCATACCACTGAAACGGATTTTTAGAGGGATGAACATCCATTTACCAGCTATTTTAATGTTCACCAGGGGTACAGGGTTTTGACCCATAACCAAATGATTGAACGGACCAACCAGTTTCAGGTGTGAATTACCCTCTGGTAAACTAACAGTTTGCTATTGAAAATGGCCATAGAAATAGTGGATGTTTCCCATTAAAGATGGTGATTTTCCATATATTATGTTAGTTTACCAGAGGGTAAGCTAAGGGATGGTAACACCGCCATTTTTCATTCCCCTGTTTCGTGGTTGACGTGGTTGACATGAACATGTTGGAGTTGAATTCCTCATTAGCGGTTACATTTGTACAAAAGGCATCACGGTTGGGATGGACTATCCACCCAATCATGTTGTTGTTGTTTATTAATGGCAAATGTCTGGAACATTTTGGAACAACTGGGCATAATTTGCATAATCATGAATAAACATGGCGGGAACATATTTTGATTTACTTTATTGTTTGATGTCTTCAATTTCCGCGCATGTTCCTCCCTCTTTTCCGGTGGCTTAGAAACCAACCATTGGGAATCCACCTGGAGTAGCAGGATTTTTGGGTTTTTCATCTCTGTAAGTTCACCTTAGTGCAGGGTATCTGGTTGGTGGTGACTGGAACCATGGAATTTTGAATGACTGGGGCCATATTCATTGGGAATGTCATGAAAATAACCCCAACTCTGACGAACTCACATATTTTTCAGAGGGGTAGGTATACCACCAACCAGTGTTATACCCTCTGGTAAACGTTTACATAACTATGGAAAATCACCATGCTATCAATGGGTAAATCCACTATTTCTATGGTCATTTTCAATAGCAAACTGTTAAACTGGACCATTTATAGTGGATTTACCCATTTAAAAACACCATTTATAGTGGATTTACCAGTGTTACAACTGGGGTCATCCATTCGGGTGAACCACCGGTCGTACCTGTTGGTCGCAGGGCTCTTCTATTCAGCGACGCTGTCGGATGACGTGACAGCGCTGGTGAAGGCCATCGGTCGCGAGGAGTATGCCTTTGTGGATGCGTCTCGGCGACGGATGTTTCTGGCAGGGTTTCTCCAAGTTACCCTCTGGTAAACTAACATAGCTATAGAAAATCACTATTTTTAATGGAAAAATCCATTATAAATGGCCATTTTCAATAGCTATGTTAGTTTACCAGAGGGTATTCTAGGCGATTCATAGCGATTCATAGAGGGTATATGGTTCATCTTACCTCTTTCTCTTTGTCCAAGCTTTCCCCCAAAGATATCTAGGGTGTTGGGAACAGCCCAATTCATTGGCAGGTTTACCACGTTGCTGCTTTGAGGTGATACAATCAGACGACCATGCGCCAGATCACATCGACCAACATTACACAGTGGTACCAACCGAACGGATGACGGAAAGTTTGTGGCGTTTCACGCAGGGCGTTGGGCCAGACTTTAAGGCTGTGGCTTGGATTTAACGGAAATGGTGAACCGCAAAAAGGTGGTAGAAGCAGCGATGAATAAACGATTAACATGTTCAAGATACTAGCTGGTTACCAGTACTACTTTTACTCTAGCCTTTTTTTTACATGGGAACGATGATATGACATCACCATCGATCTATGGTGATTTGTGGGGATTTGATTTGATCGTGATGTGAATATATGTGATATACACGCCAATCTAATTGGACAATGATTTGGACATGAAGGTGAGGAATGCTTGAAGAGTTGGGGACGTCGGTTGGAACATGTTGGAAACCTTGGCAAAGGCAACACGTCGTCGTTATTTTTAGACACATTGACGGTTTATCTTCAAGAGCGGGAAGCTATGAATTTCTAAGGTTCTCAATTTTGCAGAAACAGCAGGAAACATATGTGCCATGATCAAGTGGCATTTATGTTCAAAAACAGGAGATTGTCATTAATCCACTAATTAGTCGGACTACCGGGCTAAGAATGGAGATAATAACCATGGAGATGATATAATCCACTAATCCACTCATGGAGATTACCCTTTGGTGAACTAACATAGCAATTGAAGCCATGGCCATAGAAATAATGGATTTTCCCATAAAATATGGTGGATCTTTCCATAGCAAACTGTTAGTTCACCAGAGGGTAAAACCCATTAAATCCCATTAAACCACCATTTTCCTATGGTTTTCCTATGGTTTTCCTATAATTAAACAACCATCAGATTTTACCATTCTGGGACCTCGTTCCATCATCTGAGCATGGCGCGAATGGTTGCGGCATGGCCGGACCAGGGCTGTCCTGAATCGATCTGAATGATGTTTTTAAACGATAGGGTTCTGGTGGTTTGGAACAGGAGTTTTGAATGACTTTCAGTTGGCTTTCTAATCCCAACTGTTACTCACTCCATCATTTTTCAGAGGGGTAGGTTGAAACCACCAACCAGAAGATGTTTTTAAATGATCTCCCATGTTAAAAAACACACTTAAACAATATTTGGGTGACGATCTGATCATCCCACCCTCAGGTGGCGATTTTCATGACCGGCCGCATCGCTGCATATTACGCCGACGCCTTTCGGAAAGCAGGCGGCAAAAACGCTTGGGGGAGATGGGACTCACGGGTCCGTAGATCTAGGGCAAGAAACATCTGGCACTACACATCAATCCCCTTAGCTTACCCTCTGGTAAACGTTTACATAGCGAACTGGAAAGATCCACCATTTTAAATGGGTAAATCCACTATTTCGACTGGGCCATGGCTTCAATAGCTATGTTAGTTCACCAAAGGGTAGTCATGTTGGACCACTGGGATGACGTTCAATTTTTAGTCCATGTGTGACCATCTGCGTTTGTCCAACAGTTCCCTCCCTCGTTGAATCCCAATGGCCTTCAACTGGCGAGACGCAAGGCACCACCCTGGCTGTGTTTGAGATCCATGCGAGAAGAAGTCAGAAACAAAGGAGTGCCAGAGGGGCCATGGTGATTTTACCGCTAGCCCATTGCATCCCATTGCACATGACATTTAGCTGTAGCATGAATCAAGTATATCCGCTACAAACTACAAACCGGCATTTTTCTTTTGAAAGCACTTTAAACATTATTAAATCCATTATAAATCACCATTCTTGTTGGTAAAACCCTAACATCTTTCAACTCTTCGTTGCATCGGCATGCATCGGCCGTGCTTTGTTTGGTGTCAGGACGGAGGAATCAGAGAAGTTCCGCGCCGCCAGCAGTGGGATCCTCTTCACCTCCGACGTGTCGTCGCGGGGGTTGGACTATCCAGGCGAGTGAGGAACCGCCCGGTGAGGTGACGGTGATTTAGCGGTGATTTTTGGGATTTAAGCATCGAAGATGGTTTGTTTCAAAGGATTTAACCAATGAAAATGACTTCAGAATGACTTTTGAGTGATGGTTCAGTAGACAATGATGGTTTAACGCGGTTTGATGTGTACTCAATGGGGATATGGAATGCAATGTGTGATTTTCTTTATATATTACATGTAGTGTACTGGGGATAGTATCCACAACATTGAATAAGTATTAGATCACCATTCATCATGATAGCTATATGGAGATATATCGAGTGATAATTGGGGTGACTTTTGGGAATTTGCCCTAAAAGTATGGGATATTGATTGGTTAGTTTATATTTTCATCATTATGATCATCAGGACTTTCCGGAATTGGGGATATTCGCAGCATTTCGCAGGTGGTCGAATCTGGTAGAATGGGGATATCATCGAATTATCATTTGGTTATTACCCTCTGGTGAACTAACATAGCTATTGAAAATGGCCATTTATAGTGGATTTTCCCATGAAAAATGGTGGATCTTTCCAGTTCGCTATGTTAGTTTACCAGAGGGTACCCTCTAGAGTAAACATACAAAAATCGAACTGGAAAGATCCACCATGCTATGGGTAGATCAACGAACTTTCTATGGGCACGGCTTCAATAGCTATGCAACAAATTACCAGAGGGTACCATTGTTCATCCCCGTTGGCCCTATGCCATGTCGATCTGGAAAAAATCCAATGGCTGGGAAATTGTCCACATTTCAATGGGCATAGAAATGTGGCATAAATGGCATAAATGGCTCTGAATTGTCGGATTTTTCCACATGGATGAAACAGCGAATTGTCTCACCTTTACGAAGACCCCAAGTTCTCCGAAGTCCATCGTCGGATGTTCGTTTTCAGGCGTCACCCATGTGGTGCAAATGGGTGCAGCACATTCGAGAGCCGAACCTCAAAAAAATCGGGTCAGAACTGGGGAGGCTGGGTTGACAGAAAAGTCACACTTGACAAAAACCCATCTTGATCAGATTATTAACATTTGGCCATGTTAGATCTAACTAGCATTAACTAGCTATAGTTACCATTGTTAGTTTATGAATAGATCAGATTAGTTTGGTCATATTAGATCTTTTTGGCCGAAACATGTTAGTATGGAAGATATCGAAGGCTTCGATCTATTCATAAGCCACAAAATAGAACGGAACAATAGCTTACTGTTCCTTATCTGTATAGCATATTAAGAACATGTTTGTTGGCTTATTGCATTTCTCGACCCATCTTTACGGCTTTATGTCTGTGAAGGTTGATCACAAAAGATACAGGGACGACAGGTCCATTGATCCAAGTGCTGGTATCACCCGGTAGTTGTTTGTGAGTTTCCCATGTTCATTCCTTATGTCCTTGTGTTTATCATTTATATTGATTTCAATTTGTTGGCTGAATCTAGGATGTTTGTTGACTAGTCTCAGTCTCACCATTGTGTTTCGTGTATGTGTCCCATTTTGACCTGGTTGTTTGCGACCGAAACAACAATGTGTACTGTAGATGATTTTACTTCCCCCACGTTAGATTTTGCATATCCCCCAGGCAACACTTGTACTTCAAGGCCGGTTTCAACATCATGTTTTTTTCAGAAAAAAACATCAGAAGTGAAGAGACTAACTACCTTTGGTGACGACCAGATCTCTTTGACGTTCCCAAGAGATTCTTCAGGTTTGTGTTTGCTGTCCTCAAGGTAGGCTCAATATGCCCAACTATATAATGTTCATATTTGATGGTCCAATGATGGTAAGTTCATAAGTTAGTATGATTGTAACCAAGGCAATACCTCAACATAGGCAATTCCTCTGCGTGAGGAACTTGCCCCTCATTTTTATCAGCAGTTTCGAAGTCAGACACTCCACAGAAGTATGGCCGGCGCCACAAGCGGGGGTTCAAGGCCGCCGAATTTCCGCATGGGAGAACCCTAGGGGATTTACTATCCATAAAGGTCCATAATATTGGTAAAATAATCATAAATAAACCATAATCAATAGTAATATATAGTAATAATATTAGTAAATCCAAAATCAATAGTAATCCCATAGGATCCATGTATGCTATATATGGTAACATTTACCATCAATATACCCCCAATGTTAGCATATATACCATACATGGATCCTATAGTAATAATATCAATATGAATCCCATCAATTGGTGATCCAACGGGGTCCCTCTCCGCGCCGAGGAATACATCCACCGCTTGGGGCGCACGGGTCGCGCGGGCGCCAACGGACAAGGCTTGCTGCTGCTGCATGAGTTCGAGCGAGGTGCCAAGGGTGGAGATAGCGGTGGAACCTCGAACCTCCAAGATCAAGCACTATATATATAATACATATCCCAGAGGATCCATGTATGGAATATTTACCTACATTGGGATTATTTTAAATTACTTTAGGGGTCAATGTAGGTAAATATTCCATACATGGATCCTCTGGGTATAAGTATCAATATAAATATAAATATTTGGAAAAATAATGAATGGTTGTTTTCTTGGTTGGTGTTGTGTTTGACCCAATTTTCACTAAATAAGGGAGGAATAAGTATAATATACATATAAGTATCAATATAAATATTTGGAAATGAGAAACCTGAAAATATGAAGTAGATATCATCCAACTGCGATCCTGGAAAAAGTTGCTTTTTTGGGGGGGTTGTTGCAGAGGGAAAGTGGAAATATGTGGAGATTTTTGATTGTTGTTTAGTTGATCATTTATGACTCAATGGAAATGGGGAAACAACGCAATAGTAACCAAACATATGATACCATATGACATACAGTATGCAGAAATTGTTTTAAAATTATGGGAAACCCTTAAACCCACTGGTTTATCATCATTTCCCGTGTCAAAATCGCCAATTGGTGAGGCATTTCCATTTTCAGCTACATCCATGTCACATAAAAATCACTACATCAGATATGAATCAGTTTGACTGGAGATATGAGCAAAGTTTAGGAAGTCGATAGTGATATGATCCAGTTCAACGCAGACTCACATAGAGGTAAACCAGAAACAATGCGGTAAACCCAATGGGAAACCGAACGCCATTTCCGAATTTGTTTACATTATTCTTTGAATAAGATAGCGGCGACTTATGAGACCAAATCGCACAAACCTCATTCGTCCTTATTTAATTGCCTTCGGCAAGCCCGCCGGCCATAGATAGGTGGCCCCAAGGGAGTTTGATGTGCACTCTAGGTGGAATCCCGCGAGAGAAGCAGAAGAGAAAAGAAGGAGAAGAAGGATAAGAAGAATAAAAGAGGACGACGAAGACAACGCCGTGAAACGGAAGCGGCTTGTGTAGCAAGTGCTGGCTGCCACAACGTATACCAAATTAGTACCGCCCCCAGCAAAGTAGCGTCAGGTACTATGTATGAGCCTCTGGCTTGACAGCAGACCGCTGCATGGAAAGGAGACAGGGTGGAAGCGGAGAGAGATTGCCCCAACAAAAAAAAGTTGATGTGCACGCTAGGTGGAAGCCTGAGAGAGAAGCAGAAGAGAAGAGAATAAGAAGAGGAAGAAGAGGAAGAAGAGGAAGAAGAGGAAGAAGAGGAAGAAGAGGAAGAAGAGGAAGAAGAGGAAGAAGAGGAAGAAGAGGAAGAAGAGGGAGAAGAGGAAGAAGAGGAAGAAGAGGAAGAAGAGGAAGAAGAGGAAGAAGAGGAAGAAGAGGAAGAAGAGGAAGAAGAAGAGACGAAGACAGAGCCGTAGTAGATCAGAAGCAGCTGGAGTAGCAAGTGCCTGCTTGAACAAGCTATTGACCGCATACCAAATGAGTACTGGTTGATCTGTTTAGTTCGTACTGACGGGTACCTGTAGGCGACTGCAATGCTGTAGGTAGTGTCGTTTGCCACCGGCACTGCCAGTTTAGCACTTGGGGAAGTAAGGAGTAGAGGAGTAGAAGTAAGTGAGAGCAGGAGTAGGAGTAGGGGTGGGAGTAAGAGCAGGACGTCGTAGTAGTAGTAGTAGTAGTAGTAGGAGTAGGAGTAGGAGTAGGAGTAGGAGTAGGAGTGGTCGTGGTGGTGGTGGTGGTAGTAGTTGTAGTTGTAGTTGTAGTGGTAGTGGTAGTAGGGGGGGAGGGAGGGGTGGACTTGATTCAGACAAAGCAAAAACGCTCAACAAGAGAACAAAGGAACAAGTACGAACCAAGAACAAACAAAACAACACCTTCCAATCAGACACGCCGTAAGGCCGGCGGATTTCACCATACTGTACCAGGTTGTTCGGATAGACCGCAAACGCATGTGATAACACAATTTTACTTGAATAAACGCATCAACCATATAAACAAATCAGTTTGGATGAGGTATCGCATTGATATCTTCAACATTAACGACCGGGATCGGTGCCCGAAATTGTTCCGAACCACCGCGCTGTTCGCAGATTTTTTGGAGAAACTGACCGATCTAACATTGACTGAGCTGCCCCTGGAGTCTGTTGAGCTGAAGGAGCACAGGGCGTTGCTGGAGAAAATGCGGCTACGTTTTTCCATGCGGAAATTGATCCAGATTTGGATTGGTTCAATACATGACAGTCTATGAACTAATTGTATCTAATTGTTATTTAACCATATTCAATCACAAAAAGTGGATATGTATTTGATATGTATGTGACTGATGAATCTTTCACCCAGGTCCACCCCGCTGATGTGCAGGACATGCCTGACTTTCAGCAGATGCCAATTGCCAAGAACGTCAAAGCCCAAGCGTACTACTCAAGGAGGGCACGGGGACATTTTTCGAAGCAACCATCCCACGGAATCTCGAAGTTGCATCCCTGGGGGTCTATGCATCAACGGCATTGGGAAACTGGTGGGTTCAACGGGACAAGTTGATCAAGTTGCCTTCGGCAAATTGCCAGCAGGATCATGAATTTCGTGGTTTTTCTTGCATTGAATATTAGGGGATCAACAGGATCATCATTTTTCTTGGGAAAATGCATCTTAAATGAATCCTTAAAGTATCTTCAAGTACCCCAGCCACAGGATCAATCACGTGATGCGCAACTCCGCCCATGTGCCGCTGCTGGACGTGATGCGTGAAGCGCATCGCTTCGCCCGGTCCATTGGCGCCACAGATGAGGACCTTGGGTACTTCGAGGATTTGGGAATACCCTCTGGTGAACTAACAGTTTGCTATGGAAAATCACCATTTTTAATGGGAAAATCCACTATTTCTATGGCCATTTTCAATAGTTATGTTAGTTCACCAGAGGGTATGGAGGTTTCCTAAAATGGGGAGGGCATCAAAACATATCAAAATCATTGGTTTCAATATTAACATGGTCTATTGACTGGATGATTTGACAAAATTTGGGGGTACCCCCATGACTTAAGAAATCACCATGTTAAGTGTGACGGGGGTGTGATGTATACGATGTACTCGGATATAATGGCAACTAACCAATCTAATAATATCTAATATATGGGTTTCTCTATGGGGACACCCTATTTTTTATGGCCGTCCTCATTGGGAAATGAATGACACACCACTTTGGATTTTTTTGGGTAGCCTCTTTTGAGACAAGCTTAGGTGGGTCACTTCCCATAGACCCATAGATGATCACCCTAACTCCATGGCTCCATCTACCCGGCCTGGTAAACGTTTACAGGTTGCGAACTGGAAAATCACCATGGTATATAGAGAAACCAACTACAAATCCCCCATTTTCCATAGCAAACTGTTAGTTTACCAGGCCGGGTAAGTAGAGGATCATGTCAGAAACAGTTCTTTGATCGAGTGGATTTGAAGAGCAATACTCATTGGATGGAATTTACATGTTCTATAAACATGTCAAGGAGGGCATGTCGAGTCTTCAATCGGCGCCAACATGGGGTTGTCGTCAAAAAAAGGCAAACCCAAATCCATTGATCAATCATCATCAAATGGTCTTCATTAAAGAAACCAAACTTGGGGGTATGCCCCGTTAAAACCGGGGGACACGCTGGCGTTGTGTCTGAGCTTGTCCCTTATTAGGGACCTTGCAGATCACCGAAACAAATGGCCCCGGGATATCATATCCCATCATATCCCTGTGAAATAGTCCAACTAATTGTTGGTTGTGGGTTGAATGTACTAAAAAGTGGATCATGTAAATCTAATATATATATATATGTATACACACACATATAATATGTATTTGTTGACATCTTGAAACCCATGCATACCATAACCAGTTTTATTTTCGCAGGAAGGGCGCCCACCAGAGATCACACTGGAGAATGCCACCAAGATGGGCGTGGCGGAGATCGATGATCCCAGCGTTCATTTGGTCGCCAAATCGAGCTGAGCGCTGCTGAACTCCCAGCGTTTTCGCTGGTTTTGGTGGCGTTTTCGCACAAGAAATTCTGCTTATGTCAATGTAGAATCTATATATTATATATATATTGTATATATATATATTGGAAGAGTATTTTGCAAGAGGAATTTTGAAATTTATGACTTCCACCAAAAAATCAACCAGTGGCTTTCCCTTGAGTTGACCCCGCCCACCCAATAAGCGGCGGCTGCGGCGCGCTCCCCGTGTGGGAGCAGGCGGAGTTTTCCTGCCCAGTACGCGAGCTGTGCTTCCGAAAATGGGCACGCAACAGGATCTAGCCTCTGGTAAATTAAAATAGCTATGGAAAATGGCCAACCATAGATGATGGACAACAAAAATGGGTGATTTGCTATGTCAGTTACTGGAAGGTACAACTATAACAAATGATCCTTCTAAATGGTGGATTTTCCATGGGATTTTCCATGTCTATGAGGTCCCTGGATCTTTCTCAATATGATTTGTTCTTTTCGCATCGCTCGGCATGGATCAGTTGACCCAGGTTTGGTTGAAAATGGGGTACCACCAATGGCCATGAATTAGTTTCGACCCCCGGTTTTTACCCATGAATTTAGGCCCTCACATTTGCATATCCCAACAACAAACACCTCTCAAATTGTGCAGGATATATCCCATGAAATATGCTAGTATACTTATGGCTGGTATGTTCCGGGTGTCGTGCTTAGAACTGTTTTTTTTTAACAAGTCACCGGTGGTGACTCAAAGATTTGGAGATTGGCGGGGTCATTGGGTAATGGCCGCTGGCCTATGAATTCATGTTTGTTCACAGTGAAAGTGATGGCGAACCATGAGATTTCGAAGTAGCCTACGGTGGATGGGCCAGCGAAATCCGAATCACCAGTTGAAAACGGTGGTAAACATCACATTATTTATAGTGTTTCAAGCATCCTTTTGGTGGTGCAGGATTTCGCCCGCCCATCCACAGTATGTTATCCGAATCTTTGGCCCAATCTTGGGATGCTTATACTTCTTTTATCTTTGTTTTCCATTCGTAAGTTCATTTCCGAACTCCCCAAGTTTTGATAGGTGAGGTCTGCCAGTCTGCCATGGATTTCTGCACCCATGATCTCTCTGGTAATGTGTTACGTAGCTATGGAAAACCTCCGTTACCCTCTGGTGAACTAACATAGCAATTGAACATGGCCATAGAAATAGTGGATTTTCCTATAAAAAATGGTGATTTTCCATAGCTATGTTAGTTCACCAGAGGGTAAATCATCGAAGTATGAAGCTTGGCCATGGCCTCATGTTTCATCCATTTTACCAGGGGTAAAACCATTGGGAAACCAGGCGAGTTTTCCACTAATCCTATGAAATATCGGCCATGGATCAATCAATACCTAATTTTATACTATTTTTTAGTGGATGAACATCCATTTAGATGTTATCAATTGTGATCAGGAATTGTCATCAGGGGTACAAGGTTTTGACCCATATATACATATATACATATGTATATATATATATATGTATGTATATGTATATATACATATATATATATATATCCATATATTACCATCTTTAGGGGATGAACCTTACCACAGTTGTCGCCAGCGATCACCGTTTGTTTCACCAGGCGGCTGGTACTGTGCAACACAAGCCCAGAAACCCGGATGTTTTGCAAACCGTCCCAGCTTGCAAAATGCTTGTGATTCTGGTCCAGGTAAATAGAGAATCATCATGATTTACCCTCTGGTAAACCAACAGTTTGCTATTGAAAATGGCCATAGAAATAGTGAATTTTCCCATTAAAAATGGTGATTTTCCATTGCTATGTTAGTTCACCAGAAGGTAATTGATTTATGAGTAGAATGATTAGGGTTGAAGTGTTTATTGCATTGAACGTATTCAAGATTTTGAATTAGTTTTTTACGATAGATGATGAGTTGGATCCAACTATTAGCAATTCATGATGAGTGTTTAAGATTCGAAAGTAACATGGTCATAATGGATGATAGTAAATCTAAGTCATCCTGGTGATATAGTTGTTAATGATTCACACACAAGATTTATAAGATAGTATAATACACACATATATATATATATACACGGTAAACACAACTCAAACCCGTTTCTAATGACTTTTCCAGAAATGGGTGGTGTACACCACCCGCTTGATGTCATGCCAAAAAACACGCCTACAAGGGCGTGTTGTTTCAGGTTACGCCACAGGAAACTCAAAACGCTGGACTTTCGTCCGAGAAAACAGAGACAGACACCATTTATATCTTGTCCAGAAAAAATGCGACTCAAAACTTAAATGGATTTTCCAAGAAACAAGAAAGAATCACCATGAATCATGTTTCATGATCTTTCCATATTTTTCCAATGTTTTCCCCCTCGGCCTACGTAGCCGAGGTTGATCACGGGGAAATTCGTTCTGGATCACAGCTTTCCGTACCATGCGCCTTGGTTTTCTTAGAAGGGGCGATGAGGGCAACCGTTGTTTTTTTTTTTTTTCGTGGGAAATGATGATTGTGAATCATGGTCACTGACTGGTTGGTGGTTTGGAACATGGCTTTTATGACTTTCCATTCAGTTGGGAATGGATTAATCATCCCAACTGACGAACACATATTTTTCAGAGGGGTAGGTATACCACCAACCAGTGAATCATGGTTACCATCTGGTTATGACTAACAGTTCGCCATGGAAAGATCCAGCATGCTATTAATAGGTAAACCATCTATACATGGGTCATCTATACCATGGCTATGTTAAATAACCAAAGGGTATTATTTTTTTGAATATAAAATAATCATGGTGAATCAGGGTTAATCATGGTTTATAGCAGATATACTCAAGAATGATGCTGAATAGTGGTTAGTATTTTTCAGTTAATGCCAATTAATAATTAAGTCATTATTAATTAATTAACAGTGATTTTTTTAATGTGGGAAACTCAATGCCATGAATAACTACCAAACTCGGGGATGGTGATTAGTGGGTATAAGTGGAATTACATGGAAGAACAACCTCAGTTGTCATCAAACATTGCCAAAGGCTTAGGCCTAAGCCTTTGGCAATGGGCTTTTCCCAAGAGCCCGCCATGTTTGAAGACACCGGAGGGTACCAGTTGGGTGAATTTTCCTGTCACCGATTCGACCATTAAGCCTTATGCCTTCAGTAAGATTGATTTTTAATACCCTCTGGTAAACATACATAGATAATCATAGATAGCTATTGAAGCCATGAGTTCTGGTTATGACTAACAAAAAGCTATTGAAGCCATGGCCATTTTTCTCGAAATAGTGGATTTACCCAGCTGTAAAATGGTGGATCTTTCCTTAGTTCACCCATTAATAGCATGGTGGATCTTTCCGATCATCCCATGAGACCCGTTGATTCGTTTCTCACACGTCTCCAAGTTGTATTTTTTTTGGTATCGTTTTGGGACGTTAAGTCAATGTCATGAATACGTATATGGCCATGGGTATCGTTTAGGGACGTTAAGTTTTCTATGGGTATCTATGAATAGATATTTTGATATACTTTGATATGTTGATAATGTCGTAAATCCCAAGTTAAAGCTACCATTTGGAGATGATATTTACCACCCATTTATGGTAATGTTGGGGATGTTGATGGTTTACTATTAGCTTTACCACAGAACTTAATTAATTCAGAGAATGTGATAAATATTATCCCCAATATCCTCCTATCAATACTTTCAATCACTATAGTATCCATACATCATCTATAACTTTATCACTACATTATCATTTTGACAATTTAATGGATACTGTAGTATCACCATGTAGAAATGATAATAGCACCGTTCCATATATAAAGCATATACGAACCATATATCACCATCCAGAAATATCATGATATATCACCATATAGAAGTGATAGTATATCCACTATAAACCATCCAGCTATTGAGGTACCCCCACCTATGGAAACCCCTACATATAGCAGGTAGGACCATATTCTCTGTGTATATATATAAGATATAGATATAATATCCATATATCACCATTCATATATATATACATATAGAAGTGACAGTATATCCATATATATATACACGGAGGTTTCCTGAAATGGGGGTACACCTAAAGCATCCATTTCAGATTGGGATTTTCCATTATAAACCATCCAGCTATTGAGGTACCCCCATCTATGGAAACCATATCATTGCTTAAAAAGAAAATGGTCATTGAAGAAATTTCCGGATTCTCCACCTGGGTCGGTGCGAAGACGAAACTCAGGATCCAGTCCGTGGGCCAAGGCTGAGCTGCAATCTGCAGCTGTTAACTGGGGGTACGCGCCTCGCATTTGACCCTACCCTAATGGTTTCGCATATGACCCTACCCCCCTTTTGGGGTAGGGTCGAATGTGAGAAAGTAGCGTTTTTAGCTGCGAAAAGAAGGTTCCGGATATGATGATGATCATGATGATGATGATTATGATGATGATGGTGATGATGGTGATGATGATGACGATGGACGATCATCATGATGATGATGATGGTGATGATGATCATGATGACAGTGATGATGGTGATGATGATGATGACGATGATGATGATGATGACGATGGATGATCATGATGATGGTGATGATGATGATGATCATGATGATCATGATGACGACGATGATGGTGATGATGATGATGATGGTGATTTGATACCAATGAATATAATTGTTCAAGGGGGGCTGGTTGATTTGATATCAATGACTGTAATGGTTCAAGGGGGGCTGGTTGATTTGGTAGCAACGAATGTAATTGTTCAAGGGGGGCTGGTTGATTTGATACCAATGAATGTATTGGTTCAAGGGGGGCTGGTTGATTTGATAGCAATGAATATAATGGTTCAAGGGGGGCTGGTTGATTTGATAGCAATGAATGTAATGGTTCAAGGGGGGCTGGTTGACTTGATACCAATGAATGTAGTTGTGCAAGGGGGGCTGGTTGATTTGATACCAATGAATGTAATGGTTCAAGGGGGGCTGGTTGATTTGATACCAATGAATGTAATTGTTCAAGGGGGGCTGGTTGATTTGATACCAATGAATGTAATTGTTCAAGGGGGGCTGGTTGATTTGATACCAATGAATGTAATTGGTTCAAGGGGGGCTGGTTGATTTGATAGCAATGAATATAATTGTTCAAGGGGGGCTGGTTGATTTGATAGCAATGAATGTAATTGTTCAAGGGGGGCTGGTTGATTTGATACCGATGAATATAATTGTGCAAGGGGGGCTGGTTGATTTGATACCAATGAATGTAATTGTTCAAGGGGGGCTGGTTGATTTTTTGTACCAATGAATGTAATTGTTCAAGGGGGGCTGGTTGATTTGATACCAATGAATGTAATTGTTCAAGGGGGGCTGGTTGATTTGATAGCAATGAATGTAATGGTTCAAGGGGGGCTGGTTGATTTGATACCAATGAATGTAATTGTTCAAGGGGGGCTGGTTGATTTGATAGCAATGAATGTAATTGTTCAAGGGGGCTGGTTGATTTGATACCAATGAATATAATTGTGCCAGGGGCGCTGGTTGATTTGATACCAATGAATATAATTGTTCAAGGGGGGCTGGTTGATTTGATACCAATGAATGTAATGGTTGAAGGGGGGCTGGTCGATTTGATACCAATGAATGTAATTGTGCCAGGGGGGCTGGTTGATTTGATAGCAATGAATGTAATGTTTCAAGGGGGGCTGGTTGATTTGATACCAATGAATGTAATTGTTCAAGGGGGGCTGGTTGATTTGATAGCAATGAATGTAATTGTTCAAGGGGAGCTGGTTGATTTGATACCAATGAATGTAATGGTTCAAGGGGGCTGGTTGATTTGATACCAATGAATGTAGTTGTGCAAGGGGGGCTGGTTGATTTGATAGCAATGAATGTAATTTTTCTGGTTTGAGGCGGGTTAAAGTGGGGTAGGGTCAAATGTGAACCGGAAAAAGTGGCCTTTTTTCCTGGAAGGGTTGCATATTTTTGTTAGGGTAGGGTCGAATGTGAGGCTGCATGACGTTATTTTGGAGTAGGGTCGAATGTGAGGCTGCGGTAGGGTCGAATGTGAGGTCCGTACCTTAACTGGGGCGCAGCCATTGGAGGATGTATATATATATATATACATTATATTATGTATATCAATATGTATATCAATATATCATATGTATATATTACATGTTATATATATATGGTGAATATAATGAGTAAATATATGGACTATCCAAAGTATTCCCGAAACGTGGAGAGTTGTTTGAGTTATTTGGACTTGTCCAAGGCTAACCAATTAAAAGCCAATTCAAAATATATGCAAAAGTTTGTGGGGTTCCAGTCAGAGTTGTTCCTTTCAGTTTGAGACTCAGTGATGTGATGGTGGTGCCCATTCTGATTTGGGAAGATGCTGCCCTAGCCTTTTTCTCAATACATCATTATCATCATTGTTTATTGGTATTTCTACCTCGTCATACGATTGATACCCTCTGGTAATTTCACATAGCTATTGAAGCCATGGCCCAGTCGAAATAGTTGATTTTCCCATTAATAGCACGGTGGATCTTTCCAGTTCGTTATGTTAACGTTTATGAGAGGATAGTGGAAAATCATCCATAAATGAAGGGAGTCATCTATAAATCATCTATGATTAGGTATAGCTGGGGAAAATCATCTATAAATGGTATATCTATTGAGTAATTTTATAGCTGGGTCATACATGGTCATATCTATAGTTATGTCATATTATTTCCCATTATAGTTATGTTAACGTTTACCAGAGAGTAATTGGTATATCTATTGAGTAATTCACCCTTTGTTCTTTTTGCCGTTGAAGAATTCACGGTGTGAACTCTCCGTGGCGTTTTTATATGTCTAGTCCCAAGATCCCATAGGAAAAATCATCATAGATTCCCCATGAAACAGACATTTTTTGGGGATATATATATATATATATATGTATGATAATTTGAAGACTTTGCTCATGGCAGATCTGATTCCTGTACCTCGTGACAGTACGGATCAAGTGGATTGTTGCCCCCCTTTTTGTGGTGGCCAGAACTCTAGCAGCGCTGTCCAAAAGCTACGCGCCTGCTCGTGAGTGTGCCCAGGGTTTTTAGAGGTTGATCTTATTTCCTTTCCAGTGTGGTCTTGTGATCATTCGGTGACTGGTGGGAAATCCGCATGGTAGCGGAGCCCGATCACGGGCATCCGTAGATGGCTTCGCAGAGTTCGGCATCGGCGAAATACTCAGAAGAGACCATCGACCACAAGTTCCCATCATGGAATGGCGAATGGAGTCGCTGGACTGAGTACAAGTTGAGAGTGGAGCTTCGCGCAGACAGTTTGAAAGAAGATGAACGAGCCTTGCTGGGCCCTCGGCTCGCTGGCAATCTGGTTGGCCGGGCTTTTGATTCCATCATCGACATTGACAAGGAGAAACTTAGGCAACAAGATGGCTGGAAGTTTCTTCTGACCTTTTTGGAAGGAACACAGGGCAAGGAGAAGATTGATCTACTCGGTGATGTCTTTGCTGACTTCTTCCTGAAGAAAGAGGTTTTCCGCAAGGACGGAGAGGAACTGTCAGAGTATGAGCCTAGGTTCAGACAGTTGCTTCGTCGCCTTGAGACCACCTTAGCTGAATCTGGTGCAGATGGGAAGATCCCCAGTGAAGTTTTTGGATGGTATCTTTTGAACATGTACATGCGCATGGACCCGAGTGACGTGACCAATGTCAGGGGCAAAGCTGAATCGTACAAGTTGAAGGACATCACAGCCGCCCTTCACAAGATGTGGAGCGGTGGTGGTTTAGCTGCCAAGGACCAAGACCTGAAGAAGCGTCGACGAGAAACAGGCCATGCACTCCTTCTTGAGGATGACAAGTCCTATGAGGAAGCTTCAAACTCCTATGAGCTTGATGAGGAAGAGGAGTCCTATGACACTGCAGAGATGGAAGAGCTGAGCAGCTGGTACCAAGAGAGCCTGACGGCATTCTTGGAAGAGCCCAATGATCCTGAGGTCCTGGCATCCTTTCGTGATGCCCGTCGTGCCTTGGATCAGGCCAAGGTGGCCCGGGGCTTCTATCCAGTTTCCAATCCCAACAACCGCAACAGGACCTTTTCAGGAAACAAAGGTCGTGGAAAAGGAAAATCCAAAGATGGCTCGAACACTAGCAAAATCTGTGTTCGATGTGGCAAGAGAGGCCATGAAGCCAAGAACTGCTATCAACGTGGTCGAGCAGAACAATCGGCTGCGGGATCGAGTGGCAGTGGTGGCAAGGTCGGCTTTGTTGGGATGACACAGCCTGCGAAGATGGCTGTTGCAGAGAATGAGCCCAAGGAGAACATGTGCACTCCAGAGATGAGCCAGGTATGGTCTACTGGCGAAGGAAACAGCTTCCATCGTGGAAAGGCAGTGATTGACTCTGGCGCCTCTGACAATGTGATCGGTGTCCACACTATGCAAGAACTGGTAGATGTGTATGAGAAGCTTGGTTTGAACTTTGAAGATGAGGTGAGCATTGATCGATCGATGCACAAGCAGTTCGTCTATGGCAGTGATCACTCCAGTTCGGCCTTGGGACTGTCCAAGATGAATACTGGCTTGTTGGGACATGAAGTCAACATCGAGACTCACATGATTGAGGGCAGCACACCCTTTCTCTTGAGTGCCAAGTTCCTCTATGAGATGCGTGCGACCATTAACTTCCACACGGGAGTTGCCCAGTTTGCTGCTCTGTCGGATCAGCATTTTCAGCTGGAGCGTGGACCTGGGAACCATTTGATGGTACCCATCACTCACTTTGGTGGCATGCAGAAGGAGATCAGTGACTTGCAGTGTGAGCCAGATCCATCCGTGAATACTCTTAGCGCCGAGACATCTGCGGGCCACGTGGCCACTGTACAGGGGGGCGCGACCCCAGATTCGTAGGGACAGCACCACCAAGCCTCAAATGGACATGACAGTTTGGGAACTGACATGATAGGCTTGAGTGGAAATTCAAAGAGTGTGAATTTTTGTGGAGCATCAGCTTGTGCAACCAGTGAAGTTTTGGTTTGTGATGGTAGTGTTTGTAGCGATTCTGTTTGTGTTGGTGGTGCGTGTGTTGACGAACCGGATTCTGAACTCCTCAATTTTGGGCCTGGTGAACGGGATCATTATCGTGACGTCGAAACCTCCCTGATCCATGCTGTTGGTGATTTTCGGGAACTTGTTGGCCTTGGTCAACTTGACATGTTGGAAATTTGTGCTCCCTGGGATAGTCCGTTGAGTCAGGCTGTGGCTGACAATGGGGGAAGATCTTTGTCCATTGGTTTGCATAACGGTTTTGATTTGAAGACTGTTGCTGGTTTTCGAAAAGCTTTGAAACTCCTCAGAAGAACCAAACCGAGATATCTTCATGTGTCTCCTCCATGTGATCCATGGTCCGCCTTTCAGAATTGTAATCAACGGACTGAGGCCCAGATTTCCAACTTAGGTGTCCGCCGAAAGGAAAGCCGCAAGTTACTCAGGCATTGTCGAAGACTTGTTGAAGTCCAACTATATGAGCTCAATGGTGCGTGTGGCTGGACACCAGAGGACCCGGAATTTCACCATGCCGGCGGGGAACACCCTTTGCATGCACAGAGTTGGAACACACCTGACATGAAAGCCATGGTTCGTATGTGTGGTGAGCGTTTCAGTGTTCATGGTTGTAGACATGGCATGAAGAGTAAGAAAACCGGACGTTTGATCAAGAAACCATGGGGTTGGTTTTCTACTCATGAAGGTGTTCGCTCCGCTCTTTCCATGACTTGTAACCATGCAAAGGGTACCCATGACTTGATTCAGGGAAGCATCACGTCATCCACGGCCATATATCCACCCCTTTTGTGTAAACGTTTTGCCAAAGCTCTCATGAAAGATTCGGTTCATCTGTTTCCTGTTTTTAGTATTCTGGAACAACAACGGTTTTCTGGTGATCAACATGAGGTTGGTTTTGTTCATGAACATGATGTTTCTGGTGTCTTTGCCAATGAAGGGGAAGCCCCCAATCCCGAAGACGTTTTGGGTGAAGGTGCTGGGGATTTTTTGGATGACCATGAAGAACCACATGACATGGGGGTTGAGAATCAACCAGATGATGCCCTTGAAAGACCGCAGAGGGTCGAGATTGATCCCCATTCAGACGAGAATCCCGAAGAGAACGTTGCTCGGATCAAACAGATGTTGCGTAATGTTCATCGAAATATGGGACACCCCGGAAATGAGGCTTTCACTCGTCTTCTTAGGGATGCGGGAGCTTCTGAGGCAATTTTGAAGGAAGCCCAGAATTTCAGTTGTCCTGAATGTTTGCAACGGGGTCGGCGAAGTCCGACTCGACCCAGTGTTGTTCCCAAAATCACCCAAAAATGGTTTTGTGTGAGCATTGATACTTTTTGGTGGAAAACCCCCAAAGAAGCTCTTCAGCCTGGTGAGAAGCCTGAGTATGTGGTTGGTTTGAGTATGATGGATGAAGCCACGGATTACCATACGGCCATTTTGGTGAAATCTGGTAGTGAACAACCCCTTCGAAACATCAGTGGGGAGGATTTCAAAAGGGCTTTTTCACAGGGTTGGCTTCAGATGTTTCCAGCACCAGCGCTTCTTCGATATGATGAAGAGGGTTTCCTGAAAAACCTTGACACTGTCGCTTGGCTGGAAAAATTCGGAATGAAGCTTGAACCGGTGGCAGGGGAGAGCGCATGGCAGTTGGGAAAGCACAGTAGGCACTTGCATACACTCAAAGAACAGATGAACCTTTTGGCCATGGATGTGGGAACTGGAATGACCACCCAAGAAATTTTGAGTGTTTGTTTGAACGCCAAAAATAACATGCACAATGTTCGTGGGTACTCACCAAATCAGCGGGCTTTTGGTCAAAATCATTCACGTATTGGTTCTTTTCTTCAACAGTATGAAAACCTTCCCTTGATGACGGCCAGAGAGGACTGGACTTTTGAAGAAAATGTTGCAAATGAAGAAAAGGCAAAAAGGCTGTTTTTGGAGGTTGATGCCAAACGCCGTTTCAACAAGGCACTGCACACACGTAGTCGACCCTTGCGTGAGTTCACGGTTGGTGATTTGGTTTACTATTATCGTGTTCAACCTTCCAAGGGTCGGGGTCCCAACAATCGTTTTGGGGGTGTGTGGCATGGTCCCGCAAGAGTCCTTGCTCATGAGAAAACCAGTTCCTATGATGACAGTCAACACGCGGGATCTGTTGTTTGGATTGCCCATGCGGGTAGGATCATACGATGTTCTCCGGAGCAACTGAGACATGTGACTTTTGACTTGAGACAAGCGGATCGTGAAATTAATGGACCTCAAAACTTCCATACTCTGTTGGAACAAATTTCCCAACAGCAAAAATATTTGGATATCAGCCAAGATGATCTGACTTTCATGCCCTATGATGCAACACCAGAAGAATTCAAACCCCATCTCCGTGCGTGGGGCAAGCGCCCTCTCAAGGAACTTAGGAAGGAAAAGTGCCAAGATCAGGAACACATCGGTGATCCAATTGACCATGGCGAAGACAGACCTCAAGGACCTTTTGAATATGAAAGAGACCAAGGACGCAATCGAGAAGCAGGGAGCCTCCGAAACGATGACTCTGGCGGAAATGGGCTTGATGACCCTCCAGGATGGGAAGGTCCACCGGGGCCACACCTTCGCCGAGATCTACAAGGACAAGGGCTACAACAAGTGGGTAGCCAGTCACATCACCGAGAAGGGCAATCACGGAGCCTCCATGAAGCAGTACGCAGCATACCTGCGTCGGCGTCTGGAAGCCGAAGTGTATCAGACCGAACCAATTCCATCGGAGAATCCAGAAAAAGGAAGCCTTCCACCTCTCTCGAAAGACCTGAACATCAGGACGGACGAGGAAGAGATGACGACAACGTCTCAGTGGAGCAAGGTGGAGATTCTGGAAGAGGAGTTGGTGGATCTTCGTCAGGGGAACGAAGCAATCCATTACCGCATGGCTCGCATCGAGGAGACCATGGGTCAGATTCTCCAGTTCATCCAGAAGCAGGCAGATCTGAGGGACACCTGAGAGCCAGTGGAAGAAGCAGATCCCCTATTCCGCGCCTGAGTCGCATGGTAGAACATGGTATGGAATCTAGTGATTTGTTTACCTGGTTTGTTGATGATCATGTTCAGAGTGATACTCCTTGTGAAAAGTTGATGGATCGTTTTGTTCATTATGTTGATCATTTGACTGTGGTAGAAATGGAACTTGCTCTTGCGCCTCGGGATGTCCACCGGAAGGGTGAAAATTGGGTTGTGAATGCCAAGGCTAAGAAAGGTGCTGAAGTTACCTATCGAAAACTTAGCCAAGAGGATCAGAAACTGTTTGATCAGGCTATGCGTAAAGAACTTGATTCTTTCCTTTCTAGTGAAGCCATTGCCATTTGCACTTCCCATGGAGTTCCAGCTGATCGTATCATGCAGATGCGTTGGGTCCTAACGTGGAAGAGTGGAGGTTCTGATGAGAAAACTGGTGGTGAACAGAAAAAGGCCAAGGCTCGGCTTATTATCAAGGGTTTTCAGGATCCACGTTTGACCACTTTACCACGTGAATCACCAACTCTGAGTTCCTTGGGTAGAAACCTTCTCCTAGCTTGCGCGGCGCGAAGTCGCATGCGTCTCAGTTCAGGAGATATCCGCACAGCTTTCTTGCAAGGTGATGCCACGGAATCCCAGGATGAATTGTATGGATATCCTCCACCGGAAGTTCGTCAGATGCTGGGTATGAAGGATCATGAAATCATTCGAATCATCAAAGCCATTTATGGTTTGTTGAATGCCCCCAAAAGATGGTATGATTCCCTGAGTCGTTTCCTCATTGACGATGGTTGGATTGTTCATTCTCTTGACAAATGTTTATTTAAGCGTATTGATGAAAACAATGAGATTTGTGGTTATCTTGGGATTCATGTCGATGATGTTCTTTGTGCCGGGGTTGGTTCTGAGTTCACTGCTGCTATTAATCGTTTACGTGAAAAATATCCTTTTGGTTCATGGTCTTGTGCACAGGAGGGTTCCCTTACTTATTGTGGTTGTGAAATCACCCAAAATGATGATTTTGGTATCCATGTCAAGCAGGAGCGATTTGCACTTGGTATTGAAGAGATACCTATGACCACTGAACGTCGAGAAAACAGTTTTGATGAGATCACACATGGTGAACGCAGAAGTATGAGACAGGCACTAGGTGCTCTTAATTGGCGCGCAACACAGACAGCTCCTTGGTTGCTGGCTACTGTCTCAATTCTTCAAGGGACTGTCGAGAGTGCTACAGTTGGTGACTTGGTGTCAGTAAACAAACTTGTCAGACTTCAAAGAAAACGTTTTGATCAAGGGCTTTATTTTCCTCCTTTAATGGGCGAAGTGACTCTTGTGACTTTCACCGATGCCTCATGGGCTACCAGAAAAGACGGGTCATCTCAAGGAGGTCAGATTACCCTTTTGATGGAAAAGAATGTTTTGAAGGGACACCGAACACCTTTTTGTGTGTTGAGTTGGACAAGCCGACGTTTGCGACGGGTGGCTAGGTCTTCAACTAGTGCTGAAGCCCAAATGAGTGCTAATGCGTTGGACATTCATGAGTTCAATAAACTGGGTTTCTGGGACATGGACCATTCTGAAAGGTTGGATCTTCGTAGGGCTGATGATTACCTTTCTTCGTTTCTTTCGTGTTTGGTTTGTGATGCTCGTAACATTTTTGATGGAATTGTTCGTGTTGAGACTTCTGGTTTACATATGGAAGAAAAACGTACTGCTATTGAATTACTGGCTATTAAAGAAAGGTTGAAACAGGCTAATGTTAATTTGAAATGGGTCGATGGGGATCAAGAACTTGCGGATGGTTTGACTAAACCTTGGAGACATGAGCCCCTTATCAAAGCTTTGGGAAAAGGGGAATGGCGAATCGTGTATGATCCGGATTTCCAGTCTGCCCGGAAGAAAAGAGCGATGAAGATGGTGAGTCAGAATGCTGATCACTCATATTGGTTGCACTGTGTCTATGCTCTCGAATCCACTGCCATGTGAGCAAGAAAGAATTTTTGAGCCGTGATAATTTGAAGACTTTGCTCATGGCAGATCTGATTCCTGTACCTCGTGACAGTACGGATCAAGTGGATTGTTGCCCCCCTTTTTGTGGTGGCCAGAACTCTAGCAGCGCTGTCCAAAAGCTACGCGCCTGCTCGTGAGTGTGCCCAGGGTTTTTAGAGGTTGATCTTATTTCCTTTCCAGTGTGGTCTTGTGATCATTCGGTGACTGGTGGGAAATCCGCATATGTATATGTATAGATATTGATATATATAGATATATAGATATATATATATATATGTATATATGTATATATATATATAGATATATAGATATATATACCACATTTTCAGACACCCAAAATTAGATATAACATTAGGGGAAATAACATGACATTTTTTCGCCATTTTTTGGGATTAGTTCCCATGTTATATCCCCCATTTGGAACGCGAAAAAATGTGGAGGTGGAAACCCTGCCGTGACGACGTCTTGGATGATGCACTCCGCACGAGTGAGGGGGAGGCGGACCAGGGATTTTTCGATGGAGGTGGGTGGATGCGGATGGAATTTCAATGGATTTCTCATGAATAAATTGTGCAAAATGGAAACAAAGACCAGCCAAAACTGGATGTTATGCAACATAAGTGGAGATTCACAGCATCAACCAGAGATTACAGCGATAACAATTTGGATGAAAAGTATGAAAACCATGAAAAGTATGAGGGGCCATGAGACATGGAAATGTCTTGAAAAATTGATTTGAACAATTTTTTAGGCATTTTCAAAGGTTGAATTCATCCACCAACAATTTTTTGTGTTTTTTTTTTCAACTGGCAAGGTGTTAACCAGCGAACAATGGATCATTGGATCCCGGATGCCAGAATGGTCACAGTGAGCATGTCTTGGCCCAGTCGGCTTCTTGGGACCAAAGGAGTTCTTTGCAAATCGAGTCTGGGAGAAACCGCAGTCCAATTTTGAAAAAAAACTTGGTCCAGTTTTTCAACTTGGAGATATGGATCATGAAGATTTTTTTTGGGTTTTCCCGCCATGGATCAACTGGATGGGTCAATCTCTAAGATCAGGGTGATTTTGGGATCATGTTTCCAAAAATGACCATGAATCAGATGAATCCTTCATGTCATTTTTGGACAATCCATTTCACCCACATCATTTTGATTGATTTGTGTTATATTTATATTACTTGTACTATGTACATAATATATATATATACAGATATTTATATCATTTATATACCTCCATAATATATATATATATATATTTATTTATATCATTTATATCATTTATATCCCTCCATAATATATACATACATACATATATTATACATATTTATATGATTTATATCCCAGAAAAGTTTCAGAAGAAATTGGCAACTCCAAAGTTTTTCTGTCAAAACGCGAGGGCTCCAACCCGATGCAGCAACTTCGCCACCAGAACTTCATGCCGGGCTCTCTGGGGGCTGAAAGAACCGGGGAGTTTTTTCCACTAGGCGAAAGGATGGAAAAGGTCTTGCTGCAACTTTATCTGGTTGGTTTAGTATAGGATAATGATGGTTAATGATGGTTAATGATGGTTAATGATGGTTAAGCATGATTAATAATCACTGGTTGGTGGTTTCAAACATTTTTTTTTTCCATTCAGTTGGGAATTTTTCATGATCCCAACTGACGAACTCCATGATTTTTCAGAGGGGTGGCTCAACCACCAACTCGTATTGCTGCAACTTTATGATTAGTTTTTGTTTAAGGAGCAGCAATACAGGGATTGAACTGTCAAAACATGGAGTTTGACCTCGACTATGCGGAGAATATGAGGGGGTTAATGGGGGATAGAGGCGAGATGGCGGCAAAAAATGGCAATGGATGGCAATATGATGACGTTTTTTTCGGCATAGCTATCAGTTGGTATGGAGAGTTCATAAGCAGCAATCATGGTGATTCATTGGGGATGTTTGCCCTTTTTTCCCCATCGCAGCAGTCGCAGATTTCGCATCAAAATCCAGGATGGCGTGGATGATGCTGATCTGCAAAATCTCCAGCATCCACGAATCGTTACCTGAATTTCTTGTGAGGGGAAAGCCTATAAGAATATATAAGAATTGGATGCTGAATCATCATCATATCATCATTTTCTCCATGATCTATATTCTGGTTGTTGCTTCGGAACATGGGATAATCCTTCCCATTGACGAACTCCATCATTTTTCAAGATGGTTATTGCACCACCAACGAGATATGGCTATTGGTCAAAACCCTGGCACCTAGTGAACCCCAAAATAGCTGGTAAATGGATGTTCATCCCATTAGAATTGATAATAATAGGTTTTGACCCACCCCCATATTGATTTCAATTGCTATTTGGGATATTTCCTTTTTTCAGACCAAAAAACCGGAGATTTCATCATTCAACATTTTGCGACTGTCGCAGGCGCGGATACCGACATTTGATGCCTGGGGCGATTGTTGAGCAGGGGCCAGGCGGGACGGGTTCGTTTTTTTCCATGGTATCCGAATCACAAGAGCTTTATATATCCCATATATATCCCATAGGATCCATGTATGGTATATATGCTAACATTTGGGGTATATTGATGGTAAATGTTACCATATATAGCATACATGGATCCTATGGGTATGGTGCTTACCCTCTGGTAAACAAACATAGCTATGGAAAATCACCATTTTTCATGGGTAAATCCACTATAAATGGCCATTTTCAATAGCTATGTTAGTTTACCAGAGGGTAAATGAGATTATTTGTTTTTGAAGGGCTGTATACGATATCATACAATATCATACAGTCGTATAATGAGTGTAAGTACCATATTAGAAAAGTAATTATAGGAGTATCTATAGAAGTCTAGTCTAATGTCTAATACAATATGTTCGAAAAGTAACTGTAGGAGTATCTTTAGAAGTCTAGTCTAATATGATATAACATAATGTAATGTAATGTAATGCAATGTAATGTGATTGAAATCATGTAATGTAATATAATGTAATATAATGTAATATAATTAATATAGTATAGTTTAGTATGATACAATAAACAATATAATATAATATAATATAATATATTATAATATAAAATAAAATAGTATAATATAATATAATATGTTAAAAACTAATATAATAATACAATATATACATACACATATATCTACCAGTTGTGGCTGGGACTTCAACGCTACCTGGCTCGTTTCTTGGCATGGCTGGAAGATTCCGGAGGACCATGGGACCATTTCAGTCACAAACTCGGGTGAGTTTTTCAAGTCCTTTTCAGGTGAGTCTGACTACCCTCTGGTAAACTAACATAACTATGGAAAATCACCATATTTAATGGGAAAAACCACTATAAATGGCCATTTTCAATAGCTATGTTAGTTTACCAGAGGGTAATGTGGTTAAAACAATGCCATAAACATATAAACCATCCTTCAGTCATCACCATAAATATATAGGTGGGATAATGTTTACCATTCCCAGGAAAATGGGTAGTTTATGACATTGTTTTAACCCCATTAATGGAAAATCCACCATTTACTTCGATGATTCTTCCATTTAGTTTCGTGGATGTCCCGGCTAGCCACGGTTGACTACCAGGTAAACCAGCCACACATCTCCAAGCCACGGTGTTCTTGTGAAATGTTGGTGAACTGGATGGGTGAACAACTGCCGAAATTTCCCTGTTGTATATGGACCATCCCATAGTTAATCTGGATTGAATATTTTTAGGTTTGTTGGAAAGAAGGTATCCCAATACCACCCAAATTCTTTCTTGATATCCTTTGCCTGAAATAATGTATATGGATGTGGGTCAAAATGGAAGACCTAGGGAACCACAGATGTTAGTCTAGTTTAGTATTAACCATCCATAATTTTGGGGTACCTAATTTTGACCCATACCCATATATGCATATCTTTTGTTCTTTTATGATTTTCCTGAAAAAATGGATAAAGATGCCATGCCACTTGTGGTAGAATGACCTCATCCTTGGACAAAGTCGATTCGTGACCCACCTGACATTCCCAGCCTTGACAGTCTGACAAAGTCGTGCCATCGCCACACGAGGCAAAGATGATTTCGAGCGGCCTCTGCCCCCGAAGCGACGAGTGCAGGACGGGGCTTGGATGGGCTTCTGGGGGTTTCCAGAAATGGGGCTACCATGGGATACCAGACGCTGGATGGTTTACAATGGAAACAGCCCTTAAAATCCATGACCATCCTTTTCAAATGGATGATTTCAGGGGAACCTTTGATTGGAAAACTCCTTAAATGATGGTAATTATACATGGTAAATTACAATGTCCTGTGACAACCTTTTAAGACTCGGACCTTTCAAGTGAGTGTAGCACTGATCTGCGGAAGACTTGCCCACAAAAATGTGATCGATTTCTGATGGAATCGGGGAACAATTTTTTGGGGAGTCGATGGGAATCTGGTAAATGAAATGGGAAATGAACATGACGAAGTCGTATCTATCATATATAACAATAAATATATAAATATATATAATCATATATATATAATATAATCATTCATATATATATATATTATATAATCATATATATAATATAAACATATATATCATATATATATAATATACACAATATATGGATAGAGAAACAGTTTGGTGCCTTTTGCATCTGCAATCTCTTGGCGAGGAGCCAGGTGAAGCAGGAGCCGCCACGTACGCCTGACGCTGTTGTGGGAAGAGAGTCGGATGAATATCACATCAACGACTATATGATTACCATAAGAATATATGGGTATGAGTCAAAACCCTGGTACCTAGTGAACCCCAAAATAGCTGGGATTTATGGATGTTCATCCCACTATTGTAATGTATCTATAGGTATTGACCCATAGCCATATGAGATGAGTTTGTCATGGTTTCTCCAATATTTAATGATCTTGGTGTGTCTCTAATAATAGTTGAAGCCTCAAAATTTTATGGAGAATATGCTGGTGAAAATACGCGGATTCGGGGTAGACACCTACCAGCGTATACCACGTACGTTTTGGTCCGGCGTCCATGGTGATTTTATGAGTCAAGCCGCATCAAGCCGCATCCCATGTTGGTCATGGAGGCCCATGGGATCGTCTCATTCCATCAGGAATCATGGAATCACATGGGTATGGATCAATACCTATTAATACATATTAATACCATTTTTAGTGGGATGAACATCCATTTACCAGCTATTTTGATGTTCACCAGGGGTACAAGGTTTTGACACACTGCCACATGGAATCCCATCGCCAGGCATGTGGTCTTGTGAGTGTTCCGCGGATCCCGCGATCGCGAGAGAGAGAGAGAGACTGATAGAAGCTGCGGGGCGTTCGGTAGAAGTGACGTCTCTCAGTTCCCGGCAGATGGCTGGAAACTACTTGAAAGCTGAGATGTGGGCATGTGATACGACTTCCAAGTCGACGTCTCATCATATTGCCAGAATTTGCTTAGAAATTCTTTTAGGACTTTCGTTTTTTTGTGGTTGGGAAATCCCAAGTTTCCTGCAAGATTTCCTTCAGACTCACAGACTCACTGATATTGAACATTCAAAAAATAGGTGTTTGGTATATATTTTGCTATTGTTTATACTGATTGGTGGTGACTTCTACATCCCGATTTGGGGATGTGACATCTCCAACACAGTTGGTATTGCACTGGCTTCGCATGGCTTCGCAAAAAAGTCGCGTTTGGGGTGATGGGGATTCACCTGGCGAATCTTCGCAAACGCAACGAGCCGATGTGTGAAACGAGCGGAGTGATGCGAACTGCGAACTGCGCAACGTTGAAACAACGAGCCTCCCAGAGCAACTGATGGTTCCACCGGTGAAACACCCGGCATAGTGCATGCCAAGTGTCTACTTGCAGCAATTGAAAGCATCAGAAAATATCTGAACATATAACAAACCATGGTTGCAAATCAGCACTTTCAGCTTGGGATTCAGATTTTCTTAGAACAAAAAACACCGGAAATCGGAAACCTGTGGAAACAGCAACAGAACCAGAAAGAGCACCGCGAAGCGCCGCGAGGAAGGCAGCCAACTCGTACGTCACTGTCCAAATTTAGCTGAGTTACCCTCTGGTAATTTAACATAGCCATGGAAAATCCCTCATAAATGGAGGTTTCAATAGGTAAATCATCTATAAATGGGTCATTTTCCATGGCTATGTTAAATAACCAGATGGTACCTCTGGTAATTTAACACGGCTATTGAAAGATTGGCCATTTATAGTTGATTTTGCTGTGATGATCATGTTCTATAATTTTCCATAGCTGTGTTAATTTACCAGAGGGGAATTCCAAGCTTCTCCAAAATGGAAAAGAACAACGAGAAATCTGAGCATCAAATAGCAACAACAAAACAACAGCAACCTCTGCTTGGAACATGGGGTGTTTTTTCAAAACATTTGCCCTTGGCCATCGGAAACGGTCCTTGGAGACTTGAATAAAGCATTGATGGGAACCAAATATCTGCTTATTTCACAGGCTATCAGATTATCATAGATTATCACTGTTTTTTATTACTGAATATAACCAGATGTGGGAATTGTGATGCCCAATTCCATCGTGTATTCCTACTTGGGGAATCATGAAAATTCTATAGACACAATCACAGTCAACCAACTGTTCACACTTCCTTGGAACTGTCAACCAACTCACCTCTCGTAACATCACATTTGACCCCAATCGCCAAACAAAAGTCTCGGAGTCGTCGCATGTGTCGCACCCATGCGCAGAATCTGTTCGATTGTGATGCGAAACGATCGCGTCTGATCCACAAAATTATCTTGCGGCTTTCAAGTTGAAATAATTGGCGGAATGGTCCTGCAGGATGGTGCCCCCCAGTTATAAGTTGGTTTATAAACCCCATGAACTATAGTTATATCTGCCATAAACCATAGTTATGGGACTTATAAACCAACTTAGCTAACTATGGGGCACCACCTTGTGGTGTCCTGTTAACTTTCCAGCGCACAAAGAATCTCCGAAGCCATCCTTTGGGTCTGGCCAGGATACAGTTGTTTTTTTGCACTCCCTTCCCACTAGCAATTGCAATACATGGCTTTTAAGATGGTTTAAATCCGAAAATAGGAATCCCTAAATCCTCTGTTTATGATTGTTTATGTGATATCATCCGTTCACCATATTGCCATTTTGGGGTTGTGCCTCGGAATCCTGTGAATCCTGTTCCGCCTCAAACATCACTAGATGAAGCCATTGTTTTGGTACCAACTATACTGGCTATGTGCCAAGTGATACATGTTTGCGGCAGCCTTAAACTAGAAGCATCCAGTTGTACAATAGCACAGTCTTGTGCAGCAAGCACTAGTGTTCCAATCAAATCCTACCTGCTGCAGGTATCCCTTGTATTTCATTTAGTACCTATCTTCCTTTAGTACCTATCTACAAGCCTTTGTGCTAGTTCAACGCCCTTTCTGACTAGACGCAGCCTTCACCCTGAAGCGCACCTTCGGCGGCGGTACCCCCTACATGCTCGCAAATTGAGAAACCTTGATCGTTGCTGGCCACAAAGTCAACACATCACCCTGCTTCGCAACATCGACAAAGTGTAAGCTGCGTAAACCATGCCGCTTGGAATTTCTCCGGTCGCCGCTGCTCTGCAGTGAAGATCACACAAGTTGTCAAGGCAAATAAAGATGCTCCAGCACATTCTTCACGAATAGGAATGCGATGGAAAACGTCACGTGCTAACTTCGAAATGCTGCTCGTCAGTGCGATCACTGGATGCCTTCGCGAATTTGGCAGCGAGTCTCTTGCAAGAAAAGGAGATCCGCTGTGAGATGCACGGTCGGGTCAAACCTTTTTTCATTGCTTGATTTTTTGGATCAACTCGGCGCAATGAAAGAGTGCTACGAATCACGTCATTTTCCTTCAAACTTCGGTCAAATCTCCAAACACATCGTTGCCTAAAAATCTTCGTGGCGCCGGTGTTTCACGCGGCGCCACGCGGGCCTGAATTGCCTGAATCATGGCACGTGAACATACGTGAACCCAATAATTTTGTACAATTTCAGCAAAATGGATTCTAAACATGATCGTATGAATCATACATTATCCTGGTTGGTGGTTTGGCATATTTTTTTCCATATATTGGGAATAATACTGACGAACTCATATTTTTCAGAGGGGTGGCTCAACCACCAACCAGTTATCCCTAAAAGTTTTTTTTTGGGGTGAATCCCCCCATGAAGAGAAGTCGAAGGCAGGTGATTTTTTTACGGGTGCCCCGTTGCCTGAAACATCATCCACATGGTTTCTGCTACCGGTAGCGAACACAAAGATGCAGCTCCAAAACGTACGATAAAGACTACGGAAATGATGAACATGGGAGGTTCATTGGAGGTTCCAGTTCTGCATTTAATGCAGCTGCTAACTTTGGAAAGACTTGCAGAACAAAATCACACATAGAACAACTGCTACGACATCGACTGGCCAACAAACTCCAACATCGAAACTATGCTACCAAGGTGGCATCCTTTCGACAAAACAAATGGCATGGTAAGAGTATGCGAGAGTTTTGCTACACATCTTCCAGCCTGCAGGCCCAAACACGTTAGGATGCTCAGTTGTGTCATGACTAGGACCATGATCGTCTTGAGTGAGATGCGTTGTCTCGCAGGACCTTTCGATGATCTGTACAATGCGCCCAAAGAATCACCCAGAAATTCATGGTCCATGTTTTGCGGCAGGTAAAACAGTTGCGGGCTGCGATGCTAACTGCACTTTCTATTACTCTCCCCAAACTAACGTTGGACACAAACCAAAATCCATGTAAAGGTCAAATATTGATACGTGCATGGCAGGTGCCACGTTAGTGCAAATTCCAGTTTTTTGACTCTTTTAGGCACTTTTCATACATTCAGGTTTCGTCCAAAACTTCTGTGTAAGCTAGGTACGAACAGTGGGAAACCCTTCGGGGAAACAACCGCAGACATTGGCGACTAAGAAAACAAAATGGCAACGCAGCATTGAGGAATTTGGTTGCAACCTCTTTGCTGGATCCCGCAACCCAGGAACCTACCCTGCTGGCCAAGGCCAAAACCGACGAGGTTTCCAAAGGCGAAGGCGTGACCATTGCCATCAGAAGAAAACTCGACTGGTCAGCTTCCAACACAAAAAAATAGTCACACATGAAAAACAAAGAATGCCTTTTTATACACCTCTTGTAACAAGATTTCAACCAACCCGACAACATGCTGACAATAAAAAACCTTATGTATCCAATGGCGCATGGCAACGCTTAATTGCAGAGGTTCTAATTCGCAATCCAAAAAAAAACAAGTTATGGAGATCATGCATCAACTAAACATTGATGTTCTTTCTTTTCCAGACATTAAAATCAATTTTTGCACAAAAGATTCATAAACTGATCAAGTTTCCAGACGGACAGAAATTCCCTGTGAATCAAATGCTGGGTCTATTTGCTGACATTTGCGGTAAACCTTGTTTTTCCTTCCGGACCGCTGTCGGCGCGCATGGGGGAGAGCGTAAAACTGCCTGTCAGGGCGCGTTTATGTTCATTTCGCTCACTGTAGGCAGTGTTTCGTGATGGTACGTGCCCGTCAGTTAGAAGTTGTGCCCGTCAGTTAGAAGTTGTGCCCGTCAGTTAGAAGTTGTGCCCGCATGACATGTCATTATTTTTGGGGTGGGGAACAGGGGGGGTGGGGGGGGCACACTCACACACGCGTGATGTTACGTTGTAAGATTTTCTCTTGCACTTGCACACACGCGTGATGTTACGTTGTAAGATATTTTCTTGCACTTGCACACACGCGTGATGTTACGTTGTAAGATCTTTTCTTGCACGAACTGTCACCGACTATGTCTTTTCGCATGAGCAAGTTGTCAAAAAAACAACAAAAAATGTTAACTCGGAGTGCATCCATGAAGAAACCAGCTTGCGTGATGAACCCAAAGAAAACTGTTGCCAAAATCGTGGGAGGAAATAATTACAGTGAAGCTGAATTTTCACGTGCCAAGCGGTCTTTGAGACGTGTCAACAAAGTAGGTCGCATGATGCCATCCCAGTCACATAATTCCTTTGGCAATGCCAAAAAAAATTGGCTAGTCCCGGATTAGAAACACTGTTGCAGCCCATGGCTTTCTACCGGCAAGCCAGAATGTCTCGGGTTGGATGCGATCCCAAAAAAATTGGGAAAGTGTCAGATGACAACGCGTGGC
>CAMXCT020005803.1:0-10158 GCA_947184155.2 Cladocopium goreaui
TTGCATGTGTGTTGCATGTGTGTTGCATGTGTGTTGCATGTGTGTTGCATGTGCGTTGCATGGCAGGTGTGCAGGATAGAGCAGTCCCACGCAGAACGACAGCCAGTGCACCCCATGACATTGCGGAATCAGGTCAAAAAGGTGTCAAGACTGTCGCTGCATGTACGACATTGCGGAATCAGGTCAAAAAGGTGTGAAGGTGTGAAGACTGTCGCCGCATGTATTTCACTTAGCACAACCCATATTAGCACATATGCGCCCGCGCAAGCAAACAGACACACCCACACACAAACACCCGCCCAAACTGATCCCGATGCTTTCTCTGACACAGTGGCGTCATCATTCTCGCGTTTGTCTGCAGCCATGGGTCCATCCTATTGTGTCTTTTCTGAGTCGGTGAAGTTTTTTTGGGTTCCGAGTTCATTTTAACTGTTGTTGATATGCATGTGGATGTAGATCAGCACACATACACACATCGATGCGACAACATCAGCTTCTGAAATTTACGCATTGTCAAAGCATGCGCTTCTGTAATCTGTGACAGCCCAATAAAGGTGGATGCTAAGGGCTAACCATCAGCTTGTGAAATTTACCCAAGATGGTTGTCAAAGCTTATTCTATATAATATGCGACAACCCCACAAAGGTGGATGCTACGGGCCACCACCACAATGTAATATCCAAGGCGCTCAGCTTCCAAAGTCTCGCCCCTGCCACCTGCAACTCTTGCGCCTGCCACGCTGTTTTCTACTTCCCCACTTCACGGGTGTGATCTGTATGGGCCTGCCAATGCAACGCACATGCAACACACATGCAACACTCATGCAACACACATGCAACACACATGCAACACACATGCAACACGAGCATTTTCCCTGTAAATTTCCAAGTAAAGTGGCCGCGGGGGCAAAAATCTACACTTTCCATTATAAGACCGGAGTTGGGGCTGCAAACGTCAAATCCTGCACGTTGACTGTAAATTTACAGGTCAAAAGCTCATGTTGCATGTCGTGTTGCATGTGTGTTGCATGTGTGTTGCATGTGTGTTGCATCTGCGTTGCATGGCAGGTGTGCAGGATAGAGCAGTCCCACGCAGAACGACAGCCAGTGCACCCCACGACATTGCGGAATCAGGTCAAAAAGGTGTCAAGACTGTCGCTGCATGTACGACATTGCGGAATCAGGTCAAAAAGGTGTGAAGACTATCGCCGCATGTATTTCACTTAGCACAACCCATATTAGCACATATGCGCCCGCGCAAGCAAACAGACACACCCACACACACAAACACCCGCCCAAACTGATCCTGATGCTTTCTCTGACACAGTGTCGTCATTCTCGCGTTTGTCTGCAGCCATGGGTCCATCCTATTGTGTCTTTTCTGAGTCCGGTGAGTTTTTTTTTGGTTCCGAGTTCATTTTAACTGTTGTTGATATGCATGTAGATGTAGATCAGCACACATACACACACATCGATGCGACAACATCAGCTTCTGAAATTTACGCATTGTCCAAGCATGCGCTTCTGTAATCTGTGACAGCCCAATAAAGGTGGCTGCTAAGGGCTAACCATCAGCTTGTGAAATTTACCGAAGATGGTTGTCAAAGCTTATTCCATATATATAATATGCGACAACCCCACAAAGGTGGATGCTACGGGCCACCACCACAATGTAATATCCAAGGCGCTCAGCTTCCAAAGTCTCGCCCCTGCCACCTGCAACTCTTGCGCCTGCCACGCTGTTTTCTACTTCCCCACTTCACGGGTGTGATTTGTATGGGCCTGCCAATGCAACGCACATGCAACACACATGCAACACACATGCAACACGAGCATGTTCCCTGTAAATTTCCAAGCAATGTGGCCGCGGGGGCAAAAATCTACACTTTCCATTATAAGACCGGAGTTGGGGCTGCAAACGTCAAATCCTGCACGTTGACTGTAAATTTACAGGTAAAAAACTCATGTTGCATGTCGTGTTGCATGTGTGTTGCATGTGTGTTGCATGTGCGTTGCATGGCAGGTGTGCAGGATAGAGCAGTCCCACGCAGAACGACAGCCAGCGCACCCCACGACATTGCGGAATCAGGTCAAAAAGGTGTCAAGACTGTCGCTGCATGTACGACATTGCGGAATCAGGTCAAAAAGGTGTGAAGACTGTCGCTGCATGTATTTCACTTAGCACAACCCATATTAGCACATATGCGCCCGCGCAAGCAAACAGACACACCCACACACAAACACCCGCCCAAACTGATCCCGATGCTTTCTCTGACACAGTGGCGTCATCATTCTCGCGTTTGTCTGCAGCCATGGGTCCATCCTATTGTGTCTTTTCTGAGTCGGTGAGGTTTTTTTGGGTTCCGAGTTCATTTTAACTGTTGTTGATATGCATGTGGATGTAGATCAGCACACATACACACATCGATGCGACAACATCAGCTTCTTAAATTTACGCATTGTCAAAGCATGCGCTTCTGTAATCTGTGACAGCCCAATAAAGGTGGATGCTAAGGGCTAACCATCAGCTTGTGAAAGTTGCCCAAGATGGTTGTCAAAGCTTATTCTATATAATATGCGACAACCCCACAAAGGTGGATGCTACGGGCCACCACCACAATGTAATATCCAAGGCGCTCAGCTTCCAAAATCTCGCCCTGCCACCTACAACTCTTGCGCCTGCCACGCTGTTTTCTACTTCCCCACTTCACGGGTGTGATTTGTATGGGCCTGCCAATGCAACGCACATGCAAAACACATGCAACACACATGCAACACACATGCAACACACATGCAACACACATGCAACACACATGCAACACGAGCATTTTCCCTGTAAATTTCCAAGCAACGTGGCCGCGGGGGCAAAAATCTACACTTTCCATTCTAAGACCGGAGTTGGGGCTGCAAACGTCAAATCCTGCACGTTGACTGTAAATTTACAGGTAAAAAGCTCATGTTGCATGTCGTGTTGCATGTGTGTTGCATGTGTGGTGCATGTGCGTTGCATGGCAGGTGTGCAGGATAGAGCAGTCACGCTCTCAAAGTGGCGCGCCTGCCACGCAGAACGACAGCCAGTGCACCCCACGACATTGCGGAATCAGGTCAAAAAGGTGTCAAGACTGTCGCTGCATGTATTTCACTTAGCACAACCCATATTAGCACATATGCGCCCGCGCAAGCAAACAGACACACCCACACACCAACACCCGCCCAAACTGATCCTGATGCTTTCTCTGACACAGTGTCGTCATTCTCGCGTTTGTCTGCAGCCATGGGTCCATCCTATTGTGTCTTTTCTGAGTCGGTGAGTTTTTTTTGGGTTCCGAGTTCATTTTAACTGTTGTTGATATGCATGTAGATGTAGATCAGCACACATACACACACATCGATGCGACAACATCAGCTTCTGAAATTTACGCATTGTCCAAGCATGCGCTTCTGTAATCTGTGACACAGCCCAATAAAGGTGGTGCTAAGGGAACCATCAGCTGTCGGAAACATTTACCGGAATAGAGGTGTACAAAGCTATCTATATATATATATATGCGCAACCAACACAAAGGTGGATTTGTCTAAGGGCCACACACAACCCCTCCCGTAATATCCAAGGCGCTCAGCTTCCAAAGTCTCGCCCCTGCCACCTACAACTCTTGCGCCTGCCACGCAGTTTTCTACTTCTCCACTTCACGGGTGTGATTTGTATGGGCCTGCCAATGCAGCGCACATGCCACACACATGCAACACACATGCAACACACATGCAACACACATGCAACACGAGCATTTTCCCTGTAAATTTCCAAGCAAAGTGGTCGCGGTGGCAAAAATCTACACTTTCCATTCTAAGACCGGAGTTGGGGCTGCAAACGTCAAATCCTGCACGTTGACTGTAAATTTACAGGTAAAAAAAGCTCATGTTGCATGTCGTGTTGCATGTGTGTTGCATGTGTGTTGCATGTGTGTTGCATGTGTGTTGCATGTGCGTTGCATGGCAGGTGTGCAGGATAGAGCAGTCACGCTCTCAAAGTGGCGCGCCTGCCACGCAGAACGACAGCCAGTGCCCCCCACGACATTGCGGAATCAGGTCAAAAAGGTGTCAAGACTGTCGCTGCATGTACGACATTGCGGAATCAGGTCAAAAAGGTGTCAAGACTGTCGCTGCATGTATTTCACTTAGCACAACCCATATTAGCACATATGCGCCCGCGCAAGCAAACAGACACACCCACACACAAACACCCGCCCAAACTGATCCTGATGCTTTCTCTGACACAGTGTCGTCATCATTCTCGCGTTTGTCTGCAGCCATGGGTCCATCCTATTGTGTCTTTTCTGAGTCGGTGAGTTTTTTTTTGGGTTCCGAGTTCATTTTAACTGTTGTTGATATGCATGTAGATGTAGATCAGCACACATACACACACATCGATGCGACAACATCAGCTTCTGAAATTTACGCATTGTCCAAGCATGCGCTTCTGTAATCTGTGACAGCCCAATAAAGGTGGATGCTAAGGGCTAACCATCAGCTTGTGAAATTTACCGAAGATGGTTGTCAAAGCTTATTCTATATAATATGCGACAACCCCACAAAGGTGGATGCTACGGGCCACCACCACAATGTAATATCCAAGGCGCTCAGCTTCCAAAATCTCGCCCTGCCACCTACAACTCTTGCGCCTGCCACGCTGCTTTCTACTTCCCCACTTCACGGGTGTGATTTGTATGGGCCTGCCAATGCAACGCACATGCAACACACATGCAACACTCATGCAACACACATGCAACCACACATGCAACAAACAGGCAACACACATCGCATAACACGAGCATTGTCCCCGAAATTAAAGCAAAGTGGAGCCGCACGGGGGCCAAAAATCCACACCTTTCAACCCTTATAAAGACCGGAGTCTGGGGCGGCCAAACGTCAAATTCAAGCACGGTTGACGTAAATTTAAGGTCAAAAGCTAGTGCATTCGGTCCGCATGGTGTTGCAGGGGGTTGCATGTGATGTTGCATGTGGTGTTGATGTGCGTTGCATCGGCAGGCGGTGCAGGATAGAGCCATCCCAGCGAACGACAGCCAGTTTGCCACCCGCATGACATTCGCGGAATCAGGTAAAAAGTGTCAAAGACTGTCGCTGCATGTACCGGACATTGCGGAATCAGGTCAAAAAGGTGTGAAGACTATCGCCGCATGTATTTCACTTAGCACAACCCATATTAGCACATATGCGCCCGCGCAAGCAAACAGACACACCCACACACAAACACCCGCCCAAACTGATCCTGATGCTTTCTCTGACACAGTGTCGTCATTCTCGCGTTTGTCTGCAGCCATGGGTCCATCCTATTGTGTCTTTTCTGAGTCCGGTGAGTTTTTTTTTGGTTCCGAGTTCATTTTAACTGTTGTTGATATGCATGTAGATGTAGATCAGCACACATACACACACATCGATGCGACAACATCAGCTTCTGAAATTTACGCATTGTCCAAGCATGCGCTTCTGTAATCTGTGACAGCCCAATAAAGGTGGCTGCTAAGGGCTAACCATCAGCTTGTGAAATTTACCGAAGATGGTTGTCAAAGCTTATTCTATATATATATATAATATGCGACAACCCCACAAAGGTGGATGCTACGGGCCACCACCACAATGTAATATCCAAGGCGCTCAGCTTCCAAAGTCTCGCCCCTGCCACCTGCAACTCTTGCGCCTGCCACGCTGTTTTCTACTTCCCCACTTCACGGGTGTGATTTGTATGGGCCTGCCAATGCAACGCACATGCAACACACATGCAACACTCATGCAACACACATGCAACACGAGCATTTTCCCTGTAAATTTCCAAGCAAAGTGGCCGCGGGGGCAAAAATCTACACTTTCCATTATAAGACCGGAGTTGGGGCTGCAAACGTCAAATCCTGCACGTTGACTGTAAATTTACAGGTAAAAAGCTCATGTTGCATGTCGTGTTGCATGTGTGTTGCATGTGCGTTGCATGGCAGGTGTGCAGGATAGAGCAGTCCCACGCAGAACGACAGCCAGTGCACCCCACGACATTGCGGAATCAGGTCAAAAAGGTGTCAAGACTGTCGCTGCATGTAGAATTGCGGAATCAGGTCAAAAAGGTGTCAAGACTGTCGCTGCATGTATTTCACTTAGCACAACCCATATTAGCACATATGCGCCCGCGCAAGCAAACAGACACACCCACACACAAACACCCGCCCAAACTGATCCTGATGCTTTCTCTGACACAGTGTCGTCATTCTCGCGTTTGTCTGCAGCCATGGGTCCATCCTATTGTGTCTTTTCTGAGTCCGGGTTCTTCAAAAAAAACAGCCATCCCATGAAGTACCACACCACAGAGGTCATGCCCCCCCCGTCCCCCAATTCAATGTTGTCTTCTGAATTTTGTGTTTTGGCGGCCTTCAAAAAAAACAGCCATTTCTGTTGATGATGCTCGGCACTTCCGATCACAACATTGAAGTTGGGGGTTGCGGGGGTAAGCAGGGTATCTCTGTGGTTTCTTGTGGATGGCTGTTTTTTTTGAAGAACCCGGTATGAGTGCAGTTGATGTTGTGAAAATATGTGAGGTCACATACCATGTGAGTCTGCACAATGCACCTCACAAAATATGAAGACGAATGGCAGATAAATGATAAATGTACATAGTAAACTCAGTAAACAAATGTAAGCAGCGTCTTCCCTTCCTTGGGTATGTTTCCTCTTGCATCCAACTGACACAAGCACAGGCAAAGCAATGTGCCATGGTATCCTCTCGACGCAGCTGCCTGGGATCTGAACAAATGAGCCCCCCCCTTTCACCCGTGCTTAAGGATGCTTAAGGCATACTCAGCCGAGATTCCTTCTTCACCAGTAGCATCACCAAATAAGTCTAATGTAGATAATGTAGTGAGACATGTTCTTCAAGTGCTAGAAAAACGAAACAAGTAAAATACTGCAAGAAATGTCAAGGCACAGTCTCAGGGCCAGCGGCATGTACTTTGACATTGCAAATACAGCAGGCGAATAGAACTGATAGAGGAAATGAAGAAAGCCACCAATGTAGGCCTAGCAGCAGACATACTGAGCCCCACGCTGGCAATTAGAGGTCTGCGTAGGGGAATGTACTGGCACTTGGCACAAGGATGTACATACATCTATGGAAATGAACAATTCACAACAAAAAGGCAGCTTCGCAGCTATGTCTATACCCTGTGGTCAGAGGTCGCTTTTGTTGGTTCATCAACCCCGTACCTCTGAAACCGAGTCGAGATTCACTGCTAAACAGTGTCAACGCCCATAGCCGGCGAACATCAAACTTGCCCTCTTCATGCCCCCTTGGCCAAAGGTGCAACATCACGGAACTTTGGCTTAGCTGGGTGGAACAAGATAAACAACATTAAACAACCATGAGATAGATTAAGCAAGTCTGTAAAGGCTATACTTTAGAAAGGTATCTTCATGCAAAATATTGATAAATATTGCAATTATGAATCCTCAAACACGAAGCAAGGGCTTCCGTGCGTCGGAGCCTCATGCACAACATTAGACTGAGGCAAAGGCCACTTCAAATCCTCAATTTCCTGCCAGAGTCAGATCAGCCATGACAGGCTCATGGGGCCTTTCTCTCAACAAAACACGAGTCATCACGAGTCAATTCTGTCCTTGGGTGCCGGTCGCTTCTCTATCAGAATTTGGCAGACCACATCTCCAATGAAACCGAGTGCAGACCTCTGACCAAGCCGTTTACGCAAGCATCCAAGTGAAGGCACTGATCTAGAGCGTCTCGAAAGGATAAAAAATCGCGGAAGAAAGTAACATACTCCTAGAATCTGTCGAAGGCTACTTGAAATCTGAGACAAAAAGCTGGTTTCCTTGCATTCTGTCTCAGGACCTTGCGGTTTTTTACAGATGTGTCAACTGCCATTTCACCCCCAAATGGTAATCTTCATCTGCTATTCTGCTATTCATTGGATAAAACATAATAAAACATATGATAGGGGATACAGTAGTAGGGGTGGAGGACTGAAAAAACTCCTGGAGGACTCCCCAGATTTCGTGCGGACTTAGTGGGTCAGGCCAGGGTCCCATGGTCCCATGGTCCCATGGTCCCGGTCGGTCCCGGTCGTTGGACGCATCTGGGGCTCGCCGCGCACTCAGCAAGTCGCTCCGAAGGCTTGGATCGAAGACCTGGCGTATCCGACGCAGCGCCATTTTGCGCCGCAACGGTGACCGAGGCACAGACCGAGGAAAAAAACGGGTCGGCTGCAAAACCAAGTTCTGTTTCCTTCCAAAATCCAGAACTTGGACATTGACAAGATGATCTAAGATGATCTAAGATGATCTAAGATGATCTAAGATGATCTAAGATGATCTAAGATGATCTAAGATGATCTAAGATGATCTAAGATGATCTAAGATGGTCTAAGATGGTCTAAGATGATCTAAGATGGTCTAAGATGATCTAAGATGATCTAAGATGATCTAAGATGATCTAAGATGATCTAAGATGATCTAAGATGATCTAAGATGATCTAAGATGGTCTAAGATGATCTAAGATGTTCTAAGATGATCTAAGATGATCTAAGATGATCTAAGATGATCTAAGATGATCTAAGATGATCTAAGATGATCTAAGATGATCTAAGATGATCTAAGATGATCTAAGATGATCTAAGATGTTCTAAGATGATCTAAGATGATCTAAGATGATCTAAGATGATCTAAGATGATCTAAGATGATCTAAGATGATCTAAGATTATCTAAGATGTTCTAAGATGTTCTAAGAATCTTAGAATCAGAACATTGAGTTGTTGAGATCTACGGCCACAGCAAATTACGTGCAAAGTGGATCTGAAATGATTTGAATAGTTGCTAGCTGCTAGATGCTGCTAGTGAATGAGAGCTGCGGGAAATTTGACCTTTGCAAGATCACCCGTTGTAAACGTTGACTCTGATATCCTTGATTGACATCACAGTATTGAGCTTGACCCAAACGGAACACCAATGTGCAACTGGATGTTGTGAGACTTCCAGATCTTCCTGTTGAAAAATCCAAGCTGTGGCGAAAGCAAAACTAGACAAGCTAGCAACTACTTTCATATTCTGTTTAGGATAAATTACTGCTTTCTGCCATTCATCACAATTCTACATCTTTTTTCGGAATCTCCGAGATGGCCTTTTTCAAGCAAAGTGTGATCACCACATATCACCAGGAACAGCGGTTGCATAGTCACAGCGCCCATGGAAAGATGTCGAAGGCTGGGGTGAGCCGTTCCAGCCGGGCAGCATAGCACCCAAGGGGGGATCAAGGTTACATAAGATTACTATAGGGGGCTGAAAATGGGGATACCCCTAAAGTTGCAATTTCAGTGGAGAAAATGATGATAAACCACAGAAATTTGGGGCTATAAGCCTATGGATTTCAGAAACAACGTGGACATACGGACACAAAAAAAATTAGACACGGGAGTCAATGTAGCCAGATCCTTCACGCAACAGGTCTTGTATTTCTGGATATCATACTCTGTCTTTCGGCCAAAAAAACATGAACCAATATCAAGAGCCATCGATGGGCCAATATCCAGAGCCAACAGTATCTCCCAAGTATACTACTTACTGTATGTCATCGTATGTGCACGCATCTCTTATATATCCACACATTATAATATATATATATATATGTGTGTGTGTATTATATATATATGCAGATAATTTGTGTTTGATGGGCTAAGTAGATCAGCGCATGTTCCTGTAAAGTTGGCGAATCCAGCACAAAGCAGTTTCATTGGCATCAGGCCATTAGCTTGTTATATCCGCTTTGTGGTGGCCGTGACTGCTGTGACTCCCATGGGTGCTATGCACAACCAGCAGCTGACGGCAGGCGCCAATTAGGTAATGAATCGAAGTAGAGAACCTGTGTCTCCAACAAGCTTTGCATCACGCACACCACGATTGACGCTGGGAATTTCTGCATCCAGCAAGAACACGGTACTGATTTTTCTGTGTTTTCAGGGATGAGTGGCATGTAAAGATGAAGATGCTGGCCATCGAAGAGCAATGATGATCAACAGAGTTCGTTATCTGTTATTTAGAATCTGTTCTTTTTTATTTTCTTGATTTTCTTCATTTTCTTCATTTTTTTCATT
>CAMXCT020005804.1:0-10138 GCA_947184155.2 Cladocopium goreaui
GGCGTCAGAGTGAGGCCAGCTGGGTCACAAGGGCCTGACTCATAGGTGCACCAACACACATGATCGATTGGGGTTTGAGATTTTGAATTGTATTAATACATAATATATATATATATTATGATATGATAAAATATAATATAATATAATATGATATAATATAATATAATATAATATAAGTAATACAATATATAACATATGATATAAACTACACAATATATATATATACCCAGTATATACGATATACACACAGAGCATTGAAAGCCACTGTTGATGTGTACGGCTGTGTTTTTTTGTGATTTGCAGGAGCCGCCAGCTGCTGTACCGAAACCTGCGGCAGGCCTGGGTAATCTCTGCCGGATGCCGGGTGGGATGTCCAACTGTAGGATTTTTTGACCCTATATATATAATATATAATATATACACATCTACATATGTATACATATATATATATATTGATATCTATTCATATATATATATATATTGATATCTATTCATATATATATATATCTATCTATCTATCTATCTTATCTATCTATCTATATATATATCTATCTATCTATCTATCTATCTATCTATCTATCTATCTATCTATTCTATCTATTCTATCTATCATTCTATCTATCTATCTATCTATCTATCTATCTATCGTCATCTATATATATATCTATCTATCTATCTATCTTATCTATCTATCTATATATATATATTCATATGTATTCATATATATATATAAATGTGTATATATATATATATGTGTATTCAATATATATATATATATATGATATTTGCACATATGTATATATATATATACACATACATATATCTTGTATAGATTGTATATATCGTATATAGATCGTATATATTGTATAGATTGTATATATATACATATACACATATAAACCCGGTGGTTAAGCATCATTTCTCTGGTTAGAAATTGCCATTTGGGGCATTTACTATTTTTGGACAAGACCAAATATTGTGACTACAGTGTATAATATGGGTTTTATTGAGTGCTTTTCATTCTTCGCCTATGGACATAAGCAAGGTTTGAGAGGGCTGACTGTAGAATTTTCTCCGAGAGGGTCGATCGGTTTTGGTGATCGTAAGTCTTTCGTGGCTGACAAGAGGGAGGAATTGTGTGTGGTTTACCCCCGAACCAGCATCGTAAAGGAAGCAGGCGGATGTCACACATTCAAAACCCAGGAGTCCATTTCTGACCCCTACGCCAATGTAATTCTTGACGTTTGCAGAGTTCAGAGTTCTGTGAATTTGCAAACTGCGCTGTCCGGTCAGGGCCTGCGCCTTGCGAGCAGAATCAAGAGCAGCTCGGCCAACATCGCTTTGGTTTCGCAGCAGTTTCGGTTCGATGTCACGATTTTGGGACTTACGGAGATACGGTCACGACATAACGGCAGAATGGTAGACCCCTGACCCCTCAGTGCTTCATCAGCTTGTGCATTCAGACTCCAAACGACCAGATCATAGATCAAACTGTACACTCACCATACAATGTCCCATGCTGACCATAGATGGGAAAGTCCATAGTTTCACATATTCTCATATCACTGATGAAGCAACAACAACAAAAAACACATCACCATCAATCTCGGAGATGACTCTTGGCAATAGCAATTTCAATCCCCAGCAAATGATCGATCCCAGGATCCCTCTTTACAATCATGGATTCTTCATTTTTTTTCGATCGCCTTTAAAATCTGTTGGGGCCCCTCCCGAACCAAGCTGGGGGTCCTCCCCAGAGCCTAGGACCATGAAGGTAGCGGTTCCAGCTGGCGCCCAGCCAGCCATGATGCCGCAGATGATGCCAATGCCTGTGATGCACATGCCGTGTCTTGGCTATGGGATGTTTGGTACTGGGCACTGGGCTACCTGTCAAAAGCGTCAGTCTTGGTCTATGAAGGCCAGTAGGGCCAACGCACTTCGTACTGGAGCAGGATAGGGCTTCACTGCTTCACTCATGTTTTTTTTTTGTTTTTTTGTGTATATTCCGATGCTTTAGATTCTCTGTGTACGTAACACCACTTGCAGTCAGTCAGCAAGCCTCAGCCACTGGAAACCAGCGAATTTGAGGCGTTTTACACAAATGTATGGAGGGCTTCCTCTATTCGTTCCAAAGGCAGGAGACTTCCGGCGTGCAACTGGCAATGTCTAGCTAGTGCTGGTCTTTTGATACAGCTTTGTGCACCTCCCTAGAAATTCGTCCTGACACGGTTACGCAGTTGCTACAAATCAAGGAGTGTTCAAACCCAAATCATGCGGATTCCTCGGTTGGATGAGGCTTGCCAAGGGAAAGGCGGCAACGATCCTCCTCCAATTGCTTTTGGAGGACGCTGCAAGATGTGGCTTGGAGTACTGAAAAGGTGGATTTGCCTTGAAGCTGGTCCCACCAAATTCAATCGTAATCAGATTTGGATGGAGCAGAGGTTTACCATTGTTTACCATGGTTTACCCCCATACTGATCTTTAGAAAATGACGACAGGACTGGCTGGGACTGCAGGAGCCGGATGCCTCAGTCCATGCAGCGATGTTGTTTCAGTGGTCTGGTCCTTGCTGCCTAGGTCTTCATGGAAGCGAACCAGGCGAATTGGATGCCGGTGCCTATGATGTGGCCACAGAATAGTGGTCCTGCCCAGTGACCCCAATGGCTTGTGGAAATAGACACGAGATTTGCAAAGAGACATCTGGAATACTGTATCCATGCTGAGGCATTCTGGTACCGGAGTGGGAAAGAACTAGCATCCGATCAATCCTAAAACTTCCCGAAATGCTGGAGATGTTCGATATTTGAAGGACTCACACACTGGTTTCACACTCCGGTTCAGCCATGTCTCAGTCGCGCACAGCAACAATTTGGCACCCATCTCTTGACCGCAGATTCGTTGCCCGGGTGTTTTTTTACTGAATGATGCCACCTTGGTGACCCCACCAACCCCGATCAAGCCGTGAAAGAATGGTAGATCTACAAGTACGCCCAACGCGAGAGACTTCCAAGAAGATGCAAAGATGCAAAATGCATGCTCTGATGGGAACCAAACCCTTGCAGCTTGATAGCGCAAATTGAAACCATGAGAGGTGACCTTAGGACCTTCTGTCCAAAAGTGGACGAACAGTGATCTTGGTGAATCACAGCCTTCAGATTTTTGGGATCTTTTGATCGGCTATGCTTGTGATGCGTCTCGCCCACTTTGACCCCCGTGGACATTTTTCATTGCGCCTTTGCGCACGTCGCCACAGCAGCTGTTGGATGTGACGAATCTTGGGACAAATAGCATCCCGTTGTGCAAATGCCAACGGCGCTGGACTTTAAGTCGACAGCCCTCCAGGGGTCAAACGGTCAAAAGGAGTGACTTTTGTTGGAAGATGTTGGACACCTGTGGAACCTGAGGAACATTTTTGTTTTGAGGAGATCAAGATGTGCCAATTTGCCAGGCAAAAGAAATTCGCGCCCTCTTTGAATGGGTCGATCCCAATAAGGCTCAGCTGGATGGTTGGGGTTGGGCCTGGAGTTTCACATGGCGTCTGAAAATTTGGGAAGAAATAAGGCCCCACCTGGATCTTCGATGATCTTTGCACATGTTGCGAGGGAAAATGGCGAGGAACCAGTGGAATCAAACCCATGTGCCATTCAAAGATTGGGGACAAATCGTTGCAACACTGTGCTGTGCCAAGGGTGAGACTCGTGAAGTACTGCGAGAGAAACATGGTGAGGAGCCAGCGAAATTGGATGTGCGACACGATCCGTGGATGTCGGTGACGGACGCTTGGAGCTTGCTTCTCATATCCTCCAAGTTTTGGAGAAAGTGAGTTCATGATAGTTCATGCTAAACATCCATTTACCAGCTATTTTGGGGTTCACTAGGTACCAGGGTTTTGACCCATCCCCAAATGCCAAAATGCAGCTGGACTCACCAGATTTCACCAGGTGACTTCATGGCTGCCATGGCTCAGTTCCGCAGGACGAAGCTGTTCAGCTGGCTGCAACAGAGGATGCCAACGATGGGAAAGGTTGGCTTTCTGAGCCCACTATTGGGCTGAGCACCACTGGCAAAGATTGGCTGCGAGATACTTTTTGGAGGACATGCTAGCTCTATCTGGCTATCCTAAACCTGCCTCAACCTAATTTCTTCATTTGCTTACGCCCAAGATCCTCGCAAAAACAGATGACCAAGAATAGCATTTCTAAGATGTTGCTGATGTGGCATGATGCCCCCATTCCAAGCAGCCAGGCGACTTTGCGTGTCTCTACGGAAACCAGGAAGAGGAGGCGGAAGACGAAGGTTTCTCCGCTCAGGTGGGTACTGAAACTGGAGTGGATGGTTCATACCACCCATTTCTGATGCATTTGAGGACAGTTTATCATTGGGTTTACCATATACATCCATATACCACATGACAACTGGTCATGTATGTTGACTCTGTGAAGATTGGGCATTTGGCATTAGTGATGGAGAGACCACAACTTGGAGGTGGCGGAAGCGAGGCAGCACTTAGAAGCCGCCGATGTCTGGGAGCTCAGCGGAGTAGAGTTGACGGTCTGGAGCTACAGCCATCGTCAAGCTTGGAGTTCACTCTTTTGTCGAAGTCTATGGCCTGAAAGTTTGGGGCATTCCAAGCTGTTTGTAGATGACATAAAAATGGTCCATTTTTGGTCATTGCCTTGTTGAGGAGAAGTTGCAGGCAAAACAGAAAGCCAAAGAGGATGCTGAGGCCCCTGAATGCGGGATCGGTTGAACACCATGGAGTCCTCCCTGATGGGTCTTCAAACATGGGATCTTGATGGTTCCTGGAAGGTCCCCCACAGGGTCCAGATGCCACGTCCCTACAAGGCTGCGCTGACGCAGTGGAGCAAAGACATGGATGAGGTGATGAGCTCATTGGATGCCATCAAGGAGACCATGGCGCGCAATGTAAGCAGTGATGTGACAGTGGTCATGGCAAACAAGCAACCTTTGGTATTCTTTAGTCGCGGGTTCAAAACCCGGATGCCATTTTTTGATATTTTTGGTTGGCACACTCATTTCAAGGCACCTGAGGTCAGGTTATACTTATATGGCGGTTTGGGTTGGTGGTTTGGAAGTCTGGGAAATCAGAGTTATGTGCAAAATAGATTTGAAAAATGTGTTTTTTTTGTGTGTTTTGTATTTGTTTTATTTTTTGTTTAACTAATCTAAATCTAATCTAACCTAACCTAATCCTAATCTAATCTAATCCCAATCTAATCTAATCCTAATCCCTAATCCCTAATCCCTAATCCCTAATCCTAATCCCTAATCCTAATCCCTAATCCTAATCCCTAATCCCTAATCCTAATCCCTAATCCCTAATCCTAATCCCTAATCCTAATCCCTAATCCCTAATCCTAATCCCAATCCCTAATCCTAATCCCAATCCCTAATTCTAATCCCTAATCCTAATCCCAAATCCTAATCCCTAATCCCTAATCCTAATCCCTAATCCTAATCCCTAATCCCTAATCCTAATCCCTAATCCTAATCCCTAATCCCTAATCCCTAATCCTAACCTAATCCTAATCCCTAATTCTAATCCCTAATCCTAATCCCTAATCCTAATCCCTAATCCTAATCCCTAATCCTAATCCCTAATCCTAATCCCTAATCCTAATCCCTAATCCTAATCCCTAATCCTAATCCCTAATCCTAATCCCTAATCCCTAATCCTAATCCCTAATCCTAATCCTAATCCCTAATCCTAATCCCTAATCCTAATCCCTAATCCTAATCCCTAATCCTAATCCTAATCCCTAATCCCTAATCCTAATCCCTAATCCTAATCCCTAATCCTAATCCCTAATCCTAATCCCTAATCCCTAATCCCTAATCCTAATCCCTAATCCTAATCCCTAATCCTAATCCTAATCCCTAATCCCTAATCCCTAATCCTAATCCCTAATCCCTAATCCCTAATCCTAATCCCTAATCCTAATCCCTAATCCTAATCCCTAATCCTAATCCCTAATCCTAATCCCTAAAATTCTAATCCCTAATTCTAATCCCTAATTCTAATCCGTAATTCTAGTCCCTAATTCTAATCCCTAATCCTAATCCCGCCTAATCCCTAATTCTAATCCCCAATTCTAAATCCTAATTCTAAATCCTAATTCTAAATCCCTAATTCTAAATCCTAATTCTAATCCTAAATCCTAATTCTAAATCCTAGTTCTAAATCCTAGTTCTAAATCCTAGTTCTAAATCCTAATTCTAAATCCTAATCCTAAATCCTAATCCTAAATCCTAATTCTAAATCCTAATTCTAAATCCTAATGCTAAATCCTAATGCTAAATCCTAATGCTAAATCCTTATTGTAAATCCTAATGCTTAATCCTAATGCTTAATCCTAATGCTAAATCCTAATGCTAAATCCTAATGCTTAATCCTAATGCTAAATCCTAATGCCAAATCCTAATGCTAAATCCTAATGCTAAATCCTAATGCTAAATCCTAATGCTAAATCCTAATGCTAAATCCTAATTCTAAATCCTAATTCTAAATCCTAATTCTAAATCCTAATTCTAAATTCTAAATCCTAATTCTAAATCCTAATTCTAAATCCTAAATCCTAATTCTAAATCCTAATTCTAAATCCTAATTCTAAATCCTAATTCTAAATCCTAATTCTAAATCCTAATCCTAAATCCCTAATTCTAATCCCTAATCCTAAATCCTAATTCTAAATCCTAATTCTAAATCCTAATTCTAAATCCTAATTCTAAATCCTAATTTTAAATCCTAATTCTAAATCCTAATTCTAAATCCTAATTCTAAATCCTAATTCTAAATCCTAGTTCTAAATCCTAATTCTAAATCCTAATGCTAAATCCTAATGCTAAATCCTAATGCTAAATCCTAATGCTAAATCCTAATGCTAAATCCTTATTGTAAATCCTAATGCTAAATCCTAATGCTAAATCCTAATGCTTAATCCTAATGCTAAATCCTAATGCTAAATCCTAATGCTAAATCCTAATGCTAAATCCTAATGCTAAATCCTAATGCTAAATCCTAATGCTAAATCCTAATGCTAAATCCTAATGCTAAATCCTAATGCTAAATCCTAATGCTAAATCCTAATTCTAAATCCTAATTCTAAATCCTAATTCCAAATCCTAATTCTAAATCCTAATTCTAAATCCTAATTCTAAATCCTAATTCTAAATCCTAATTCTAAATCCTAATTCTAAATCCTAATTCTAAATCCTAATTCTAAATCTTAATTCTAAATCCTAATTCTAAATCCTAATTCTAGATCCTAATTCTAAATCCTAATTCTAAATCCTAATTCTAAATCCTAATTCTAAATCCTAATTCTAAATCCTAATTCTAAATCCTAATTCTAAATCCTAATTCTAAATCCTAATTCTAAATCCTAATTCTAAATCCTAAATCTAAATCCTAAATCTAAATCCTAATTCTAAATCCTAATTCTAAATCCTAAATCCTAAATCTAAATCCTAAATCTAAATCCTAAATCTAAATCCTAAATCTAAATCCTAAATCTAAATCTAAATCTTAATCTAATCTAATCTAATCTAATTTATCTTTCTAAGTATCTGTCTATCTGTTTGTTTGTCTGTCTGTCTATCTATTTACTTATCTAATATATTTAAGGGCTGCCGCCCCTGCCGCCGACCCCGGAAAAGAGAAAGCTGGCTTCATTCGAGTGTTCTGTGAGTTGTCAGCCTGGATGCTTTATATATACATTATATATATATATGCATCAAATAGTATATACTTGTGTGTTGAATTGAAATTTTGCTAGTCCCTATCCCTGCCATGAAGCTCAAGCATCCATCCTTTTGCTTTCCGTTTTTCGGGGGTGGTGTGTCCTCCTCCCCGTGCGCGAGACATAGTCTTCGCACGGGAAAGGCACATCAGTGAATCATAAAGAGTTGTTTGAAAGCAAAAGAATGGATGCTGACTGGCGATGGAGCATGTATCGCGTTTGTCTGTCGTGTGATGCAAAAAAGCAATGTTTTTTATGCCAGACAAAGCAGACGAAAGAATACTTTAGCCATGTAGCTTGGCAAACGCGGGATCCCAAACGTCGATTGTGTTTGCAATGCCAGACCAAGACCCGCGGCTCTTGGAAATGCGCGGTCTGCCACCAGCGGCGGTCGCGGCACCACTTTTCGAACTGGCGAAAATGGAACGCAGATATGCGACGCATGCCATGCTGCGAAATTGCAGCATGCAGTCCGTAAGCGCGCTGCTGCTTCCAGTGCAGCTCGCCTAGAGCCCCTCCGGAAAAGAATTCGCCGCAGGCACATTATCCAGGAGACATGGGAAGCAATCGCTGCAAACAAGAAAGCACGCACACATGATCATTCGACAGATCCCGTGGAAATGCGCTCTGCTGACATGGCGTCGGCCGGCCTCTTGCAGGCAAGCAGTAGGGAAAAAACAGTTGCGGCGGCGCTGACGTGCGAAGAGAAAACTACAAATGAGGTTGCTACCGGTCAAAAAATGGATGCGATCCATTCATCGACCCAGCCGCGTGCTGTAGGGCCCAACACAGCACCGCCACAACTGCACACATACATCTGCCCGTACTGTGCCAAGTCTGTACAAAGCCCTGTGGCAACCGGGCGCGTCGATCACCGCCGCAGTAAGGGCTGCGGCAAACAATTTCGCGTTGCCAATGGCCTGCTCGCAGGCCGCACATACTCGCATGCATGTCCAACATGCGGCACGGTGGTGCACTCAACACTGGCTTCCGGCCAAATTCGGGTAACGCATCGCAATCCCAGCGGCCGGCAGTGTCGCACCAACCAGTGGCGCGTGCAGACCTGATGAAGTTTCCAGCTTAAGGTTGCCACACAGCACGGCAATGCCCCACATTACTGTCTGAACCTACAAGAAAAGTAGCCGTTTTCCAGCTTTCCAAGCTTAGAAACGGCGCCTCCGCCACGCCCAAACAGCAGGGCCCTGAAGGACAGACCGGGCCTGCCGGCAACGGCCCCTACTGCCTAACGTTGCTTTCTGAACCTATAAACAGCAAGGCCCTGAAGGACGGACTGGGCCTGCCGGCAACGGCCCCAGCGGCCTAACGTTGCTTTCCCAAATTACACGAAAAGTAGCCATCTTCTAGCTTTCCAAGCTCAGAAACGGCGCCTCCGCCACGCTCAAACAGCAGGAAAAGCATCAAAATTGCGACCAAAAACTCCCGAATGTAACTTCTGAAACCCATAGAAAAGGATGATTTTTTAGCTACTTTTTCCTCCTGCTGCTGCTGCTCCTCCTCTTGCTACTCCTTCTGTTCAAAGAAACGGCGCCTCCGCCACGCTCAAACAGCAGGGCCCTGAAGGACGGAAAAGCATCAAAATTGCGACCAAAAACTCCCTAATGTAACTTCTGAAACCCATAGAAAAGGATGATTTTTTAGCTACTTTTTCCTCCTGCTGCTGCTGCTGCTGGTCCTGCTCTTGGTACTCCTTCTGTTCAAAAGACAGCTCCCGGATGGGAATTGCCAAGCTCAGAAACGGCGCCTCCGCCACGCTCAAACAGCAGGGCCCTGAAGGACGGAAAAGTATCAAAATTGCGACCAAAAACAGCTCAGAAACGGCGCCTCCGCCACGCTCAAACAGCAGGGCCCTGAAGGACGGAAAAGCATCAAAATTGCGACCAAAAAGTGCCTAATGTAACTTCTGAAACCCATAGAATCCCATAGAAAAGGATTATTTTTTAGTTACTTTTTCCTTCTGCTGCTGCTCCTGCTCTTGCTGCTCCTTCTGTTCAAAAGACAGCTCCCGGATGGGAAAACACCATGGCAATGAAGGACGGAAAAGCGTCAAAATTGCGACCAAAAACTCCTTAATTTCCAAGCTCAGATTTCCAAGCTCAGAAACGGCGCCTCCGCCACGCTCAAACAGCAGGGCCCTGAAGGACGGAAAAGCATCAAAATTGCGACCAAAACCTCCCTAATGCTCAAACAGCAGGGCCCTGAAGGACGGAAAAGCATCAAAATTGCGACCAAAAAAGGCATAATGTAACTTCTGAAACCCATAGAAAAGGGTTATTTTTTAGTTACTTTTTCCTTCTGCTGCTGCTGCTCCTGCTCTTGCTACTCCTTCTGTTCAAAAGATAGCTCCCGGATGGGAATTT
>CAMXCT020005805.1:0-10091 GCA_947184155.2 Cladocopium goreaui
AGCTGCTATGTGCGCAAAATGTCAAGCTTGAAGCTACTTTAACACAAACAGCATCCGTGGCAGGAATCTTGAACTGGGGAGGCCCGTATTTGCGTGTCTAATTTTTCTTGACTTTTTCGGGCCCCAAAATAGACCCTTCTGAATGACAGGCAGAAGTAAAAGCCGTCCAAACGACCACCTCTTGGACTCCTGAGCTGGCACAAGTGCATGTGACAGGCCCGGCATCCCCCCTTCCCCCCGAAACAAAGATCAAAGTGCAGATGCTGCAAAGAATCATTATCTTATTTTTCTCAATCATTGTTTGGAGGGGGTGCGGGGGAACGTGCCCAAATTTGAGAAATTGTGGCGGATAAGGTTCCAGTCTAACCACTTCGGATGGAATCGCAGCGCGGTCATTTCCGTTATTTTGCGTCAAAAAAGAATAGTAGAGGCGTCCTCCGTGGCTGTTGGTATTGTCGTCTTGTCTTGACGACGTGAAATCGACGCCGGTGGTGGTACGATGTTCCCGCGGACAACAAAACTGGTCCGCCGGCAAGCCTCAAGTGGTTGACCCGACCCGCCTAAAGTGCACAGTGCGCAGACCAAAAAAAAAAGTCTAAAAATAATCAGAAAAACGCAGGGGTGCAAAAGGTGCAACTTTTTTAATTTTTAATAAGAAACTATCGGTTCTGTTTCCTACCCTGAAAAAGTTGGCACCTTGCCACCCTCCAAATTTGCAATGTAAACAGGACAGTGTTTCCACATTTGCTTGAATCTTTCTGTCACTTTAGGAGCAAGCACCTCGCCATGTCGCAGAGTGTTCGGTTTAGCACCTGAAATCAGCCGACTTTTGGAGACACGGGTTGGGGCCTCCCTTGTTCGAGGCCCTGGTTGCCAACTCGTAGGTAGTTGCTATGATGTGTGACGCTGCTGTTTGTGGCCTGATTCCAACAACGCGCCTCAAGAGAGTATTTGAATAGGGCGTCAAACAAGCCCCCAGGGAGGCACCAGATTCAGAATGCTGAGGGCCCAGTTTTGGGCCCTTGCACAAAGCAAATATATTTCAGAAGGGACCCAAAAGTGGACCCTCTTAGAATCAAAAGTGGTCCCTCCTGGTGGGCCTGTTTTTGGTCCCTTCATTTTGTCAGATGTGCTGAAGCTTTGCAAGCTGCTATGTGCGCAAAATGTCAAGCTTGAAGCTACTTTAACACAAACAGCATCCGTGGCAGGAATCTTGAACTGTTCGAGGCCCTGGTTGCCAACTCGTAGTTAGTTGCTATGATGTGTGACGCTGCTGTTTGCGGCCTGATTCCAACAACGCGCCTCAAGAGAGTATTTGAATAGGGCGTCAAACAAGCCCCCAGGGAGGCACCAGATTCAGAATGCTGAGGGCCCAGTTTTGGGCCCTTGCACAAAGCAAATATATTTCAGAAGGGACCCAAAAGTAGACCCTCTTAGAATCAAAAGTGGTCCCTCCTGGCGGGCCTGTTTTTGGTCCCTTCATTTTGTCAGATGTGCTGAAGCTTTGCAAGCTGCTATGTGCGCAAAATGTCAAGCTTGAAGCTACTTTAACACAAACAGCATCCGTGGCAGGAATCTTGAACTGTTCGAGGCCCTGGTTGCCAACTCGAAGTTAGTTGCTATGATGTGTGACGCTGCTGTTTGTGGCCTGATTCCAACAACGCGCCTCAAGAGAGTATTTGAATAGGGCGTCAAACAAGCCCCCAGGGAGGCACCAGATTCAGAATGCTGAGGGCCCAGGTTTGGGCCCTTGCACAAAGCAAATATATTTCAGAAGGGACCCAAAAGTGGACCCTCTTAGAATCAAAAGTGGTCCCTCCTGGCGGGCCTGTTTTTGGTCCCTTCATTTTGTCAGATGTGCTGAAGCTTGCAAGCTGCTATGTGCGCAAAATGTCAAGCTTGAAGCTACTTTAACACAAACAGCATCCGTGGCAGGAATCTTGAACTGTTCGAGGCCCTGGTTGCCAACTCGTAGTTAGTTGCTATGATGTGTGACGCTGCTGTTTGTGGCCTGATTCCAACAACGCGCCTCAAGAGAGTATTTGAATAGGGCGTCAAACAAGCCCCCAGGGAGGCACCAGATTCAGAATGCTGAGTGCCCAGTTTTGGGCCCTTGCACAAAGCAAATATATTTCAGAAGGGACCCAAAAGTGGACCCTCTTAGAATCAAAAGTGGTCCCTCCTGGCGGGCCTGTTTTTGGTCCCTTCATTTTGTCAGATGTGCTGAAGCTTGCAAGCTGCTATGTGCGCAAAATGTCAAGCTTGAAGCTACTTTAACACAAACAGCATCCGTGGCAGGAATCTTGAACTGGGGAGGCCCGTATTTGCGTGTCTAATTTTTCTTGACTTTTTCGGGCCCAAAAATAGACCCTTCTGAATCACAGGCAGAAGTAAAAGCCGTCCAAACGAGCACCTCTTGGACTCCTGGGCTGGCACAAGTGCATGTGACAGGCCCGGCATCCCCCCTTCCCCCCCGAAACAAAGATCAAAGTGCAGATGCTGCAAAGAATCATTAACTTATTTTTCTCAATCATTGTTTGGAGGGGTGCGGGGGAACGTGCCCAAATTTGAGAAATTGTGGCGGGTAAGGGTCCAGTCTAACCACTTCGGAGGGAAAATAGCAGGCGCGGTGAAATTTCCGTTATTTTTGCGTCTAAAAAATCAGATAAGAGGCGTCCCCAGTGGCTCAGTTGGTAGGGCGTCGTTTTGACGTACGTGAATAAGACTGCCGGTGGTGGTTCGATTCCGCTGTCCGCGAGCAAGCCTCAGTGGTGACCCGCCGAAAGGCAAAGGGCGCCGACATAAAAAAAAGAGTTCTAAAAAATAGATAGGGAAAAACCAGGGTTGCAAAGGTGCAACTTTTGTGAAAGTGTGAATAAGAAACCTAATACAGTTCTGTTTCCTACCCTGAAAAAAGTTGCACCTTTTTGCACCCTTCAAAATTTGGGCAAATGTACAGGAAAAGTGTTTCCAACATTTGCTGATCTTTTGTATTTAGGAGCAGCACCTCGCATGTCCAGAGGGTTCGTTTTACACCTGAAAATCAAGCAGACTTTTTGGAGACACGGTGGGGGCCTCCCTTGTTCGAGGCCCTGGTTGCCAACTCGTAGTTAGTTGCTATGAAGTGTGACGCTGCTGTTTGTGGCCTGATTCCAACAACGCGCCTCAAGAGAGTATTTGAATAGGGCGTCAAACAAGCCCCCAGGGAGGCACCAGATTCAGAATGCTGAGGGCCCAGTTTTGGGCCCTTGCACAAAGCAAATATATTTCAGAAGGGACCCAAAAGTGGACCCTCTTAGAATCAAAAGTGGTCCCTCCTGTCGGGCCTCTTTTTGGTCCCTTCATTTTGTCAGATGTGCTGAAGCTTTGCAAGCTGCTATGTGCGCAAAATGTCAAGCTTGAAGCTACTTTAACACAAACAGCATCCGTGGCAGGAATCTTGAACTGTTCGAGGCCCTGGTTGCCAACTCGTAGTTAGTTGCTATGATGTGCGACGCTGCAGTTTGTGGCCTGATTCCAACAACGCGCCTCAAGAGAGTATTTGAATAGGGCGTCAAACAAGCCCCCAGGGAGGCACCAGATTCAGAATGCTGAGGGCCCAGTTTTGGGCCCTTGCACAAAGCAAATATATTTCAGAAGGGACCCAAAAGTGGACCCTCTTAGAATCAAAAGTGGTCCTCCTGGCGGGCCTGTTTTTGGTCCCTTCATTTTGTCAGATGTGCTGAAGCTTTGCAAGCTGCTATGTGCGCAAAATGTCAAGCTTGAAGCTACTTTAACACAAACAGCATCCGTGGCAGGAATCTTGAACTGTTCGACCCTGGTTGCCAACTCGTAGTTGCTATGATGTGTGACGCTGATGTTTGTGGCCTGCTTCCAACAACGCGCCTCAAGAGAGTATTTGAATGGGGCGTCAAACAAGCCCCCATGGAGGCACCAGATTCAGAATGCTGAGGGCCCAGTTTTGGACCCTTGCGCTAAGCAAATATATTTCAGAAGGGACCCAAAAGTGGACCCTCTTAGGATCGAAAGTGGTCCCTCCTGGCGGGCCTGTGTTTGGTCCCTTCATTTTGTCAGACGTGCTGAAGCTTTGCAAGCTGCTATGTGCGCAAAATGTCAAGCTTGAAGCTACTTTTAACACAAACAGCATCCGTGGCAGGAATCTTGAACTGTTCGAGGCCCTGGTTGCCAACTCGTAGTTGCTATGATGTGTGACGCTGATGTTTGTGGCCTGATTCCAACACCCCGCCTCAAGAAAGCATTTGAATGGGGCGTCAAACAAGTCCCCAGGGAGGCACCAGATTCAGAATGCTGAGGGCCCAGTTTTGGACCCTTGCGCAAAGCAAATATATTTCAGAAGGGACCCAAAAGTGGACCCTCTTAGGATCGAAACTGGCAGGCCTGTTTTTGGTCCCTTCATTTTGTCAGATGTGCTGAAGCTTTGCAAGCTGCTATGCAAGCTGCTATGTGCGCAAAATGTCAAGCTTGAAGCTACTTTAACACAAACAGCATCCGTGGCAGGAATCTTGAACTGGGGAGGCCCGTATTTGCGTGTCTAATTTTTCTTGACTTTTTCGGGCCCAAAAATAGACCCTTCTGAATTACAGGCAGAAGTAAAAGCCGTCCAAACGACCACCTCTTGGACTCCTGAGCTGGCACAAGTGCATGTGACAGGCCCGGCATCCCCCCTTCCCCCCCGAAACAAAGATCAAAGGGCAGATGCTGCAAAGAATCATTAACTTATTTTTCTCAATCATTGTTTGGAGGGGTGCGGGGGAACGTGCCCAAATTTGAGAAATTGTGGCGGATAAGGTTCCAGTCTAAATAGCAGCGCAGTGAATTTCCGTTATTTTGCGTCCAAAAAATAGATAGAGAGGCGTCCCCGTGGCTCAGTTGGTAGGGCGTCGTTCTTGACAACGTGAATAGACTGCCAGTGGTGGTTCGATTTCCCGCTGGTCCGCGAGCAAGCCTCAAGTGGTGACCCGCCGAAAGGCAAAGGGCGCCGACCAAAAAAAAAAAGTCTAAAAAATAGATAGAGAAAAACCAGGGTGCAAAGGTGCAACTTTTGGAAGTGTGAATAAGAAACTATACAGGTTCTGTTTCCTACCCTGAAAAGTTGCACCTTTGCACCCTTCAAAATTTGGCAATGTACAGGGAAAGTGTTTCCACATTTGCTGATCTTTCTGTCACTTTAGGAGCAGCACCTCGCCATGCCCAGAGGGTTCGGTTTTAGCACCTGAAATCAGCAGACTTTTTGGAGACACAGTGGGGGCCTCCCTTGTTCGAGGCCCTGGTTGCCAACTCGTAGTTAGTTGCTATGATGTGTGACGCTGCTGTTTGTGGCCTGATTCCAACAACGCGCCTCAAGAGAGTATTTGAATAGGGCGTCAAACAAGCCCCCAGGGAGGCACCAGATTCAGAATGCTGAGGGCCCAGTTTTGGGCCCTTGCGCAAAGCAAATATATTTCAGAAGGGACCCAAAAGTGGACCCTCTTAGAATCAAAAGTGGTCCCTCCTGGCGGGCCTGTTTTTGGTCCCTTCATTTTGTCAGATGTGCTGAAGCTTTGCAAGCTGCTATGTGCACAAAATGTCAAGCTTGAAGCTACTTTAACACAAACAGCATCCGTGGCAGGAATCTTGAACTGTTCGAGGCCCTGGTTGCCAACTCGTAGGTAGTTGCTATGATGTGTGACGCTGCTGTTTGTGGCCTGATTCCAACAACGCGCCTCAAGAGAGTATTTGAATAGGGCGTCAAACAAGCCCCCAGGGAGGCACCAGATTCAGAATGCTGAGGGCCCAGTTTTGGGCCCTTGCACAAAGCAAATATATTTCAGAAGGGACCCAAAAGTGGACCCTCTTAGAATCAAAAGTGGTCCCTCCTGGTGGGCCTGTTTTTGGTCCCTTCATTTTGTCAGATGTGCTGAAGCTTTGCAAGCTGCTATGTGCGCAAAATGTCAAGCTTGAAGCTACTTTAACACAAACAGCATCCGTGGCAGGAATCTTGAACTGTTCGAGGCCCTGGTTGCCAACTCGTAGTTAGTTGCTATGATGTGTGACGCTGCTGTTTGCGGCCTGATTCCAACAACGCGCCTCAAGAGAGTATTTGAATAGGGCGTCAAACAAGCCCCCAGGGAGGCACCAGATTCAGAATGCTGAGGGCCCAGTTTTGGGCCCTTGCACAAAGCAAATATATTTCAGAAGGGACCCAAAAGTAGACCCTCTTAGAATCAAAAGTGGTCCCTCCTGGCGGGCCTGTTTTTGGTCCCTTCATTTTGTCAGATGTGCTGAAGCTTTGCAAGCTGCTATGTGCGCAAAATGTCAAGCTTGAAGCTACTTTAACACAAACAGCATCCGTGGCAGGAATCTTGAACTGTTCGAGGCCCTGGTTGCCAACTCGAAGTTAGTTGCTATGATGTGTGACGCTGCTGTTTGTGGCCTGATTCCAACAACGCGCCTCAAGAGAGTATTTGAATAGGGCGTCAAACAAGCCCCCAGGGAGGCACAGATTCAGAATGCTGAGGTCCAGTTTTGGGCCTGCACACGCATTATATTTCAGAAGGGACCCAAAAGTGGACCCTCTTAGAATCAAAAGTGGTCCCTCCTGGCGGGCCTGGTTTTGGTCCCTTCATTTTGTCAGATGTGCTGAAGCTTTGCAAGCTGCTATGTGCGCAAAATGTCAAGCTTGAAGCTACTTTAGCACAAACAGCATCCGTGGCAGGAATCTTGAACTGGGGAGGCCCGTATTTGCGTGTCTAATTTTTCTTGCCTTTTTCGGGCCCAAAAATAGACCCTTCTGAATGACAGGCAGAAGCAAAAGCCGTCCAAACGACCACCTCTTGGACTCCTGAGCTGGCACAAGTGCATGTGACAGGCCCGGCATCCCCCCTTCCCCCCCGAAACAAAGATCAAAGTGCAGATGCTGCAAGAATCATATCTTATTTTTCTCAATCATTGTTTGGAGGGGTGCAGGGGAACGTGCCCAAATTTGAGAAATTGTGGTGGATAAGATTCCAGTCTAAACCACTTCGGATGGAATAACAGTGCGGTCAATTTCTGTTATTTTGCGTCTAAAAAATAGATAGCGAGGCGTTCCCCGTGGCTGTCAGTGGTAAAGGGGCGTCGTTCTTGACGACGTGTAATTAGACCTGCGGTGGGTGTTTCGATTTCCCCGCCTGTCGCGAGCAAGCCTCAAGTGGTTGACAACGCCGAAAGGGAAAGGGCGCCGACCAAAAAAAAAAGTCTAAAAAATAGATAGAGAAAAACCAGGGTGCAAAGGTGCAACTTTTGGAAGTGTGAATAAGAAACTATACAGGTTCTGTTTCCTACCCTGAAAAAGTTGCACCTTTGCACCCTTCAAAATTTGGCAATGTACAGGGAAAGTGTTTCCACATTTGCTGATCTTTCTGTCACTTTAGGAGCAGCACCTCGCCATGTCCAGAGGGTTCGGTTTTAGCACCTGAAATCAGCAGACTTTTTGGAGACACGGTGGGGGCCTCCCTTGTTCGAGGCCCTGGTTGCCAACTCGTAGTTAGTTGCTATGATGTGTGACGCTGCTGTTTGTGGCCTGATTCCAACAACGCGCCTCAAGAGAGTATTTGAATAGGGCGTCAAACAAGCCCCAGGGAGGCACCAGATTCAGAATGCTGAGGGCCCAGTTTTGGGCCCTTGCACAAAGCAAATATATTTCAGAAGGGACCCAAAAGTGGACCCTCTTAGAATCAAAAGTGGTCCCTCCTGGCGGGCCTGTTTTTGGTCCCTTCATTTCGTCAGATGTGCTGAAGCTTTGCAAGCTGCTACTTTAACACAAACAGCATCCGTGGCAGGAATCTTGAACTGTTCGAGGCCCTGGTTGCCAACTCGTAGTTAGTTGCTATGATGTGTGACGCTGCTGTTTGTGCCCTGATTCCAACAACGCGCCTCAAGAGAGTATTTGAATAGGGCGTCAAACAAGCCCCCAGGGAGGCACCAGATTCAGAATGCTGAGGGCCCAGTTTTGGACCCTTGCGCAAAGCAAATATATTTCAGAAGGGACCCAAAAGTGGACCCTCTTAGGATCGAAAGTGGTCCCTCCTGGCGGGCCTGTTTTTGGTCCATTCATTTTGTCAGACGTGCTGAAGCTTTGCAAGCTGCTATGTGCGCAAAATGTCCAGCTTGAAGCTACTTTAACACAAACAGCATCCGTGGCAGGAATCTTGAACTGTTCGAGGCCCTGGTTGCCAACTCGTAGTTGCTATGATGTGTGACGCTGATGTTTGTGGCCTGATTCAAACAACCCGCCTCAAGAAAGCATTTGAATGGGGCGTCAAACAAGCCCCCAGGGAGGCACCAGATTCAGAATGCTGAGGGCCCAGTTTTGGACCCTTGCGCAAAGCAAATATATTTCAGAAGGGACCCAAAAGTGGACCCTCTTAGGATCGAAAGTGGTCCCTCCTGGCAGGCCCGTTTTTGGTCCCTTCATTTTGTCAGATGTGCTGAAGCTTTGCAAGCTGCTATGTGCGCAAAATGTCAAGCTTGAAGCTACTTTAACACAAACAGCATCCGTGGCAGGAATCTTGAACTGTTCGAGGCCCTGGTTGCCAACTCGTAGTTAGTTGCTATGATGTGTGACGCTGCTGTTTGTGGCCTGATTCCAACAACACGCCTCAAGAGAGTATTTGAATAGGGCGTCAAACAAGCCCCCAGGGAGGCACCAGATTCAGAATGCTGAGGGCCCAGTTTTGGGCCCTTGCACAAAGCAAATATATTTCAGAAGGGACTCAAAAGTGGACCCTCTTAGAATCAAAAGTGGTCCCTCCTGGCGGGCCTGTTTTTGGTCCCTTCATTTTGTCAGATGTGCTGAAGCTTTGCAAGCTGCTATGTGCGCAAAATGTCAAGCTTGAGGCTACTTTAACACAAACAGCATCCGTGGCAGGAATCTTGAACTGGGGAGGCCCGTATTTGCGTGTCTAATTTTTCTTGACTTTTTCGGGCCCAAAAATAGTCCCTTCTGAATCACAGGCAGAAGTAAAAGCCGTCCAAACGAGCACCTCTTGGACTCCTGAGCTGGCACAAGTGCATGTGACAGGCCCGGCATCCCCCCTTCCCCCCCGAAACAAAGATCAAAGTGCAGATGCTGCAAAGAATCATTAACTTATTTTTCTCAATCATTGTTTGGAGGGGTGCGGGGGAACGTGCCCAAATTTGAGAAATTGTGGCGGATAAGGTTCCAGTCTAACCACTTCGGATGGAATAGCAGCGCGGTGAATTTCCGTTATTTTGCGTCTAAAAAATAGATAGAGAGGCGTCCCCGTGGCTCAGTTGGTAGGGCGTCGTTCTTGACGACGTGAATAGACTGCGGGTGGTGGTTCGATTTCCCGCTGTCCGCGAGCAAGCCTCAAGTGGTGACCCGCCGAAAGGCAAAGGGCGCCGACCAAAAAAAAAAGTCTAAAAAATAGATAGAGAAAAACCAGGGTGCAAAGGTGCAACTTTTGGAAGTGTGAATAAGAAACTATACAGGTTCTGTTTCCTACCCTGAAAAAGTTGCACCTTTGCACCCTTCAAAATTTGGCAATGGACAGGGAAAGTGTTTCCACATTTGCTGATCTTTCTGTCACTTTAGGAGCAGCACCTCGCCATGTCCAGAGGGTTCGGTTTTAGCACCTGAAATCAGCAGGCTTTTTGGAGACACGGTGGGGGCCTCCCTTGTTCGAGGCCCTGGTTGCCAACTCGTAGTTAGTTGCTATGATGTGTGACGCTGCTGTTTGTGGCCTGATTCCAACAACGCGCCTCAAGAGAGAATTTGAATAGGGCGTCAAACAAGCCCCCAGGGAGGCACCAGATTCAGAATGCTGAGGGCCCAGTTTTGGGCCCTTGCGCAAAGCAAATATATTTCAGAAGGGACCCAAAAGTGGACCCTCTTAGAATCAAAAGTGGTCCCTCCTGGCGGGCCTGTTTTGGTCCCTTCATTTTGTCAGATGTGCTGAAGCTTTGCAAGCTGCTATGTGCGCAAAATGTCAACCTTGAAGCTACTTTAACACAAACAGCATCCGTGGCAGGAATCTTGAACTGTTCGAGGCCCTGGTTGCCAACTCGTAGTTAGTTGCTATGATGTGTGA
>CAMXCT020005806.1:0-10077 GCA_947184155.2 Cladocopium goreaui
TGTGTGTCATACCAATCTTAGGGGTGATACAATGCTATTATCTTCTCCATACGTTTCACTTTCTCTTAACCCCACCAGCCTTTACACTCCAGGAAGCGTCGCTTCAGACCATGAGAGCGACCACAGACACCCAACCCCGCAGAGGTCCACCCCTATGGTTCCTGAGTTTAAGCAAATCAATCATCAGCTAGCCAATGCACCAATACCACCAAATGGCCGTAAACTTAGCACTCAAATCCGGGGGTTAGGCGCGAGTGACAGTCATCAAAGAGGCAATTTCAACCAATGAAATGGAGGGGATGATAAAGATTGGAATACACTATGAGCCTGATGAATTCGTTCACAGAGCTTTGGAAATAGGACATCCCACTAGGCTCCACTCATTCTTCCCCGACGATATCCAAGAAGTTGCAGAACATTGCTTGATGACATCGACAGCTGAATAGGACGGAAGAAATCAAACGGATGGCAATGAAAGAATCTTTTATGCACGTAAGAGAGGCCTTGAAGGAAACCATGACTGAACGTAGGAAGTCTGTTTTGAAGGACAAGAGCTTGATCCTTTTCAAAAATAAGCTCCTTGTTGACTCATGCCATGTGATTGCGACCTTGTAAGCCAACTGGCCGAAGGGCGACTTGACAGGCCCCCTGGTGGGTGGGTGGGTGGGTGGGTGGGTGAAACTAGACAATCCTTTGCTCTCATAGCACATGCACCCACCCACCCACCGCACTTGGGATGTAAAATAACGTCATAAACATTTATTATTGTGCACATGCATGTATGCTCATGGTCATGTCCTGGTGCATCTTCCAGTTTCACGTTTGTCTGTCCAAGTTGTTTGACAGACACTACACTTGATCATAGTCACCAGTTGTTAAAACATCGTAAAATGCACTGTTACGAAAAACATGCTTACAAATTTTCACTGCACGACGTCACCATTTGGAACATGGTTTTCTAAAGGTTTGGTTTGGAAACATTCTTTCAGATCTAGTGATGTTGTTGCGCATGTCATGTGTTTTCGGTTTGATGTTTTGAATTTTGGTACTCGGCGATGTATCGACGGCGTATGATATATGTTATACAAGGGAGGCCCCCACCGTGTCTCCAAAAAGTCTGCTGATTTCAGGTGCTAAAAACGAACCCTCTGGACATGGCGAGGTGCTGCTCCTAAAGTGACAGAAAGATCAGCAAATGTGGAAACACTTTCCCTGTACATTGCCAAATTTTGAAGGGTGCAAAGGTGCAACTTTTTCAGTGTAGGAAACAGAACCTGTATAGTTTCTTATTCACACTTCCGAAAGTTGCACCTTCGCACCCTGGTTTTTATCTATTTTTTAGACGCAAAATAACAGAAAAGTTATTCCATCCGAAGTGGTTAGACTGGAACCTTATCCGCCACAATTTCTCAAATTTGGGCACGTTCCCCCGCACCCCCTCCAAACAGTGATTGAGAAAAATAAGATAATAATTCTTTGCAGCATCTGCACTTTGATCTTTGTTTCGGGGGGGAAGGGGGGATGCCGGGCCTGTCACATGCACTTGTGCCAGCTCAGGAGTCCAAGAGGTGGTCGTTTGGACGGCTTTTACTTCTGCCTGTCATTCAGAAGGGTCTATTTTTGGGCCCGAAAAAGTCAAGAAAAATTAGACACGCAAATACGGGCCTCCCCGGTTCAAGATTCCTGCCACGGATGCTGTTTGTGTTAAAGTAGCTTCAAGCTTGACATTTTGCGCACATAGCAGCTTGCAAAGCTTCAGCACATCTGACAAAATGAAGGGACAAAAAACAGGCCCGCCAGGAGGTACCACTTTCGATCCTAAGAGGGTCCACTTTTGGGTCCCTTCTGAAATACATTTGCTTTGCGCAAGGGTCCAAAACTGGGCCCTCAGCATTCTGAATCTGGTGCCTCCCTGGGGGCTTGTTTGATGCCCTATCCAAATACTCTCTTGAGGCGCGTTGTTGGAATCAGGCCACAAACAGCAGCGTCACACATCATAGCAACTAACTACGAGTTGGCAACCAGGGCCTCGAACAGTTCAAGATTCCTGCCACGGATGCTGTTTGTGTTAAAGTAGCTTCAAGCTTGACATTTTGCGCACATAGTAGCTTGCAAAGCTTCAGCACATCTGACAAAATGAAGGGACCAAAAACAGGCCCGCCAGGAGGGACCACTTTTGATTCTAAGAGGGTCCACTTTTGGGTCCCTTCTGAAATATATTTGCTTTGTGCAAGGGCCCAAAACTGGGCCCTCAGCATTCTGAATCTGGTGCCTCCCTGGGGGCTTGTTTGACGCCCTATTCAAATACTCTCTTGAGGCGCGTCGTTGGAATCAGGCCACAAACAGCAGCGTCACACATCATAGCAACTAACTACGAGTTGGCAACCAGGGCCTCGAACAAGGGAGGCCCCCACCGTGTCTCCAAAAAGTCTGCTGATTTCAGGTGCTAAAACCGAACCCTCTGGACATGGCGAGGTGCTGCTCCTAAAGTGACAGAAAGATCAGCAAATGTGGAAACACTTTCCCTGTACATTGCCAAATTTTGAAGGGTGCAAAGGTGCAACTTTTCAGGGTAGGAAACAGAACCTGTATAGTTTCTTATTCACACTTCCGAAAGTTGCACCTTTGCACCCTGGTTTTTCTCTATCTATTTTTTAGACGCAAAATAACAGAAATTGACCGCGCTGTTATTCCATCCGAAGTGGTTAGACTGGAACCTTCTCCGCCACAATTTCTCAAATTTGGGCACGTTCCCCTGCACCCCCAAACAATGATTGAGAAAAATGAATGATTCTTTGCAGCATCTGCACTTTGATCTTTGTTTCGAGGGGGAAGGGGTGATGCCGGGCCTGTCACATGCACTTGTGCCAGCTCAGGAGTCCAAGAGGTGGTCGTTTGGACGGCTTTTACTTCTGCCTGTCATTCAGAAGGGTCTATTTTTGGGCCCGAAAAAGTCAAGAAAATTAGACACGCAAACACGGACCTCCCCAGTTCAAGATTCCTGCCACGGATGCTGTTTGTGTCAAAGTAGCTTCAAGCTTGACATTTTGCGCACATAGCAGCTTGCAAAGCTTCAGCACATCTGACAAAATGAAGGGACCAAAAACAGGCCCGCCAGGAGGGACCACTTTTGATTCTAAGAGGGGCCACTTTTGGGTCCCTTCTGAAATATATTTGCTTTGTGCAAGGGCCCAAAACTGGGCCCTCAGCATTCTGAATCTGGTGCCTCCCTGGGGGCTTGTTTGACGCCCTATTCAAATACTCTCTTGAGGCGCGTTGTTGGAATCAGGCCACAAACAGCAGCGTCACACTTCATAGCAACTAACTACGAGTTGGCAACCAGGGCCTCGAACAGTTCAAGATTCCTGCCACGGATGCTGTTTGTGTTAAAGTAGCTTCAAGCTTGACATTTTGCGCACATAGCAGCTTGCAAAGCTTCAGCACGTCTGACAAAATGAAGGGACCAAACACAGGCCCGCCAGGAGGGACCACTTTCGATCCTAAGAGGGTCCACTTTCAGGTCCATTCTGAAATACATTTGCTTTGCGCAAGGGTCCAAAACTGGGCCCTCAGCATTCTGAATCTGGTGCCTCCCTGGGGGCTTGTTTGACGCCCCATTCAAAACTCTCTTAAGGCGCGTTGTTGGAATCAGGCCACAAACATCAGCGTCACACATCATAGCAACTACGAGTTGGCAACCAGGGCCTCGAACAAGGGAGGCCCCCACCGTGTCTCCAAAAAGTCTGCTGGTTTCAGGTGCTAAAAACGAACCCTCTGGACATGGCGAGGTGCTGCTCCTAAAGTGACAGAAAGATCAGCAAATGTGGAAACACTTTCCCTGTACATTGCCAAATTTTGAAGGGTGCAAAGGTGCAACTTTTTCAGTGTAGGAAACAGAACCTGTATAGTTTCTTATTCACACTTCCGAAAGTTGCACCTTTGCACCCTGGTTTTTCTCTATCTATTTTTTAGACGCAAAATAACAGAAATTGACCGCGCTGTTATTCCATCCGAAGTGGTTAGACTGGAACCTTATCCGCCACAATTTCTCAAATTTGGGCACGTTCCCCTGCACCCCTCCAAACAATGATTGAGAAAAATAAGATAATGATTCTTTGCAGCATCTGCACTTTGATCTTTGTTTCGGGGGGGAAGGGGGGATGCCGGGCCTGTCACATGCACTTGTGCCAGCTCAGGAGTCCAAGAGGTGGTCGTTTGGACGGCTTTTACTTCTGCCTGTCATTCAGAAGGGTCTATTTTTGGGCCCGAAAAAGTCAAGAAAAATTAGACACGCAAATACGGGCCTCCCCAGTTCAAGATTCCTGCCACGGATGCTGTTTGTGTTAAAGTAGCTTCAAGCTTGACATTTTGCGCACATAGCAGCTTGCAAAGCTTCAGCACATCTGACAAAATGAAGGGACCAAAAACAGGCCCGCCAGGAGGTACCACTTCCGATCCTAAGAGGGTCCACTTTTGGGTCCCTTCTGAAATACATTTGCTTTGCGCAAGGGTCCAAAACTGGGCCCTCAGCATTCTGAATCTGGTGCCTCCCTGGGGGCTTGTTTGACGCCCCATTCAAAACTCTCTTGAGGCGCGTTGTTGGAATCAGGCCACAAACATCAGCGTCACACATCATAGCAACTACGAGTTGGCAACCAGGGCCTCGAACAGTTCAAGATTCCTGCCACGGATGCTGTTTGTGTTAAAGTAGCTTCAAGCTTGACATTTTGCGCACATAGCAGCTTGCAAAGCTTCAGCACGTCTGACAAAATGAAGGGACCAAACACAGGCCCGCCAGGAGGGACCACTTTCGATCCTAAGAGGGTCCACTTTCAGGTCCATTCTGAAATACATTTGCTTTGCGCAAGGGTCCAAAACTGGGCCCTCAGCATTCTGAATCTGGTGCCTCCCTGGGGGCTTGTTTGACGCCCCATTCAAAACTCTCTTAAGGCGCGTTGTTGGAATCAGGCCACAAACATCAGCGTCACACATCATAGCAACTACGAGCAGGGCCTCGAACAAGGGAGGCCCCCACCGTGTCTCCAAAAAGTCTGCTGGTTTCAGGTGCTAAAAACGAACCCTCTGGACATGGCGAGGTGCTGCTCCTAAAGTGACAGAAAGATCAGCAAATGTGGAAACACTTTCCCTGTACATTGCCAAATTTTGAAGGGTGCAAAGGTGCAACTTTTTCAGTGTAGGAAACAGAACCTGTATAGTTTCTTATTCACACTTCCGAAAGTTGCACCTTTGCACCCTGGTTTTTCTCTATCTATTTTTAGACGCAAAATAACAGAAATTGACCGCGCTGTTATTCCATCCGAAGTGGTTAGACTGGAACCTTATCCGCCACAATTTCTCAAATTTGGGCACGTTCCCCTGCACCCCTCCAAACAATGATTGAGAAAAATAAGATAATGATTCTTTGCAGCATCTGCACTTTGATCTTTGTTTCGGGGGGGAAGGGGGGATGCCGGGCCTGTCACATGCACTTGTGCCAGCTCAGGAGTCCAAGAGGTGGTCGTTTGGACGGCTTTTACTTCTGCCTGTCATTCAGAAGAGTCTATTTTTGGGCCCGAAAAGTCAAGAAAAATTAGACACGCAAATACGGGCCTCCCCAGTTCAAGATTCCTGCCACGGATGCTGTTTGTGTTAAAGTAGCTTCAAGCTTGACATTTTGCGCACATAGCAGCTTGCAAAGCTTCAGCACATCTGACAAAATGAAGGGACCAAAAACAGGCCCGCCAGGAGGGACCACTTTCGATCCTAAGAGGGTCCACTTTTGGGTCCCTTCTGAAATATATTTGCTTTGTGCAAGGGCCCAAAACTGGGCCCTCAGCATTCTGAATCTGGTGCCTCCCTGGGGGCTTGTTTGACGCCCTATTCAAATACTCTCTTGGGGCGCGTTGTTGGAATCAGGCCACAAACAGCAGCGTCACACATCATAGCAACTAACTACGAGTTGGCAACCAGGGCCTCGAACAGTTCAAGATTCCTGCCACGGATGCTGTTTGTGTTAAAGTAGCTTCAAGCTTGACATTTTGCGCACATAGCAGCTTGCAAAGCTTCAGCACATCTGACAAAATGAAGGGACCAAACACAGGCCCGCCAGGAGGGACCACTTTCGATCCTAAGAGGGTCCACTTTCAGGTCCATTCTGAAATACATTTGCTTTGCGCAAGGGTCCAAAACTGGGCCCTCAGCATTCTGAATCTGGTGCCTCCCTGGGGGCTTGTTTGACGCCCCATTCAAAACTCTCTTAGGGCGCGTTGTTGGAATCAGGCCACAAACATCAGCGTCACACATCATAGCAACTACGAGTTGGCAACCAGGGCCTCGAACAAGGGAGGCCCCCACCGTGTCTCCAAAAAGTCTGCTGGTTTCAGGTGCTAAAAACGAACCCTCTGGACATGGCGAGGTGCTGCTCCTAAAGTGACAGAAAGATCAGCAAATGTGGAAACACTTTCCCTGTACATTGCCACATTTTGAAGGGTGCAAAGGTGCAACTTTTTCAGGGTAGGAAACAGAACCTGTATAGTTTCTTATTCACACTTCCGAAAGTTGCACCTTTGCACCCTGGTTTTTCTCTATCTATTTTTTAGACGCAAAATAACAGAAATTGACCGCGCTGTTATTCCATCCAAAGTGGTTAGACTGGAACCTTATCCGCCACAATTTCTCAAATTTGGGCACGTTCCCCTGCACCCCTCCAAACAATGATTGAGAAAAATAAGATAATGATTCTTTGCAGCATCTGCACTTTGATCTTTGTTTCGGGGGGGAAGGGGGGATGCCGGGCCTGTCACATGCACTTGTGCCAGCTCAGGAGTCCAAGAGGTGGTCGTTTGGACGGCTTTTACTTCTGCCTGTCATTCAGAAGGGTCTATTTTTGGGCCCGAAAAAGTCAAGAAAAATTAGACACGCAAATACGGGCCTCCCCAGTTCAAGATTCCTGCCACGGATGCTGTTTGTGTTAAAGTAGCTTCAAGCTTGACATTTTGTGCACATAGCAGCTTGCAAAGCTTCAGCACATCTGACAAAATGAAGGGACCAAAAACAGGCCCGCCCTGAGGTACCGACTTTCCGATCCTAGAGGGTCCACTTTGGGTCCCTTCTGAACATACAATTTTGCTTGCGCCAAAGGGTCCAAAACTGGGCCCCTCAGCATTCCTGAATCTGGTGGCCCTCCCTGGGGCTTGTTTGACGCCCCTTCCAAACTAAAACTCTCTTGAAGGCGCGTTGTTTGGAAATCATGCCACCAACATCAGCGTCACACATTCAATAGCAACTACAGTTGGCAACCCGGGCCCTCGAACAGTTTCAACATTCCTGCCACGGATGCTGTTTGTGTTAAAGTAGCTTCAAGCTTGACATTTTGCGCACATAGCAGCTTGCAAAGCTTCAGCACATCTGACAAAATGAAGGGACCAAACACAGGCCCGCCAGGAGGGACCACTTTCGATCCTAAGAGGGTCCACTTTCAGGTCCATTCTGAAATACATTTGCTTTGCGCAAGGGTCCAAAACTGGGCCCTCAGCATTCTGAATCTGGTGCCTCCCTGGGGGCTTGTTTGACGCCCCATTCAAAACTCTCTTAAGGCGCGTTGTTGGAATCAGGCCACAAACATCAGCGTCACACATCATAGCAACTACGAGTTGGCAACCAGGGCCTCGAACAAGGGAGGTCCCCACCGTGTCTCCAAAAAGTCTGCTGATTTCAGGTGCTAAAAACGAACTCTCTGGACATGGCGAGGTGCTGCTCCTAAAGTGACAGAAAGATCAGCAAATGTGGAAAACACTTTCCCTGTACATTGCCAAATTTTGAAGGGTGCAAAGGTGCAACTTTTTCAGTGTAGGAAACAGAACCTGTATAGTTTCTTATTCACACTTCCGAAAGTTGCACCTTTGCACCCTGGTTTTTCTCTATCTATTTTTAGACGCAAAATAACAGAAATTGACCGCGCTGTTATTCCATCCGAAGTGGTTAGACTGGAACCTTATCCGCCACAGTTTCTCAAATTTGGGCACGTTCCCCCGCACCCCCTCCAAACAATGATTGAGAAAAATAAGATAATGATTCTTTGCAGCATCTGCACTTTGATCTTTGTTTCGGGGGGGAAGGGGGGATGCCGGGCCTGTCACATGCACTTGTGTCAGCTCAGGAGGCCAAGAGGTGGTCGTTTGGCTTTTACTTCTGCCTGTCATTCAGAAGGGTCTATTTTTGGGCCCGAAAAAGTCAAGAAAAATTAGACACGCAAATACGGGCCTCCCCAGTTCAACATTCCTGCCACGGATGCTGTTTGTGTTAAAGTAGCTTCAAGCTTGACATTTTGCGCACATAGCAGCTTGCAAAGCTTCAGCACATCTGACAAAATGAAGGGACCAAACACAGGCCCGCCAGGAGGTCACCCACTTCGTCCTGATTGTCCCACTTTTGGGTCCCTTCTGAAATACATTTGCTCGCGCAGGGTCCAAAACTTGGCCCTCAGCATTCTGAATCCGGTGCCTCCCTGGGGGCCTGTTTGACGTGCCATTTAAATACTCTCTTAAGGTGCGTTGTTGGGAATCAGGCCACAAACATCAGCGTCACACATCATAGCACTAACGAGTTTTGGCCCAGGGCCCGAACAGTTCAAGAGTCCTGCCGCGGATGCTGTTTGTGTCAGTAGCTTCAAGCTTGACATGCTGCGCACATAGCAGCTTGCAAAACTTCAGCACATCTGACAAAATGAAGGGACCAAAAACAGGCCCGCCAGGAGGGACCACTTTCGATCCTGAGAGGGTCCACTTTTGGGTCCCTTCTGAAATATATTTGCTTGCGCAAGGGTCCAAAACTGGGCCCTCAGCATTCTGAATCCGGTGCCTCCCTGGGGGCCTGTTTGACCCGCTCCCCATTCCAACTCCTATTAGGCCGCGTTTGTTGGACTCGGCCACAAACATCAGCGTCACACATCATAGCAACACGAGTTGGCAACCAAGGGCCTCGAACAAGGAGGCCCCCACTCGTGTCTCCAAAAGTCTGCTGTTTCAGGTGCTAAAAAACGAACCCTCCTGGACATTGCGAGGTGCTGCTCTCCTAAAGTGGACAGAAAGAATAGCAAAATTGTGTGAAACACTTTCCTGTACATTTGCCAAAATTTTGAAGGGTGCAAAGGGTGCAACTTTTCAGGGTAGGAAACAGAACACCTGTATAGTTTTCTTATATTCACACTTCCGAAAAGTTGCAACCTTTGCACCCTGGTTTTTTCTCTATCGTTTTTTTTAGACGCAAAATAACCAGAAATTGACCGTGCTGTTAATTCTCGAAGTGGTTTAGACTGAAACCTTTTATCCGCCACAATTTCTCAAATTTGGGCACATTCCCCCGCACCCCTCCAAACAATGATTGAGAAAAATAAGTTAATGATTCTTTGCAGCATCTGCACTTTGATCTTTGTTTCGGGGGGGAAGGGGGGATGCCGGGCCTGTCACATGCACTTGTGCCAGCTCAGGAGTCCAAGAGGTGGTCGTTTGGACGGCTTTTACTTCTGCCTGTCATTCAGAAGAGTCTATTTTTGGGCCCGAAAAGTCAAGAAAAATTAGACACGCAAATACGGGCCTCCCCAGTTCAAGATTCCTGCCACGGATGCTGTTTGTGTTAAAGTAGCTTCAAGCTTGACATTTTGCGCACATAGCAGCTTGCAAAGCTTCAGCACATCTGACAAAATGAAGGGACCAAAAACAGGCCCGCCAGGAGGTACCACTTTCGATCCTAAGAGGGTCCACTTTTGGGTCCCTTCTGAAATACATTTGCTTTGCGCAAGGGTCCAAAACTGGGCCCTCAGCATTCTGAATCTGGTGCCTCCCTGGGGGCTTGTTTGACGCCCCATTCAAAACTCTCTTGAGGCGCGTTGTTGGAATCAGGCCACAAACATCAGCGTCACACATCATAGCAACTACGAGTTGGCAACCAGGGCCTCGAACAGTTCAAGATTCCTGCCACGGATGCTGTTTGTGTTAAAGTAGCTTCAAGCTTGACATTTTGCGCACATAGCAGCTTGCAAAGCTTCAGCACGTCTGACAAAATGAAGGGACCAAACAC
>CAMXCT020005807.1:0-10069 GCA_947184155.2 Cladocopium goreaui
CTAACTACTACTAACTACTATTAATTACTGCAAACTACTACTAACTACTGACTACTACTACTACTACTACTACAACTACAACAACAACTACTACTACTACTACTTACTGCTACTTACTACTACTTACTACTACTTACTACTACTTACTACTACTTACTACTACTAACTACTACTAACTACTACTAACTACTACTAACTACTACTAACTACTACTAACTACTACTAACTACTACTAACTACTACTAACTACTACTAACTACTACTAACTACTACTAACTACTACTAACTACTACTAACTACTACCAACTACTACCAACTACTACTAACTACTACCAACTACTACCAACTACTACCAACTACTACCAACTTCTACTAACTACTACTAACTACTACCAACTACTACTAACTACTACTAACTACTACTAACTACTAACTACTAACTACTACTAACTACTACTAACTACTACTAACTACTACTAACTACTACCAACTACTACCAACTACTACTAACTACTACTAACTACTACGAACTACTACGAACTACTACGAACTACTACGAACTACTACTAACTACTACTAACTACTACTAACTACTACCAACTACTCCTACCTACTGCTAACTACTACTAACTACTACTAACTACTACTAACTACTACTAACTACTACTAACTACTACTAACTACTACTAACTACTACTACTAACTACTACTAATTACCACTAACTACTACGAACTACTACTAACTACTACTACCACTACTACCACTACTACCACTACTACCACTACTACCACTACTACCACTACTACCACTACTACCACTACTACCACTACTACCGCTACTACCACTACTACCACTACTACCACTACTACCACTACTACTACCACTACTACCACTACTACCACTACTACCACTACTACCACTACTACCACTACTACCACCACTACTACCACTACTACCACTACCACCAACTACCACTACCACTACCACTACCACTACTACTCTACTACTAACTCCTACTCTACTCCTACTTCCCTACTCCTACTCCTACGCCTCCTACCTACTACCTACTACCTACTCACTACTACTTCCTACTACTGCCTACGAACTTTCTACTACTTGCTACTACTTACTACTACTAAAGTTTTTTTTGTTGTTTCTTATTACTAAAAAACTACTACTTACTACTACTTACTACTACTTACTACTACTCACTACTACTTACTACTACTTACTACTACTTACTACTACTTACTACTACTTACTACTACTTACTACTACTTACTACTACTTACTACTACTTACTACTACTTACTACTACTTACTACTACTTACTACTACTTACTACTACTTACTACTACTTTCTACTACTTACTACTACTTTCTACTACTAACTACTACTAACTACTACTAACTACTACTAACTACTACTAACTACCACTAACTACCACTAACTACCACTAACTACCACTAACTACCACTAACTACCACTAACTACCACTAACTACCACTAACTACCACTAACTACCACTAACTACCACTAACTACTACTAACTACTACTAACTACTACTAACTACTACTAACTACTACTAACTACTACTAACTACTACTAACTACTACTAACTACTACTAACTACTACTAACTACTAACTACTACTAACTACTAACTACTAACTACTGACTACTACTAACTACTGACTACTACTACTAACTACTACTAACTACTACTAACTACTACTAACTACTACTAACTACTATCTACTACTAACTACTACTAACTACTACCAACTACTACCAACTACTACCAACTTCTACCAACTACTACCAACTACTACCAACTACTACTAACTACTACTAACTACTACTAACTACTACTAACTACTACTCACTACTACTCACTACTACTCACTACTACTAACTACTACTAACTACTACTAACTACTACTAACTACTACTAAATACTACTAAATACTACTAACTACTACTAAATACTACTAAATACTACTACTAACTACGACTAACTACGACTAACTACGACTAACTTCGACTAAGTACGACTAACTACGACTAACTACGACTAACTACGACCAACTACGACTAACTACGACTAACTACGACTAACTACGACTAACCAACTACGACTAACTAACTACGACTAACTACGACTAACTACGACTAACTACGACTAACTACGACTAACTACGACTAACTACGACTAACTACGACTAACTACGACTAACTACGACTAACTACGACTAACTACTACGAACTACTACTAACTACTACTAACTACTACTAACTACTACTTGCTACTACTAGCTACTACTAGCTACTACTAGCTACTACTAGCTACTACTAGCTACTACTAGCTACTACTAGCTACTACTAGCTACTACTAGCTACTACTACTTACTACTACCTACTACTACCTACTACTACCTACTACTACCTACTACTACCTACTACTACCTACTACTACCTACTACTACTTACTACTACCTACTACTACTTACTACTACTTACTACTACTTACTACTACTTACTACTACTTACTACTACTTACTACTACTTACTACTACTTACTACTACTTACTACTACTTACTACTACTTACTACTACTTACTACTACTTACTACTACCTTACTACTACGACTACTACTACGACTACTACTACGACGACTACTACGACGACTACTACGACGACTACTACGACGACTACTACGACGACTACTACGACGACTACTACGACGACTACTACGACGACTACTACTACGACTACTACTACGACTACTACTACGACGACTACTACTACGACTACTACTACTACTACTTACTACTTACTACTATTACTACTTACTACTTACTACTTACTACTTACTACTTACTACTTACTACTTACTACCTACTACCTACTACCTACTACCTACTACCTACTACCTACTACCTACTACCTACTACCTACTACCTACTACCTACTACTTACTACTTACTACTTACTACTTACTACTTACTACTTCCTACTTCCTACCTACTACCTACTACCTACTACCTACTACCTACTACCTACTACCTACTACTTACTACCTACTACCTACTACCTACTACCTACTACCTACTACCTACTACCTACTACCTACTACCTACTACCTACTACCTACTACTACTAACTACTACTACCTACTACTACCTACTACTACCTACTACTACCTACTACTACCTACTACTACCTACTACTACCTACTACTACCTACTACTACCTACTACTACCTACTACTACCTACTACTACCTACTACTACCTACTACTACCTACTACTATCTACTACTATCTACTACTATCTACTACTATCTACTACTATCTACTACTATCTACTACTATCTACTACTATCTACTACTATCTACTACTATCTACTACTATCTACTACTACCTACTACTACCTACTACTACCTACTACTACCTACTACTACCTACTACTACCTACTACTACCTACTACTAGCTACTACTAGCTACTACTACCTACTACTACCTACTACTACCTACTACTACCTACTACTACCTACTACTACCTACTACTACCTACTACTACCTACTACTAACTACTACTAACTACTACTACCTACTACTAACTACTACTAACTACTACTAACTACTACTAACTACTACTAACTACTACTAACTACTACTAACTACTACTAACTACTACTAACTACTACTAACTACTACTAACTACTACTAACTACTACTAACTACTACTAACTATTACTAACTACTACTAACTACTACTAACTACTACTAACTACTACTAACTACTACTAACTACTACTAACTACTACTAACTACTACTAACTACTACTAAATACTACTAACTACTACTAACTACTACTAACTACTACTAACTACTACTAACTACTACTAACTACTACTATCTACTACTAACTACTACTAACTACTACTAACTACTACTAACTACTACTAACTACTACTAACTACTACTAACTACTACTAACTACTACTAACTACTACTAACTACTACTAACTACTACTAACTACTACTAACTACTACTAACTACTACTAACTAATACTAACTACTACTAGCTACTACTAGCTACTACTAGCTACTACTAGCTACTACTAGCTACTACTAGCTACTACTAGCTACTACTAGCTACTACTAGCTACTACCAACTACTACTAACTACTACCAACTACTACCAACTACTACCAACTACTACCAACTACTACCAACTACTACTAACTACTACTAACTACTACTAACTACTACTAACTACTACTAACTACTACTAACTACTACTAACTACTACTAACTCCTACTAACTACTACTAACTACTACTAACTACTACTAACTACTACTAACTACTACTAACTACTACTAACTACTACTAACTACTACTAACTACTACCTACTACTACTACTACTACCACTACTACCACTACTACCACTACTACCACTACTACCACTACTACCACTACTACCACTACTACCACTACTACGACTACTACGACTACTACCACTACTACGACTACTACGACTAACTACTACTAACTACTACTAACTACTACTAACTACTACTAACTACTACTAACTACTACTAACTACTACTAACTACTACTAACTACTACTAACTACTACTAACGACTACTAACTACTACTAACTACTACTAACTACTACTAACTACTACTAACTACTACTAACTACTACTAACTACTACTAACTACTACTAACTACTACTAACTACTACTAACTACTACTAACTACTACTAACTACTACTAACTACTACTCCTACTACTACTCCTACTACTACTCCTACTACTACTCCTACTACTACTACTACTACTCCTACTCCCACTCCTACTCCTACTCCTACGCCTACTCCAACCCCTCTACTCCTCTACTCCTTCCTCCCTTATTCCCCAAGTACTACACTGGTAGTGCCGGTAGCTAATGACATTGCCTACAGCATTACCGTCGTCTACAGGTACTCGTCACAGGACGGACACGGTACTGATCGACCAGTACTCATTTGGTATGCGTTCCATTGATTGTTCAAGCACGCCCTTGCTATACTCAAGATAACTTCTCAAGATAGTTCTGATCTACGGCTCTGTCTTCGTCTCTTCTTCTCTCAGGCTTCCACCTAGCGTGCACGTCAACCTCCCTTGGGGCAATCTCTCTCCCCCGTCTCCTTCCATGCAGCGGTCTGCTGTCAAGCCAGAGGCTCATACATAGTACCTGGCGCGGTGGTACTAGTTTTGGTATGCGGTCAGTAGGTGTTACAACACAAACCTTGCTACACAAGCCGCTTCCGTTTTACGGCTTTGTCTTCGTCTTCCTTTCTTATTCTGCTTACTCTTCTTCTTCTCCTTCTTTTCTCTTCTGCTCTCTCGCGGGCTTCCACCTAGAATGCACATCAAACTCCCTTGGGGCCACCTCTCTATGGCCGGCGGGCTTGCCGAATGGTTAAAAAAATATAACTGATCGCAATGTACATTGCACATATACATCTAGTCAAATATCAACTGGGTCCTCGCATCCCACCCATGTGTCTGCATGTTCCAGTCTTTCGCCTCACTTTCTCGGGAAGTTTGGAGTTCTGCTGCGATTTTGGAAATCTCTTCTTGAGCTACCGCCTTGCCAACGGGATGCAAAGTAAATGAAAGCATCGCGCATTGGCAAGGGATCTACATATCACTACTATGTCTATTATGTTCAAATGCCGTTTGCTGCTAAATCTCGCAAGATTCATGCGGAGAAGGCACACACAATGATTCACAATGATACGGGAATTCCAAGCTGGCCAAAGACTCATTGACTCACTGACTCTAAATTCTAATTCTGCTAGTTTTGTTTGACCTGCTAAGCTGTCACTAGGATCTTAATACTTAATAGTCGAACGAAACTCAGAAGTCAAACTTCCGACTCATGGACTGATGCAGCAACAGTTGTGAGAACAGTCATAGAAAAGAAAGAGACAGAAGAGAAAGAGTCAGAAGAAAATGCCGAGAAGAGAAAGAGACAGAAGAAGGAAAATGAAGGCGCGCGAAAGGTAGAAAAGTGCGAAGGACATTTGGATGTGAAAAAACTAAAAGCACCTCACCTCCAGAGCAATCTTGGCGGTTGAGATGCCGAAAAAAACGTACGCGACCGTGCCACGAAACACATGTCGAAGTCAAAAAAGTAAAAGCACCTGGCGTTCGGAGCACTTTGGAAGTTTTGATGCTCAAAAAGTGCACACCGCTGTGGCAGGACAGGCAGACAGGACAGACAGACAGACAGACAGGACAGACAGACAGACAGACAGATAGACAGACAGGACACAGACAGACAGGACAGACAGGACAGACAGGACAGACAGGACAGACAGGACAGACAGGACAGACAGGACAGACAGGACAGACAGGACAGACAGGACAGACAGGACAGACAGGACAGAGAGGACAGAGAGGACAGAGAGGACAGACAGGACAGACAGGACAGACAGGAAACACAGGACAGACAGGACAGACAGGACAGACAGGACAGACAGGACAGACAGGACAGGACAGGACAGACAGGACAGACAGGACAGACAGGACAGACAGGACAGACAGGACAGACAGGACAGCCAAGACAGAGAGGACAGAGAGGACAGAGAGGACAGAGAGGACAGAGAGGACAGACAGGACAGACAGGAAACACAGGAAACACAGGACAGACAGGACAGACAGGACAGACAGGACAGACAGGACAGACAGGACAGACAGGACAGACCGGACAGACCGGACAGACAGGACAGACAGGACAGACAGGACAGCCAAGACAGAGAGGACAGAGAGGACAGAGAGGACAGAGAGGACAGAGAGGACAGACAGGACAGACAGGAAACACAGGAAACACAGGACAGACAGGACAGACAGGACAGACAGGACAGACAGGACAGACAGGACAGACAGGACAGACCGGACAGACCGGACAGACAGGACAGACAGGACAGACAGGACAGCAGAGACAGACAGGACAGACAGGACAGACAGGACAGACAGGACAGACAGGACAGACAGGCAGACAGGCAGGCAGGCAGACACGCAGACAGGCAGACAGACAGACCAGAAAGGACAGACCAGAAAGGACAGACCAAAAAGGACAGACCAGAAAAAACAGACAGACAGACAGGCAGACAGACAGACAGGCAGACAGACAGAAAGACCGACAGACAGACAGACAGACAGACAGACCGACCGACCGACGGACCAGACGGACCATGGAGACGGACCAGACGGACCAGACGGACCAGACGGACCAGACGGATCAGACGGACCAGATCGACGGACCACACAGACCACACAGACCAGACCTGACCAGACCCGACCAGACCGACCAGACCGACCAGACCAGACCCGACCAGACAGACCAGACACACCACACCAAACCAGACCAGGCCAGACCACACCAGACGAGACCAGACTGACCAGACACACCACACACACGAGACAGACCAGACAGACCAGACGACCAGACAGACCAGACAGACCAAGAGAGACAGACCAAGACAGACAGACAGACAGACAGGAAGGCAGACAGACAGACAGACAGGAAGGCAGACAGACAGCCAGCCAGCCAGGCAGGCAGACAGACAGACATGACAGACAGGACAGACAGGACAGACAGGACAGACAGACCAGACAGACCAGACAGACCAGACAGACCAGACAGACCAAACAGTCCAGACAGACATTGGGGACCAATATGAGGATATCATCCCATCAATTTGTGAACTATATAGATGTAACCAAGAGAATCAAACATCTATAATATGGGTGAAAATGGGGTATCATCACGAAATAGGTACTTGCATGGCAAATATGACCATCAAGCAATGGATTTTGGGGTACCCGGCTTAGATGGGAAACTCATCGAATCCTCCAAAACAAAATGAAGATCTTGGTGTCGTGTGGGGTCATCTGCATTTGGATACTGTAATCTTAGTGAAATTTCCCAACAGGTCTGTCAGGTCTGTCTGGTCTGTCTGGTCTGTCTCGTCTGCCTGCTCTGTCTGGTCTGTCTGGTCTGTCTGGTCTGTCTGGTCTGTCTGGTCTGTCTGGTCGTCTGGTCTGTCTGGTCTGTCTCGTGTGTGTGGTGTGTCTGGTCAGTCTGGTCTGGTCTGGTGTGGTCTGGTGTGGTCTGGTCTGGCTTGGTCTGGTTTGGTGTGGTGTGTCTGGTCTGTCTGGTCGGGTCTGGTCTGGTCGGTCTGGTCGGTCTGGTCGGGTCTGGTCAGGTCTGGTCGGGTCTGGTCGGGTCTGGTCGGTCTGGTCGGGTCTGGTCGGGTCTGGTCGGTCTGGGGTCTGGTCCAGACCAGGCAGACCAGGCGACCAGACCAGACCAGACACAGACCAGACCAGACAGACCAGATCAGACCAGATCAAGGCCAGACGAGACGAGACGAGACAGGAGAAGACCAGACAAGACCAGACCAGACAAGACAGACAGACAGACAGGAAGACACGACAGACAGGACAGACAGGACAGACAGACGGACAGGCAGGACAGACAGGACAGACAGGCCAAACAGGACAAACAGGACAAACAGGACAGACAGGACAGACAGGACAGACAGGACAGACAGGACAGACAGGACAGACATGAAATACTGAAATACAGGACAGGACAGGACAGGACAGGCAGGACAGGCAGGACAGACAGGAGATACAGACAGCCAGCCAGGCAGGCAGACACAGACACACAGACACACAGACACACAGACACACAGACACACAGACACACACAACATTACCATGCGCATGCTCACGTAAATCCTTCACACCCTTCACACACACACACAGCCCTTGCACGCATTGCTGTCACTGACACCCATGTCTCACAAGCAAAACATCTTTCATATGCAGCAATGCAACTCTTTCACGCACATGTACTGCTCTGACACCCAACTTTGTGACACACAATTCTTTCACTTAATTACTTCTCTTTCCCACCATCTTTCCAGCACATGTCCTTTCTCTTTCATGCCTTTCCCATCTAATTTTCACATCTGCTTCGCGATTTTTGGAAGAAGTTGACATGTGGGGTTCTCCGGTCCTTTAATTTCTTGGCAGGCACGAAAATTTAGACGGATGGGGTGGAGGAATTCCAAAACGCATGGGTACAATGCGGTCCGGTCTGCACTCAACTTTCCATTTTTTGAAGGACGTCTTGCAGAATTGCTTCGTTTTGGACCTGTCAACTTCCACATTTGAAGGATTTCTCGCATAATTGTTTCCTTTCAGGTAAACAATGAGAGAGAGAGAGAGAGAGAGAGATAGATGGATAGATAGATGGATGGATGGATGGATAGGTAGATAGATAGATAGATAGAAAGAAAAAATAGACAGATAGATAGGCAAACAGATAGATAGATAGATAGATAGATGGATAGATAGATAGATAGATGGATAGATAGATAGATAGATAGATAGATGGATAGATAGATCGATAGATGGATAGATAGATGGATAGATAGATAGATGGATAGATAGATCGATAGATGGATAGATAGATAGATAGATAGATAGATGGATAGATAGATAGATAGATAGATAGATACAACGATCGATAGATACAACGATAGATAGATAGAACGATAGATAGATACAACGATAGATAGATAGAACGATAGATAGATACAACGATAAATAGATAGAACGATAGAACGATAGATAGATAGATAGATGGATAGTTAGATAGATAGATAGATAGATAGGTAGATCGATAGATAGATAGATGGATAGATAGATAGATAGATAGATAGATGGATAGATAGATCGATAGATAGATGGATGGATGGGTAGATAGATAGACAGATCGATCGATCGATCGATCGATCGATAGCTAGAGAGAGAGAGAGATAGATAGATAGATAGATAGATAGATAGATAGATAAATAGATAGATAGATAGATAGATAGGTAGATAGATAGATAGATGGATAGATAGATAGATAGATAGACAGATAGATAGATAGATAGATCTTAGATAGATAGATAGATAGATAGATAGATAGATAGATAGATAGTT
>CAMXCT020005808.1:0-10069 GCA_947184155.2 Cladocopium goreaui
TCTGGGTATTCATTCTGGACCCACAAGGGGATGGACCGGGAAAGCCAGCCACCATAGTAACTACACCACGCAATCACCAAACTATTTTGTGGCGGAGCCAATAAGTTCAACCCGAGTCGACTTGCGAAACACCCCGGACCAGGTCAAACAGAACCCACACTGCTCTAGTAGGGAAAGCCTCAACGGTTCAAGCCGTCCCAAGAATCCTTTGCCAATCGAGGCCCACACATTCCACATAGGGATGCACCACTAGAAAACCACTGAAAACTCAAAGCAAGAACCCAATGTCCATGCACTGAAGGAAACATCTGCAGTAAAACCCAACTAATTTGGTGTCTTATGTGTCTTATTCTTATGTGTCTTATTCTATGAATCCTGGTGAATCCCCATGATCTTTCCATGATGTCCGTGGCATCTCTCAAGGGCCTGTCCACGGCGTTGGAAGGAGTCGACCTTCAACGTGTCTTCCAGACACTTCTCTTGGATCGCCTTGTAGATCCTCGCGGCTCCCACTGCTTGTTGCTGAGACTTCGCAGAATCCGTCGAATGAACCTGACTGAAATATGATCAATCAAAATCAATCAAACATCTTTAAACATGTTTTAACATCATGACAGATCATTACAGATCATTACAGATCATTACAGATTATGCTAAACCAGCTTGTAGAACCCAGACGAAAGGGTAACGGCCGGGTAACTCGCAGACCATGGCTGCCACTCGGTGACATAGCCTCTCAGTTGGAACTTGGGGAATCCCTCCAAATTCGCAAGTGAAGTACCGGAAATTTGATATATTTGATGAACAAACATGATATGGAATAATTTCAGACAAACCCAAATGATTGCTCAGTCCTTCTCATATATTCGGTGAGGGATCCCAGACAGTAAATAAAATTATGTTTTGATCATTTTTTATCTATGTCCCTCAGCATACATTTAGGCTCAGCAGAACTGCACTAATTCCGGCTTTCTCAAGCTTCAGGGAAACGGTCGCCGCCAAAAAAAGACAGTTTTTTCGAGGGTACTTACTTCTGAGGCATTTCCAAATCTTGCACCAGTTGGAATATGCCTTCAACAAAGCAAGGACACCACAAGCATTACTTCTTCGCCATTTGCGACTCAAAAGTGGGCCTACCTATATAGGTGCCCCATTGATGGGTTGTCACTTTCAAAAACATCTTCACATAGCTCGCCCGGCCAACGTCCGGAGGTCCTTTTCTGCGTGTCCGTCAACTCACACTCTTGATCCTGCCAGGGTCCAGGATGCAGAACAGCAGATGGAGGTCAAAACCATCATGCCCTTGCTTGTGTATCCTAAGAAACGAGCACAACAGATACTCGCTTGCGTTTATCTACAAAATGTATCACAATATGTCAAATAGATTCAAATAGGTGTTTGTTCCGCTTGAATCACACCCAAAAATACATGTTCAGCTTGCAACCCAAAAGATCATCACTGCGGAGCGCCATGACGGCCATGACGGCCATGATGATCTCCTTTCAACGGAACATTTACCATGGGCTTCTCAGGCTATCACGGTACCTATGGCATCCTGTGGCATGCTGTTTCACCAACTCACCAACTCCAATTCGCACACCGTGGCGAATTTTGGAGACCTTTAGATATCCGAAAAAACGATGCAAAAGACTTTTCTCTAGCTGGGCAACCCCCCACAGTAAGGCAAAAGATGAAACAGCAAGCCACCCATGCAAGGTTTTCCCAGCCCCAATCTTCTTTTACCGAGCCTGTTCGATCTTCTCCGGCAGATCCGCCGCGATCTCCGGATCAGTCTTCAGGCGGCGCATCAGAAAGGGCTTCACCAAGCGGCGCAGGGACTCTTGACTGCAGCGTTTTTTTGGGGGAGGCGGCTTGGTGGCAAAATGGCTCCAAGGGGTAGTGCCAAAACTTGGATGGGAAAATTGAGTGCCAACATGGCAAATTGTAAGATGCCAACATGAGATTGTCAGGAAGAGACATCTCAAATTCTGTTTTTTGGATGGTGTAGGGATCTAGTGAATAGATGTGAATAGTTGGAAACTCTGAAAATAGGCACCGGAGATGGCCAAAGTCATGTGTGTATGTGGTTTCGGAAAACTTTGTCTGCCAGCACAAAATGCAGCTGGGGCCCTAACAATGATGATCCCTCTGCATCACACACCTTTCCAATTGTCAGTCCATCCCACCTAAAAACCAGTGAGATTCCTTGTTCCATCTCAATTTCTGGGGATGAAATGACTATCCCCAGCCCATGATTTCTGTTGATGGTCTCCCAAAAAATGTGGGCCACTGAAACATTCGGGATGGTCATCCGAATGGACATGAAATAGAAACTCGTGAAGACACCACTTAGAACACTTAGATATGCGCTGCTTATCCGTTTTTTTTGGTGAAATCCCCCATACCTCCATCTTTCTTGGATAGATTATGATGCCTGGAAACTTAAGGCTATCTATCTGAACCCACCCAATTCCCAACTGTTTCCCAAGGGGCACCTGGCAAGTCCAGCATGATCCTGTCCCGTCGTCGCCGTTCCCTCTGCCGCCGCGCGTGCCGCGGCCGCCTGGCCGCGCACGCTGCGGCGCACGGAGTTGGTCACGGGGCGGCCGAAGCTGCGCCTCGGAGAACCACAAAAGAGTGCGGCTACTGGCGATGGCAGTGGGATACGGTAGACAGAGAAGGATTCAACCAACAAATGCCAGAACACGAAGGCGACCGAAGCAAATCACACGTGTCGAACTTTTGCTCTATGTGAACACTCCGATTTCTGTGGTACATCGGGAGTGTTGAATGACTTGATCCACACCCACTAGAACAATGAAAACGTCTTCGAGACTTGGAGGAACAGAGCAGAACCTCAGAATTCTATGCTGGACTACCCAAGTTTCAACCAGAGCCATAGCAAACGAACAGAAAATGCGGGACGTTCTTGTGCCATTTTTCTGAGGACCCCCCCCCCTGAAGCCCTGATCACCCTGGTCCAAATCAACCCTAACAGCCGCCGGCTGAGCAGCTGAAAATCTGCTTTCGACGAAGCCAAATATCCTGAGACTGGGCAACTATCATGACACCCATGGATGGACTTGGATGTAGCTTAACCAAAAAAAAAGTTGGCATTTAGCGTAGCAAATGAATATTGATCTGAAGTACAAAAAATGACGTACCCAACAAAAAGCGGATCTAAACAACAATGACGATTCCACACACGACAAATTCATCCTCCTGTGAATTTAAGGTGAAGGCTGCGTAACCAGTTTGTGGCGAAGAAACGGTTTGCATAGCCTCAAGCTCTACTAAATGGATGTACATGCACGATCGAATTTCACTACTAAATGTGGGCCCTTTGTTCAGCTGAAGTGCAAGATTTTGATATATTTTCGAAGTCTCTTAAGCGACCAACATGACTCGACTAACATATCAATTTTACCTCTGTACTAAATGTGGATCATGGGTCTAGAGATGTTTACTTGATTTGTTTTGAAAAATCATGAAAAATCATGATTCTCTACTAAATGGTTTCTGGAAATTTCACTGTAATTTTTTGGTTCACTTTCCAGGACCCAGGTCATAGCATTTACTAGGGGAAATTCACACGGGGATACAAATTCCATGTTCATTCTTCGTCTGTATCCACGTCCATACATCACGTTAGTTTTCCACAGTTTTTGACCTTGTGTTGGCCAATCCAGCTTTCTTTCCAATCGTTTACTTTGATTGGAAGATAGAACAATATTGCAAAATTGTTAATGGCGCAATATGGCGCAATATTGCAGTGTTGCCCCCTGTATGCTTGCGTGGTCAAACTGTGGTTTTCCTTTCCAAAAAAATGTTGTTTGTTAAACCATTGGAATTGAAGATGGAAGCCAAAATGGAAATTGGGTTGCTTTACTCTCGTTTCTTTCGGCTCAATCCTCGTTCAAGCTGAATCCCCGACTCTTGCAGGCCAAATTCCCATTCTTGCACACTCACATCAGGCCATACTTTGTGCTCTGGTTGAAACCCTATGATTTCTTTGCGAAGGCGAATATGAAAGTATAATATATAAATGAAAACAATCCTGGGTTTGTGCCAAAATTTAAAATAAGGCAACCCTCTGTTGCTGATTAAACGCTCATCTCTGTTGCTCTATTCATCCTATCTTTGAGGCGGCAAACCCATATATTCCGATAATTGTTCGTATGTGAATTCTCTTCCCATTGTGGCCACTAATTCTTCTTGCATAGTATCATCCCCATCATTGCTCCGTTCTGGCACATCCCAGTTGCGAAGCGGTGACTAGTCACGGTAGTATAATACTGATACTCCAGTTGGATCCAGTTGAAGTGCTAGAGTAATGGAATATCGTACCGTGATGTACCGTGTAGTTTCTCAATCACCGACCATGCCTCGGATGCCTCCCCAGGGTCCCAGGATCCAGGCAAGATGTATTCGAACTGGCTGTGCAAATCCAGCAGCTTGTTCTCCACCGGCGTCCCACTGAGGGAAATCCGAATGGGCCCCACGTGCTCTGCCACTTCTTTCCTGGTGGGTGGACGCGCCGGGCAGGGTAACCTGGTGATATTTCATAAACATCGACCCCAATCTATTCGGGCAGGATTTCCTGGGTGGGTTTATTGGTGAACAAAAAAACATCTGAAAAATTTGGAGGCTTGCCGAATCTAGCTCTGTCGAAATGAATGGCCAAAATCAAAATCGTTGGTTTTTTTCATGAACTTATAACAAAAAGACGTTAACAACCTATATATGGAAATCATGGCAGCAAGGTGAGGCAAGGTGAGGCCATTGGGATCCAACTCAAAGCACCGGGTTCGACCAAGCAGCACGGCCCTGGAGATCTGTGTGGTGTGGTTTTTGATCTGCTGAGCCTGAAATCTCGTGGCTATGGGGAACCAGGGAACCATAAAAACAGCCAGTGGCTATGGTAGTTTGAGCCGCTCGCCGATGGTTGTTCTGCGAGCCATTGCCATGTTGGATTATGGACATTTCCTCACCATATGAAAAACACGGGGCCCGTTGTATGTAAAAACTGTGTCTGTTTAAGGGGTCCACGGACCGTACCATTGTTGGTGGTTTCAGGGATCTGGGTTCCTCCAAAGAATGAAGGATGCTCCAATTTAGCGCTTCATGTAGCCACAGTGACTAAATTTGATAAACCACTGGATGTTTGGATCATGGGACTCCATGGAACTCGTGTGAAAAGCTGCAATCCCAATGGATGGGTAATGGATGGCTAATGGTTAATGATGGTTATAACAATGGTTAATGATGGTGAAAATAGTGGTGAATGGATGGTGAATGGATAATAATGGTTAATTATGATGGTTAATGATGGTTACCCTCTGGTAAACGTTTACATAACGAACTGGAAAATCACCATGTTTAATGGGAAAATCATGGAAAATCCATGAAAATCCACTATAAATGGTCATTTTCAATAGCTATGTTAAATTACCAGACAGTAAGAAAAATGACAAATGGGGGAATTGGAAATGGTCCTACGGTTTATGGCGCCGGGTTTTCCGAAGCAGTTTCGCGGCATCCACCTTTGATGGGAGGTCATTTGAGGGCGCTATGAATTATCCAGTTTGAGTCCCATTTCTTTGCAGTTACCCAACCAAAATCGGTTTATTTGACCTGCAAAAATATTGGCTTACAAAATCTTATGAATGTATATAATTACCATATCTTAATTCGCATAGATCATCCATTTGCGGAAAAAACTGTATATTGATGCTTCTATCCCATGAGACTATCAATCACTATGTCCAGTTATATCATATCTATTCACAACTTGATATCATCGGATATAGTGATATAGTTGATTGATAGTCTCATGGGATAGAACCCATATCATGGGATATAGTTGATAGTTGGGTTCCCTCCCAACTAACAGTAACTAAGAATCAACTAACAGTAGGTAATCAATTAACTAACAATCAATCAAATTGATTGATCACGATTGATCTAAGAGTAACTCACACTTTTTTCAATGGGCATATGTTTCAATGGATCCTTTTAAAGACGACCCCGTCTTAAGCCTCGCCATCCTCGCCTCGTCCAGCAACATCCCTCCAAAGGCGTTGGGGACACTCCTTGGCGCTCTTAAATTTTTGGTGACCCAGTGATCCCCATGGGATAGTTGGGATGCTATTGGATTACAACTTACGAGTTTTTTTGGGTATTCGCCAACTTATTCATTGATTCATAATTTTACAAGAAATGAATGGTTTTATATGAGTTTAAAATAGTTTAAATACTGTACTGGAATTGACCAATTGCCACATGTTGGACAACCAAGAAGAATGACAATGTTGGAATCGGGGATGCGAACAATGACCAGGGGATCAGTTTTTGCACCTTCAGGCAGCTACAATCAGCAAACATGGCTGCAAGTCCCTAGACTTGTTGCTCACAATTTCAAACTGCCTGTTCATGTCCAAAGATATCCAAAGCATGGAAACACAGCTGGATTGCCATTTGATTCAGCCCCAAAGGATCTATCTCTACGTCTTTGCAAGATAATGCATGATTCATCCGGTTGAAAAATTGTGTTTTGAAAAGGAATATCCACCCAACACATGGTGATTGCACAGTATCTGCTGATTTCCAACTGATCCCTTCATCCCATGGGTCAACGGGACTGCCGCGCGTCAAGGCAGCGACACTGCACCGGAAGGTCCCGTAGGACGTCAGGAAGACGTCGGCGGACTGCTTGGCCACGCGCGCCTCGTTTTCGTCGTTGTCATTGCACATGGGATGTAGCATGGTATCACCCCAGGTGAAAGTGATGAACCAGAGGATTGATCAAATTGATCAGTACCCATTAGTAATAGGAATTCTACAAATCATCATGGGGGATGGAATGGAGAGATGACCATAGAAATAAGGTCTTTGACCATCAAACATCAGGTGAGCAGGCCATTTTTAGCATTCGACCATCCAATTTTGGGGCCCGGTCAATTGACGCATATCCCAGGCCTTAGGTTGGGAAAATCTTCACCAGAATCCATGGAGTTTTTTGCCAATGATGGGGACTATACATAGTATAATATAGTTGATGGAGAGGATTCAGAGAATACTAGGGGGTTAGGTTCGGATTGATGGTTGTACTAGGTGGTTAGGCTTCGCCAGGAGACCTTGACAGCCTTCTTCTCGATGTACAGTTTCTTCGCGTTCTGCTTGCCATTCAAACGCCGACACTTGGGTGGCCTCGCTGCAGATGCCTTCGCCACCTCCCCGAAAAAATTGGGCAGTTGAAATCATCATCCCCGAGTTAAATGGAAAATGAACAGCGTTGGAACTACCAATTAAATGTGGTTGAGTTCACAGTTCAACCAGCACTTGTGAACATGTTGCAGGGCTCCAAGAATGCCGTCCATCGAGATCCGGAAGGAGGATGAAACTCGATGAAACTCGCCATGTCCAAAATTCCTGTTGATGAAGAGGGTTAACCCAACCCGTATGTCTCACTACCAGAAGGTAACGTTGTGGTACATGATATATTCATCGTGTCCATCTAGATTTCCCCAAAAGGGCATATTCAATTGTTCATATATTCATCGGTTAAACTCAGCAATAATCCCCAGTGTTGCGGGTGATACCAGCCCCCCAGATGAGGACATCATCGCAACTTCCACCCCGTGAGTCGCTACTTGGGATGACACCATCTAACCACATCGCTGCCCTTTTCTCCCGACGTGACTGGGTCCAAACTTCCTACGTGCACTCAAAAAATACAAATGGAATGGTCATGCTTAACAGCAAACCACAGCATGTCGGGTGTGTCTTCTTGCAATTTGTGTTGTTTGAAAGCTCGTAAACCGTCCATTTCTAGTCTATAACCATCTCATAATTGCAGGGAACCCCTCATGACTTGACATTTCCCCTCAACTAAGAATTCCCAAACGATAAATAAGCCCAGTTCGGGTGGTTACCCCAACCCGAACTATCATTCCCCGGTCAGGAATCTTCATGATTGATGATTCCGTTACATCCGTGTTATATGAACTCATGTACTGTATATATTTACATATATCCCCATGTCTATGCATTCTCAGGATTGTTCCTGAGACCCCATAGCCAAAAGGGAAAAACTTGGTAAACGAAGAGGTGAAATTGCCATTTCGCTCTTCTTTTTCCCGAGAGCGCCTGCGAAGGGTTCTTCGTAAAAAAGCAGCCGTTATACTAGATCTTCACTCCTTCACATCTGCTGATCTAGATCTTCACTCCTTCACATCTGCTGATCTAGATCTTCACTCCTTCACATCTGCTGATCGAGATCTTCACTCCTTCACATCTGCGGATCTAGACATCTGCTGATCTAGATCTTCACTCCTTCACATCTGCAGATCTAGATCTTCTTACCCTCACATCTGCAGATCTAGATCTTCTTACCCTCACACCTGCAGATCTAGATCTTCACACCCTCACACCTGCAGATCTAGATCTTCACACCCTCACACCTGCAGATCTAGATCTTCACACCTTCACATCTGCAGATCTAGATCTTCACACCCTCACACCTGCAGATCTAGATCTTCCCACCCTCACACCTGCAGATCTAGATCTTCACACCCTCACATCTGCCGATCTACATCTTCACACCTTCACATCTGCAGATCTCCTCTCGCTCTTCTTCTATTCTCTCTTAAGGCGGGGGCGGTGCCGCCGGAGCGCCACGAAACGCAACCCTTTCGCACGAAATGGACGTTGGACGCCAAAAACTGAGGTAAAATTGTGATTTTACTTTGTCCATTGCAACCCTTTCGCACGAAATGGACGTTGGACGCCAAAAACTGAGGAAAAGTTGCGACTTTGAAGCGTCCCGCGCAACCCTTTCGCACGAAATGGACGTTGGACGTCAAAAACTGAAGAAAAATTGCAACTTTGAGGTGTCGCGCGCAACCCTTTCGCACGAAATGGACGTTGGACGTCAAAAACTGAGGAAAAATTGCGAGTTTACTTAGTCCCGCGCAACCCTTACGCACGAAATGGACGTTGGAAGTCAAAAACTGAGGAAAAATTGCGAATTTGAGTTGTCAATCGCAACCCTTACGCACGAAATGGACGTTGGACGTCAAAAACTGAGGAAAATTGCGACTTTGAGTTGTCAATCGGAACCCTTACGCACGAAATGGACGTTGGACGTCAAAAACTGAGGAAAAATTGCGACTTTGAGTAGTCCCGCGCAACCCTTACGCACGAAATGGACGTTGGACGTCAAAAACTGACAAAAAATTGCAATTTTACTGTGTGTAAAAGCTTCTGTGTGTAAAAGGGTCTGTGTGTAAAGGAGTCTGTGTGTAAAAGCTTCTGTGTGTAAAAGCGTTTGTGCGTAAAAGCGTCTGTGTGTAAAAGCGCCTGTGTGTAAAAGCTTCTGTGTGTAAAAGCGTCTGTGTGTAAAAGCGTCTGTGTGTAAAAGTGCAAAAGCGTTTGTGTGTAAAAGCGTCTGTGTGTAAAAGCGCCTGTGTGTAAAAGCTTCTGTGTGTAAAAGCGTCTGTGTGTAAAAGCGCCTGTGTGTAAAAGCTTCTGTGTGTAAAAGCCTCTGTGTGTAAAAGCTTCTGTGTATAAAAGCCTCTGTGTGTAAAAGCTTCTGTGTGTAAAAGCCTCTGTGTGTGAAAGTGTTGTGTGTAAAAGCGTCTGTGTGTAAAAGCGTCTGTGTGTAAAGGAGTCTGTGTGTAAAAGCTTCTGTGTAAGAGCGTCTGTGTGTAAAAGCTTCTGTGTGTAACAGCTTCTTTGTGTAAAAGTGTCTGTGTGTAAAAGTGTCTGTGTGTAAAAGGGTCTGTGTGTAAAAGCGTCTGTGAGTAAAAGCGTCTGTGTGTAAAAGCGTCTGTGTGTAAAAGCGTCTGTGTGTAAAAGCGTCTGTGTGTAAAAGCGTCTGTGTGTAAAAGCGTCTGTGTGTAAAAGCGTCTGTGTGTAAAAGCGTCTGTGTGTAAAAGCGTCTGTGTGTAAAAGCGGCTGTGTGTAAAAGCGTCTGTGTGTAAAAGCGTCTGTGTGTAAAAGCGTCTGTGTGTAAAAGCGTCTGTGTGTAAAAGCGTCTGTGTGTAAAAGCGTTTGTGTGTGAAAGCGT
>CAMXCT020005809.1:0-10067 GCA_947184155.2 Cladocopium goreaui
AAACCTTGTACCCCTGGTGAACATCAAAATAGCTGGTAAATGGATGTTCATCCCACTAAAAATGGTATTAATAGGTATTGATCCATACCCATATGAACCAGAACTTAAATCTTTGCTAACAATTGTAAAATTAGTCTTAACCAGCTAAGAACTAGAGTTTGGGCAGGTATCTAAGATTCACCATGCAAATGGCCAGTGAATGGGGAACATGTGGGACATGTATACACTATCAACCAAAAAGGAAAAATGAACTAATAGATGGTAATTTCCAAGCTAATCAAAGGATGATATTGATGGCAATTCTTAATCCGAAGAACAATAGGCTGATATTTAGCTGGTTTGGAATTCGCATTGCCTCATTAGATGATCGAAGTACCTTCATAGGGAGTGTTGGGATATGGAGGGGTTGAGTACCTTCCCAGGAAGTATTTTAAAGGCCAAAGGGGAGCTGGTTGCCCTTGCAATCCCCATGATCACCTGCTGGGTGAACCATGGTTTGCTCCCTTTGATGTTGAATTTGATGCGAAAATAGAGGGGACTGATCGGCTATGTTTTGTTAATTGAGGTTCGCCATGATTTTGCTGGTTTTGAATCGTCATCTAGTGGTTGTATTAGCTGGTTTTGTTGGTTTTGATTTCTTCCAACTAGAGAATATCTGAACATCCCGCTCTAAGTACTTGGTAATACAGTAAGTGAGCTTATGATAGATCTCATGAGTTATGACCCACTGGTTTCTTTTTAGGTACCGTACCATCTGGCAATCTAATCATCAACTAATCAGCCATTCTTAGCAATCAACTCCCGGTATGGTTGGGAGTGTATTTTTCGTCATCCAGGAAGCTGGCCAGAGAAAAACGCACATTTCATTGCGGGAATCGGCCATGTAGGGATCTGCAATGCTTCGGAATATGTTAATAGATCGCCAACTGCAGCTACTTATGGCTAATCCTTGTTTGGCCAAAAAAACATCACGCGATAAAATTCTATGATATTCTTTGGTTGTTTTCTTCCTGTTTTTGAACATTTGTTTCCTGAAGGATTGTATTTACTGGTGCATATTTACTGGCTGGTGGTTTGGAACATTTTTTATTTTTCCATATATTGGAAATAAAAAACCCAACTGACTTTCATATTTTTCACAGGGGTAGGTATACCACCGTGCATATTTCAATGGTTATTGTTGTTTTTCCCCGAGGAAAGCCGCGTGTTTTTCTCCTCGTCATCGGGGGTGGTGAACTTGGGTGAACTCTGAGGTGAATCGTTTACAAATCCAAGGTGCGCGGTTGGATGACCGGTGATGCATCCCAGGAATATGTTTAGTATTGTTTAGTATCCCATTAACTATAGTTAATTACAAGTATAATAAACCATAGTTATTGGAGTTTTATATATATATATATATATGAATCTGGGTAAATTGTAACGACCTCACTGTTCTCCCGAACCCTGGAATCATGGTTTATTTTAGGGAAATCCTCCCCAAATGGCCGAACTATTCAGGTTAGTGAAATATTATAATTTACCCAGATGAATGACATAGTGATGAATGTGGATATTAGTGTGATATTAATGGTAAATATAACATATATGATAAACCATTCATATTCCATGTGGTGCCATTACTTAACCACTATGTGGAATGATACCACAACATTAATAAACCATTCCCAGGAATCGGAAAGGTACCGATATGTGACCCATTTGTGATATTAATGTGGATAAAACAATGTCATAAACCACCCATGACTGGGAATGGTAAACATACCACCTGTTTATGGTGATTTGGGGATGGTTTATTAATGTTTTACCCACATTAATGGAATATGTTTAGTATTTTTTTGTTGTATGAGTTGTGCAATGTGGCCCCCCCCCAGTGATGTTTGTTGCTTTATAAACTCCATTAACTATAGTTATAAGTACCATACATCAGTGTTATTGGAGTTATAAGCCAACTTAGCTATCTAGGGGGCCCCACATTGTATGTGGGTTATTAAAACGGATCCTAACTGGGATGCACATCCAAGTGGGACATACTGGAACCATAGAATGAGGCATCCCCAGCAAATGCACAGGCGACGAGTGAGGAGCGCAGTCACATTGAAAGATCAATGGGTAGTTTATAGGCTCCACATTTATTGGGTTGTATTTAGCATTAGTTCAGCATTATTTAGCATTAGTTTAGCTACATTTTGCAAAATTTGGGTGTACGTGGTACTGTAAATATGTTGGAATGATTCCATACATCAAGCACTGGGGAAGTATGCATGGGACATGGGTTTGAAAAAGTGGTGCCAGAAGCGACCATGTTGGCTATTTGCGCAATCGTAAGAATTGTAAGAAATTATCCAAGCTTTCCTGCAAAACATGTTCGACCAGTGACTCTAGACGGGGTTGACTGTGTGACGAAGTTGCGAATAAATCTTGCTGACTCACTCAAATGGTAATGAACAACTTTCTGATTCACTGTGTTTTTGTTTGGCAGTTTTAGGTTTTTAATACTTTAAATAGATTTTGCAGGTTGCTAATTTCACATCCCAATGAGGCGACCATTCTGGCCACAGTTGCAGTATGTGAAAATGACTTTCTGAAGCATGGGATTTTAGGGTACCAAAAAGAAATCAGACAACATCCAAACAATTGGGGATGAGTCGCAATTTTCATCCTTGATGATCATCCCGAATGTGATAAACCCAAGAATATACCATTCCAAATTAGCATCCCTACTGTTATCAGGTTTGGGCCAAATTTATGATCCATAATTAGTTATCATAAATGGATACCGGCAATCAAACAATGGACACTCATCCCATTTAGTTCGATGATTTTCCGATTCAAAGCTCCGTTGAATCCCTTCCCCCGTTCATTCTTACTCAGCGGGTGGCTGAACTTTAAACTTTTTTTTCAAAAGCAGCCTGATTTCGAGGTAATTCCGGTGCGCGCGCGCTGGGCGCGAACCCAAGGAAAAAAGTTTAAACCTTTTCGTGGAAGGGTATTGAGAAAGTATTAAACAGCCCCTAAACGAAACCATGGTGGATGTATGGAACCTCCACATTCCATTGGGACCATGGGGTGTTTAATATCAGGGTGATGGGATTAGTGCGTGAATTGTCGGCTTTGAGCAACCTGGCCCTGGCCTGGCCGTGCAGGTGATCCTGGACATCACGAGAACTGGGCCTGCATTCCCTTGGCGTGTCCTTTGGCGCAGCGCCCTGGGATTTTGTTGACGAAATCTTGGAATTGAACGGGATTTCACAATGATTTAATGGGGTTTAATGGGGTTTAATGGGGCAAAACATGCTGGCGCCAAACCCCGCGTTCGACCATCCCCCCACAAGATATATCCTCTACTATCTACAGCATGATCTACACCTTCCAAACACACACGTTCAACAAAGACCAGAGGTCAAGTACATGAGTCATCCAGAGAAGGACGGCTCAAAACGGGCAGCCGGGTAGACTGCCAGACTCTGTCTGGTGGTAGGTGCAAGACGGTCTTTCTTCCCCAGACCACGCACCCCTCGTGACAGCCTGCTCTCGCCACTCTCTGGCGACACAAGTAAACCCTGCCCCTGCTTTCAACCAATCCTGATATCCGGCTGATTTGTTAGCTTCCACTCATCTTCATGACGACATCCTGTCTGCAGAAGACATCCTTGGATCCTTAGACAAAGAAGTTCCTCTAGAAAGCAAGCGGTTCCAAGACAGCCGCAGCAAGGAATTATAAGAAGATATTCGTCGCTGCGGCAGCGTTAGCAACCTGAAGTTCACCGCACGACGCTTCAACGCAAGCAGGGGCGACAGACTGACAGAGCTCAGACCACCAAAAAAAAGGCAGTGGTTGCACAGTCCTCCGCTGCCATCCTGCGACACAGTGGCCTGCGGCGTGTACTCCAAAAGTGCTAAGGCATTTCGCCAAGCATGCAGCGATGGACACTTGAAGTTGTCGCTGAGGGAGTGCTACAAGTATGACAAGCATAGCTGGTTGACAGACACAGACACATAGCAGGAAGTCTATAAACAGGCTTGCACCACTACTCCGCATTGATTGCAGGAGGGGCTAATGGGTCACCATTATAATATATTATAATGTTGTCTTTTGAGTTTGATGATGATGATGATGACGATGATGATGATGATGGTGATGACGATCGTGATCATGTTGTGTTCAGTTGACTTCCGGCACGGTCAAACGTAGGGTTTGCAGCGAACATGTTTTTTTTGTTTCCTCATTGATGTTTGTTTCTTTTTCTCCCAATGGAACATCCAGCAGGAGCTGGTGAATCGATTGGGGGAATATGTTTATTTTTTGGGGGGAACCCCTTAGCAAATCAATGGTGATGTTTGTTTTTTGGGGAACGAATTCTCCAAGATTAGCTGTGGGAAACAGGGGAACATGCTGACAGTTTCAAGTAGTTGTTATGTTCGATCAGGTGCGAGAGGATCACGCAATGACCAAGCCAACTATTTTTTTCTCTAAACATGTTCGGAGATGAGCATGACAATCAACGCTGTCAACAAGCGACAGTTGTGGGGCAACCATAGAGACTGAAGAGAAGCCAACTTCAATTTGAACATGTTGTTGTTCTTGGTTTCTCTTTGGCGTATGATTGTGATTTTGTGTGTGTGTGTTGAGTTTCCTTCCCGTAGATTTCAAGTTTGGAATTCTCAGCAGCGGTTTGAATCAGTTTGATGGTTCGCTTTGTCATTATTAGTAATGTGATATCCACTACCAGTTCCTGGTTTGCAATTGACTTTTTGGACGGGTATCTAAGATAGTTCCATCTACGTGCTGCAAGTCGAGGGAGCATGCATAGGGTGTTGGTTTGCGTTTATGGGTCTCATTCCATCATATGGCCGATTTGATATATGGAACTTGTAGCACTTCCAATAGCAGAACGTGTTTGCAAATTTGAAGAACCTTTCCACTTGCAAATAGATAGAAGCCGCGTGGTTCGGAAGTTCCAACCCCAGAGCTTGCCACGTACCTCCCCTGAGGTTACAATGAGGAAGGCTGGGGTTTGTAGTCAGTTTGGTGGCTTTAGAAGTGTAGATTCCTTAGAGGAACGGAATTACAGGGACAAAGGGGACCCCAAAATGGGAAACCCGGTGGGAAACCCCAACATACCAAAACCATTGGTTAATCATCATTACCCCTCTAAAAATGCATTTCGTGGGGCCAAGAAAAACGGCGTACTATATTTGAGCCAACCTGTGCTTTATTCTGTTCCATGTTTTTTTTCCCCACGAAGAGTCAACTGCTTCCAAGCGCATGGAGACAACAACACTCTAGAGTGTTGACTCCAACATAAATTGGTATGGTTGAAATTTGCCACACTTCCATTTCGATGTCCTGAGTCACGGTTCCAGTTGCATGGTCAGTTCGGGGATGGATGGAATCACATGCGAAGAAAGTTCGACTCCTATAGAACCACCAATTAATGCCAGTAGAGACTCTTCGTTTGGCTGCAGCATGCAAGCATGTTTGGTTTCCCGTTTGCAAACATGTTCAATTTGTTCAATCTTTAGAACATAACTGAAAATTGAGAAGTAACTTAAATAGGCTCCTGTAAATTACGACAGGCATGGAAATTTCCCATGAAATCTGTGATTTTGACCATTCCACGGCAGGGAACCTCGCATCTGGCTTTAAGTTTGATGAGGATTGCATCTTGACCTGGAACCTGTCGGTGGATGTTGAGACTCTGTATCAGATCACGGACTCTGGATATGTGTCACTGGAAGTACTAGATTATTTTGCATGATATAATTATATGTTTCATATTATAATATATAAAAATCATTCAACAAAAAATTAATATAATATAAATATAAATATAATTTGCTTTATTAAAATATAATATAGTATAATATAATATAATAGAGTATCAATAAAATTTGATTTATTATAAGATAATATTGTAATGTTTATACTATATTATATTAAATTAAATTATATTATATTTATTTATAATATAATATACTATAATATACTATAAAAAAAATATAATACAATATAATATACTATTTTTAATTTGATTTATTTTAAGATAATATAATACAATATAATATAATATAGTACTATTTTTCAATTTAATATAGTAAAATATGATTTATTCAAATATTATATTATATTATATTATATTATATTATAATAAATGAGTTATTTTAGTTTAATATAATATAATTTAGTATAATATAATATTATTTAATATCATATAAGATGGTAATATATATATATAATTGTGTAATACTATATAAATTAATTTAATATAATATTAGACCATATGATATAATATATATATATATATATATTGATTTTGATTCATCACATAACCCATGATATAACATATGATGTAAATAATAAATTGAATGTCATTGTGGAACAGCAGTGTGTAAGGTACTCACTGTTGTTTTGACCAGCAATAAGTAAGGCGTGCTGTTTGCACTACACCTCGTGCCCCATAGCGGTGTCTATCCCTGAAGCATGTGGGAGATCAGTAAGCTTTTGTTTAGTTTCACCTGCAAATATGCATGCCTCTGTATACTATACATACTGTATATCCATATATAATCATATCTAAGATCATATATATAATCATATCTAAGATCTTTGAACAACATGAAGTAGTGAAAATGTGGTTCTTCATTAAGCTCCTAAGCATGTTGCATGCAGGGGAGACAAATTACTCCGGAGTGCAAACACTATCAAACACTACGCCCGACCTGGATGCTGAATCAGAGTGTAGTTGTTTCATTGTGACCATATTTGATTCATTCATATAGTATGTATACCCATTAGATAAAGCATTTAAAAGTCAAATCCCTATTTTGACATTTTTGACCCCATAAATCAATATAAATCATCGGTTGCACCATCAACCAGACTATGGTCGGCTACAACATCCCCGTGATGTCTCATGATGTCCGATTATTTCCCTAGTTAGCTCATTTTTCGTCAGTGATTCATCCTACGAATCGCAAGTGGCTTATGACTACTTATTTGGTGATGATATAAACAAATATAGCATCAATACATGTTTTTTTTACAATGATTACAGTGTACATACCCTCTGGTAAATTAACATAACTATGGAAAATCACCATTTTCAATGGGTAAATCCATGTAAATCCACTATTCCTATGGCCATTTTCCATAGCTATGTGGACATAGAGGGTACCACGGTCGCCTTTGTGAACTCACCACGGTCGCCGAGGCAAACGTCCCTGGCTGGTTGGCAACGACGACGGTGCGGTGGTTGCGGATGCACCGCAAAATGCTGAGGCGCCCTTTCCGCTCCGAGCTGAAGCTGGGTAACAAATGGGGAAGAATCAACTATGGGGTTACCCTCTGGTTATGTCAAAATAGCTATTAAAAATCACCATTTATAGTGGATTTTCCCATTGAAAAATGGTGATTTTCCATAGTTATGTTAAATGACCAGAGGGTATAGATTATAGATTGTAGATGGTTTTTTAATAGATTATAGATAATAGATTTATCAACAAGATCATACTATGTTATAGTACCTACTTTGGTATTGTAGAGTATAGATGATAGATTATATGGAATAGTAGATTATACATAATGTTTAATGATTATCGGATAATTATGGAATGGAATCATTGCAATGAATCATACCAACTTCTCGGATTGGTGGTTTGGAACATGAATTTCATTTTCTATATATTGGGAATATTGGGAATGTCATAATCCCAACTGACGAACTCACATTTTTCAGAGGGGTTGAAACCACCAACCAGATAGTATGGTATAGTAGATTATAGATGATAAGCGAACTACAAGTGATTATAGATGGTCATATCATACTATGATAGTAGTACCCAAATGCGAACCATGGTGCTGGAATATGCACACGAACATTTACCCGAACAAAATCACCATTCAATATAGGTAAATCTACCAGCACCATGGTTCGCATATGGGTAATATTGGTTTATCCTAAAAAGTGATTTTCACCATGGGATCTGGGTGGTTTATCCTTAAAATAATATCATGTTCCTTAATGGTTATGATCTCACATTATTGGTTTATCCTAAAAAATGGTGGGTACACTCCAAGATGGCTATGTTCAGCAAAACGAGAGTGTGAACATGGCAGAGCGGCAACCACAATAATGTGATAATATGAGAAGCGACAGCGAAGAAACTAGAGAAAGAAATCGTAGAATCTGATCAACTGTCAAATTTGAGAGATGTTTCAAAATCAAAATTCAAAGCTGATTGGTGCTTTGGAACATGACTTTTATATGTTTCCATTAATATTGGGAATGTCATCATCCCAACTGGCGAAATCATTTTTTTCAGAGGGGTAGGCTCAACCACCAAGCAGCAAAGAGACATCCTGTTGAGAAAGGAAACTGATGGTCTGTCGAACATTTCCCGTTGACTGTCCCATTCTATTCCCGCAAGATCAATGGCCATTTCAGATACCCAAACTGGAGGTACCGTATCATTAAAACAAAACATAGTACTTGGGGTATATCCCCTTACATAGCCCTTACGTAGCCCTCTTACATAGCCCTTAGAAAAATGGTAGCTACCCTCTGGTAAACTGATAAACTAACATAGCGAACTGGAAAATCAGCATGTTATATAGGTAAACCATGGTAAACCATGGTAAACCAACTAAAAATCACCCATTTTCCAGTTCGCTATGTTAGTTTACCAGAGGGTAGATTCGCGATCTTTTCCGGTTCCGCTTCGACGCCCAGAGCGCCAGGAATATCCGCCCATTGAGCTGCTGAAGCGCCCCTTGAGACCTGCGGGGAGACCTAGGGACCTGGGAACTGGGGGAACTGAGAACAGATAGGTTATACCTCTAGTGGTGAATGATGGTGATACCAATCATGGTCAACAATAATGGTTGATAATGGGAAAAGGAATATATATATATATATTGTAATGGTTCATACTGGTTAATGAATGGCGATTAATGGTTATAAATTTATAAAAGCCAGCCAGAATCATCAATAGTCATCCATACTTATGGAAGATGATGGGGGATATGATGTAGGATATGTCATTGGATGTAGAGTTATATAACCAGTTTGATATGTCTGAGAGTTGGGTTGGTCTGAAAAAACGAGGAATGACTGCCAGCTTATTGCTACATGTGTCACAATGATGACCAAATATGACCAACCAGATTGCACTCTTTTGATTGAACCGATCCAAAAAAACGTTGAAGAAATTACAAATGAATTGAACAAAACCAGCATCGGTTTTAACCATACAAAAACATATTCAATTGGGAAGCAAAACAGTTTAACCACCCAGAATGAGGCTTTACCCAAACATAACGGGGATTTGTGTGTCAAAACTGCAGCATTTTTTCAGACTGAAATTATCAGATTCATTGCCTAGATTTGCTGAAGGTTGTATGTTGTTCCCTTCGTGGTTCATGCATGAGTTTGAAAATCCCCTGGGAAGACTAGTTGTTTTGTTTGTGCTTCCAGCCAAGAAGCAGGGCAAAAATTTGGATTTTTGAGGCCAAGAGGGATTTGAGTACATGGATGGAAGAGAGCAACGACCAGCAGGCATCTTCTTGGACCAGCTCCCCATGATCCAGAGGGAAGCGGCCGGCAGACTTGGCAGACGGCCGGCAGAGGGCCTGGCGGCCTGGAGTAACGTCTCCACGATGAGGCCAAGCAGGAAGTTGCTGAGCCAAGATGACTTCCAGAGCAATTCTCAGCTGATTAGCCTCTAGGAATCAGAGCTGGACATGTCAAAAAGCCACAACCCGAGTATATAATACATTGACTAATTTTCAATGTGGTTCTCCTTTTTTCATGGATTACGGAATTGGAACCCAAACACGTAGATAGGTGAATCACAATCAAACTAGTTGGGAATCATGTTTCCATTCTCTCCAGGGTCCCTTTATCAACACCACATCCATTTTCCGTCCCGCTCATGAATCCCATTTAGGTTTGCTAGACTGTTTAGCAGTTTAGCAACTCTCTTATACAACGAATCTAGTATATATATATATATACATATATAGAGCATTATAGAAGCTGTAGCATATCCCCAACTTTTTTCAGGGG
>CAMXCT020005810.1:0-10037 GCA_947184155.2 Cladocopium goreaui
AGGGCCAAGGCCACTTCCCGAACAGGCACCCCAGGGCCAGGCCACAGCAATGGCTTTCTATGGGCTTTCAAAGCTGCCGTTTGCCAGCCCGCAAACCCTCCAAAACTCTCCAAAATTCCAAACCCCTCCAACCCTCCAAAAGCTCCAAACCCTCCAAACCCGAACCCGCCACAAACCCTCCAAACACATCCCCAGCAGGCACCTCAGTCTCCCAGCAATGACTTTCTATGGGCCTCAAAGCTGCCGTTTGCCAGCCCGCAAAGGCTGCAACCCCTCTAAAATTCCAAACACCTTCCTTAACAGGGGGCCAGGGCCACAGCAATGACTTTCTATGGGCCTCAAAGCTGCAGTTTGCCAGCCTGCAAAGGATCCAAACTTCCAAAATTCCAAACACCTTCCCCAACATGCCCCCTAGGGCCAAGGCCACTTCCCCAACAGGCACCCCAGGGCCAGGCCACAGCAATGGCTTTCTTAAGCTTTCAAAGCTGCCGTTTGCCAGCCCGCAAACCCTCCAAAACTCTCCAAACCCTCCAAACGCTCCAAACCCTCCAAAACCCGCCAAACCCTCCAAACACCGTCCCCAGCAGGCACCTCAGACCACAGCAATGACTTTCTTGATGCTTTCAAAGCTGCCGTTTGCCAGCCCGCAAAGGCTGCAACCCCTCTAAAATTCCAAACACCTTCCTTAACAGGGGGCCAGGGCCACAGCAATGACTTTCTATGGGCCTCAAAGCTGCAGTTTGCCAGCCTGCAAAGGATCCAAACTTCCAAAATTCCAAACACCTTCCCCAACATGCACCCTAGGGCCAAGGCCACTTCCCCAACAGGCACCCCGGGCCAGGCCACAGCAATGAGACTTTTTATGGGCTTTCAAAGCTGGCTTTCTTAGGCTTTCAAAGCTGCCGTTTGCCAGCCCGCAACCCCTCCAAAACTCTCCAAACCCTCCAAACCCTCCAAACGCTCCAAACCCTCCAAAACCCGCCAAACCCTCCAAACACCGTCCCCAGCAGGCACCTCAGATCCACAGCAATGACTCAGCAATGACTTTCTATGGGCCTCAAAGCTGCCGTTTGCCAGCCCGCAAAGGCTGCAACCCCTCTAAAATTCCAAACACCTTCCCCAACATGCACCTAGGCCAAGGCCACTTCCCAACAGGCATCCCCAGGGCAGGCACAGCAATGGCCTTTCTATGGGCTTTAAAAGCTGGCTTCTTAGGCTTTCAAAGCTGCCGTTTGCCAGCCCGCAAACCTCCAAAATATCCAACCCTCCAAACCTCCAAACGCTCCAAACTCCAAACCCGCAAAACCCTCCAAAACACCGTCCCAGCAGGGCACCTAGAATCCACAGCAATGAGACTTTTTATGGGCTTTCAAAGCTACCGTTTGCCAGCCCGCAAACCCTCCAAAACTCTCCAAACGCTCCAAACCCTCCAAAACCCGCCAAACCCTCCAAACACCGTCCCTAGCAGGCACCCCAGATCCACAGCAATGACTTCGAATCACTTACCATCCGTGCATGGGATGATCCTCCAGGCTTAACCAAAAAAAAACTGGAACACTGGCCCATTGAAATTGTTTTTTTCTTATTAATTCATGGTGATGTTCCACATCAATGTTACTTTGCCCCACCACTGCGGCACCTTTTAGCTGCACGTGGTGCCGTGTCTCAGTTGGAACCCTCTCAGGGTCAGTACCTCTCTCTCTCTCTCTCTCTCCACAGTCCCCCCCAAATAGAGGGGGGTCGGCGGCACCTGGGCGCTAGCCCATTCTATATATATATACGTATAGATACTGCAGTGTTTGATTCCAAGCCAAAACCAATACTTTCCAAAGTGCGGAGTCTGTGGCTGCTGCGTTTCATCTCCTGCTAGGAGCGCACAACAAACGATTTCATTTTCATTCAGAAGCCATGATACAATGCAGGCTAACAGGGTCCTCTAAACTGATTATCGACAAACATGCATTGGCTTGACACAACCGTGACCTCTCAGAAGCATCTCTTGACAAGGGCTTCACTATGGCTTATCTGAGCCAATCTACTCATTTAAACGCAAGCTAGTCCTCTTCAGTCTTCTCAGTGGGCTTTGTTTCCTGCAAGTGGGGAACCAGAGATAGCAAATGGGATAAATGTAAAATCAACAAACAAATCATTGCCAAAAGAAGCAGGTTCAACACGTGAGATCTTCAGTCAAATGGCCTCAGGGGCTTTCTTTTGCGGGCTTGGACTTCTTGATGGAGAAGCCTGCCACTCTTAGCAAGCGCTGAATGGACAAAACAAAGTTGGAGTCTAAAGAATCTTCAGCTCGCGTCCTGATTCAATTCTCATTCAAAGTGTTTGAAGAGTGTGTGAAAAGAACTCTCAAAAATAATTTAACAATTCAGCAACAATCGACTGCAGCCACTCTTGAGCTCTTGCCCTGCAACAAGCTGGGCGTTTGCCTGTATGCCTTCCTCCCGCTCGACAATCAAGGCTCTGCCCCACCTAGGAAGAACCAAAACAGCAAACCAAATCAAGAGAAAGAGACAGAGAGAGAGATGGGAGACCAACGAAGATTCACACGCTTCCAAGTATGCATTAAATTTGTGTATTGACGATGATTCAACGATGCGACTCAGCTCCAGGCGGTTTTGTGAAATTCAATGCTTTCACACACTGTTTTGCCTTGCAAAACGTCGCAAAAACGTTTGCAGATTTGGAGTATGGCAGTCTGCCAGCGGTGCAAACCCTAGAATGACACGCTGTAAAGCCTCTTTCTTGCTGGACATCAGCACAATTGCGAAGCCTTTGGTGACACCTTGGAGAGAGCAACATGTGAATTCTAAAGCCACATAAATCCACCATGTTACAACTTACAAATACAATCAAATGCAAGTAGCAAAAAGAGAGCCAATAATTCAAAAGCAGCTGAATTGAGTAGTTCACTGGTTCCTTCCTCAGTGGCCATCTCCACATCATGGACGGTGCCATGCCTTGCAGTCACAGTGCCGGTCCAAATCGATAGAGCCTGTTGCATTGAAAGAATTCAGAACTACGTGTTGCGACTGGATGCTATTGGCCGGTTAGACAGGGGTGGACGTGAGTCAAGTTGAGTCGAGCGCTTGCTGAAGAGATCCCGCAATTCTGGCTCGCCCGTTGCTTTGTCCAGGTTCTTCACAAACACCTGCCAGTTTGCGCACTCTAACACGCACACTCTACGGTACTTTGTCTTCATTGATACTTTAAGCATTGCTTTGCTAAATTAGCAGCTTGTAAGTAGATTAGATGAAGAGTGATTGTCATACTACAGGAAAGGATATAAACAATTTACTCCTACGGTCCTACACCAATGTTGCGTGCTTTAACTGCCTCTCCTGAAAACATATCCATCCGACCCTAGCCTGGCAACCTGGAGGTCCTCCTAGCTTCTTGCCTCATACCAAGAGGTATTTGCGCAAATTGCACGTATATTGACCTTCAATGTAGGTGTCTACATCAATATCAATATCTATATAATTACAGTGTGTATATATATATATACATACAAGTATGGTGTCCACGAATTTGATGTACACCATTTGTGCGCACTGAAGCTTGCTGTGTCCCTCTAAGCGTGACAGTATGTGGCAGTCATTTACAGAAACAGAGAAAGTCATTGAGCAGCCCGCGAGCAGAGCTTGGTGTCATCTTTGCATCAGCCTTCTAAAAAGGCGTGTCCAACTTGCAATGAAACAAATCCCAATTGTGTCAGTCAGTCCTTTGTCGTTTTGCAATATCTTGAGGTACCAAGGCTAAAGCGTAAAGACATGTTCATATAGCAACCAAATCACTCTGAATTATGTATTGCTGATATTGATTGCAACAGAGTGAAACATGACTCATGCTGCCTCTTGAGGCTGTTCTGGCACAGATTCTCCTGCATCATTGGTTGAATTCGGTTGAATCAACAAAGATTGTCAAGCTATTACACAAGGATTACACAAGGTATGTCAGGGATTGTCAGGCACAGACAATGAGATCACTCAAGGCCTCAAGGCCCCAAAGCATCACCGTATCAGCGCCTCTGGCACTATCCTTGATGTCATGTATTTCCTTTTGCTCCTTACGCAAAGGATTAAAAAGCTGCAGTAACAGTCTGCCCAAGTTTTCTTCAAGTAAACATCTGCCAAGAAACGTTGCTGAATATCTGACTTTGCTAAATATGTTGGCTCGAGGCAGTTGTCATACGTTTTCCAGGCATCTTAACATCTAACCGATCTAACCTCAAATTGACTCCAGTGCCCACAATGCTCATCCCTGCAAACCCTCACCTCTGTGTGTGCACTGTGGTTTGCTCCATGAGCAGAGTCTGCTGCAGAGTCTTCCTCTTTGCCATCGTTATCCTTACAACATCTGCCCTCTCACGCAGCTCTCAGAAGTTAGCTGTGAGGTTTGTCAAGACGCGTCTCAAGATTCTGGAAGGGCAATCCTGGCCTCTACATCGATCTCAAGATCAACAAGACCTCGCAGCTAGGAAAACCACTTGGCTTGACACGGTTTGAGAGCAATTTGATGCATTTTCGGGGTATTCTGAGTCAAAGTCTCCCTATTTGTTTAGCTGATCAAGAACCGGGACCCCGCCTAGCAAACCATCTACGCTTGGAAGGTCTAGGCCCAGAGCAAGCGTGCCTCAGTGCGGTAGAACAATGTGCGTTGTCCAGTTGCATAGTTGATCTTAGATTTTACTTAGATTTAGTCAGATTTAGAATGTAGAATGATTTGGATAGAATTTAAAAGTCACATGGACCAAGTCTTGTCTTCGTTCCCTACGTTTCCGTTGTTTCATTGACATCGCCAGGTTTCCAGGCCTTCTCTTTCTCGTGTGCCTGCCTCGGCCTCAGCCTTCTTGATGCGGTCAGCAGCCTTATGGTGAAATTTGAAACATCTTGAAACATCTTGCAACGTTCATAAAAGAAAAATCTTCTCACGAAATGATGTGCAAACTCAACAGACTTACATTCCATATCAACTCATCTACCCAAGAATCTGCTTTGTCAGAGGAAATGAAACTGTGGGTCCACACAGGAGGAACAGGTGAAGCTGTACGCTCTGTGCTTGTCCAGGAGCCACCAGATTGTGCACGAACACCCAAGCCCTGATAGGTCGGATTATTTCTGTTCACCAACTGTCACACATTGAGCATGACATCAGTCAAATCACGACATGCACGAAGTGGATCGCAGCGTGTTGTAATGCAATTCAACATGGTCCTTGTGTCCATACATCCATACAACCATCTGGGCATGCATGATGACTTATTATGTTGCATTGCACCAAATTGAATCGTATTGCATTGCGTTACAGTGCATCACATGACGCGAGCTAATTTTCAAAATCTCAAAGAGCAAGCCCGGAGGCTATAGCATCCAAAGCATTTCGATCGTTACTCTTCCCTTTCGTTTCTTCTGTTCCCTACGTCGCTCCTTTCGTATTAACTTCTGCTCCGTTCGTTACTTCCTCCCCATTGTTTATCTTATTTATTCACCTCTTCCTTTCATTTAAAGGCGTTCATTTCATTAGGTCCGTCTTTTCGCTCAAATCTTCTGTCCTGTTCTTCCTGCTCTTCCTTTCCTTTCAACTCGACCATTTCATTGCGTCCGTCTTTTCGTTGCAACTCTTCCCTTCCATTCGTTACTTCCTTCCTTTCGTTTCAACTCTTTGTAATCCCGTTCGCTACTTCTTTCCTTTCCTTTCAACTCTTCCCTTCCGTTCCATATACGGCGTGCCTTCCGTTTTAAGTCGTTTTAGCTCGTCCCTTCCGTTCGTTACTTCCTCCCAATCGTTTCAACGCTTCCATCCTGTTCATTTACCTCTTCCTTTCATGTCAATGCGTTCATTTCGCTATTTCCTTCCCTTTTTATGTCTTACATCCGGTTCGTTTACCTCTTTCTTTCCAAGTCGTTCATTTCGTTATCTCCTTCCTTTGTCAATTCTTACATCTGGTTCGTTTACCTTCCTTTCGTTTCGAGCCGTTCATTTCGTTATACTTCTTTCCTTTAGTCTTCTATAGTCTTACATCCCCTTCGTTTACCTCCTTTCCTTTCAGCGTGTGCATTTCATCACGTCCGTCCTTTCGTTGCAACTCTACCCTTCGATTCGTTACTTCTTTCCTTTCGTTTCAACTCTTTTGAATCCGGTTCCTTACTTCCTTCCCTTTCGTTTCAACTCTTCGCTTCTGTCCCCTATACCTCGTTCCTTTCGTTTTAAACTCTTCCCTTCCCTTCGTTACTTCCTTCCCATCGTTTCAAGGCTTCCATCCTGTTCATTTACCCCTTCCTTTCATTTCAATGCGTTCATTTCGTTGCTTCCATTCCTTTCGTTTCAATGTTTCCAACCCGTTCGTTTACCTCTTCCTTTCGTTTCAAGCCGTTCACTCCGTTACCTCCTTTCTTTCGCTTCAACTCTTCTTTCCTGTTCGTCTTGCTCTTCCTTACCTTCCTTTCCTGACAACCGGTCCATTTCATTGCGTCCGTCTTTTCGTTGCACCTCTTCCCTTCCATTCGTTACTTCCTTCCTTTCGTTTCAACTCTTTTTCATCCCGTTCGTTACTTCTTCCCTTTCCTTTCAACTCTTCCCTTCCGTTCCCTATATACAGCGTGCCTTTCGCTTCAACTCTTCTCTTCCGTCCATTACTTCCTCCCCATCGTTTCAACACTTCCATCCTGTTCATTTAAACCTCTTCCTTCGGTGGGAATTCGTCTTCAGAGCAATTCGTCTTCGGGTAATTCGTCTTCGCAATTCGTCTTCGGGGGGGAAATTCGTCTTCGGGGCGCCATTCGTCTTCGGGGAATTCGTCTTCGGAATTCTTCATCGGGGGGAATTCGTCTTCGGGGCGCAAGTCGTCTTCGGGGGATTTGTCTTCGGAGTTCGTCTTCGGGGGGGAAATTCGTCTTCGGGGCGCGCGATTCGTCTTCGTGGGATTCGTCTTCGGAATTCGTCTTCGGGGGGGGAATTCGTCTTCGGGGCGCAATTCGTCTTCGGGAAATTCGTCTTTGCAATTTGTCTTCGGGGGGGAATTCGTCTTTCTTCGGGGCGCAATTCGTCTTCGGGAATTCGTCTTCGGAACTCGTCTTCGTCCGCAGGTGGAAAAGTGATACCCGCATAGCGGCCTCAATGTATATATATATATACATACATACATACATATATATATATATATATACGCATATAATATATATATATACAGTATATAATATATATATATACAGTATATATTCTTGCCAATTGAGTTTTCTATCAGACAAATGGAAAGAACCCAAAAGGGCAAGTTGAATCCTTTCTTGCATCCCAGCGTTATTGCTGCCTACAGCTATTGCACAAGAAGAACATTGAATATGGACAGCACCGGTAGTTGAAGGGACCCACCTTGAGCTTTTGGAGCACTAAAGACTCCGCAGCAGAACGGCCTGACCTAGTCAGGTTCTCCCAAGAGTGTATCGGATTACACCACTATATCTTTGTTTTACTTGATGAGCAACGACCACCACAAAAGCCATTCTGGAGACTATAGCTGACCATGGTGTTTCTATGTGTTTCTCTCTCTTTGAACATCAAATCTGCTCTTGCTACACCGACCTTGCGAGGCCAGAAGCCCCTGTCTTGTCCAAGGCTTCAGATACGCTGGACATCACCGAAGACGCCTCCAATCAGAAACCAGACACAAAAGCCCCGGTTAAAAGTTCTCACCACAATACGGACAACACGGGCTTTTTTGAGAACTTTTCGACAAGCCCTAGGCCCTAGGCCAAGGCAAATCCCTCTAGATTGCAGCTGCCTGATCTCGAGTCAACTTCAACATGAGGAAAGACCTGGCCGTCCGTGCTAAACAACGTCGCCATGATGACACGCATTCACCATCGTTGAAGTTGTATCATCGTATGGTCCTAACCCGAATATCCCTTTCAATCTGTCCCACTTTTGTTGATGGACTTAGCAATCTCCCATATTACCAATGAAACAGGCATGCGAGACGTCGCTGGAGAGATACGATTCTTTGCGAGAAAGTCCCTGCTGGCAATGGCCCATGACTGAAAGTCACTTGCAGGAATTATGCGTTGTTCATCTTTATTCTGTTTCAGTTTCACCTGAAACGAAGAGAAGCATAGTTCCTTTTCTTCATGTTTCACAGCTAAGCGCAAGACTCCAACTCCGTGTCCCGTTCCGCTGCAGATGACAGAAGCCTAGCCTTGCAAAGCGCTTTGGCAAATGTTGAAGATCATGAATATCACAAGAAATGTCAAGAAATGTCAGAAGTAGATCAGTTCTGAAAGGCTGGACAATCCGGTTTCAATGCAGACGCCCCGATGTCCTTTGGTGGTGGATGTGAGTCAGGCTCTGGTGGAGGTTCCTGGCCATCTCAAACCAAAGTTAGACCGCAGTGGGAAAGAAACTTGAAATTGTGTGGGCAAACTTGAAAAAAAACGAGACAAATGAAAAAAATGGAAAAAAGCAAAAAGCAAATCAGCAAAATCCAAAAAACACAAAAGCAAAATTAAAGGGGAAAAACAGGGAGCAAAAAAAGGAAAGTTAAAAAGGGAAAAAACATGGGAAAAAAATGGACTTGTCCATTTGCATTTTGTTGCATTTATTTTGCTTTCTCGATTTGCTTTTATTTTGCATCTATTTTGCTGTTTGCCTGGAAAAAAAACATGTAAAATAAAAGCAACAAAAAAGCAAATCCAAAAGGCAAAATAAATGCAAGAAAAATGCAAATGGACAAGTCCATGTTTTCCATGTTTTTCCCTTTTTTGACTTTCTTTTTTTTCTCCATTTATTTTGCTTCCGGTTTTTTCGGGTCTGAAGTTTTGCTTTTTGATTGACCATTTGTTTTCCTTTTTTCTGCGTTTTTTTCAAGTTTAAAAATCATTAGAATAAGCTATTGAGGAGAACATAAGTGTAAATATGTGTATGTATGCGTCCTTATTGTATAATAATATGTACATATAGATACAGATATGGATATAGACATATAATGACATATATAGATATAGATATGGATATAGATATACGTAGATATAATTCATCATTATTGTATAGATTGTATAGATTATGTTTGCGTACGTGATAGATATCGCTAGATTTGGTTCTGTGGAAAGGGCTTTGTTCCAGCCTCGGCTGGAGGCGGTGGAGGATCAGCAGCCACGCCAGATCTGGAGCCAATGGCCTCGCACAGGGCCGCTGTTTTCCATTCCAAGCAGCCGCAGCAACCTGGGGACTGAAAGGTATAGAAAACAATAGAAAACACATGAGAACGCACCAAGATTGCAACACGGACAGCATTCCAAAAGACAATCTGAAGATTGCAAGAAAAAAAATGGAGAAAAGTAACGAACATAAACGAAAATACAATTTAAGAAACCACAACAAAGAAAGATGTGTAAAGGTTATAAAGAAACAAAGCGCCTAGGGCCTAGGGAAGAAACAAAACGTCTATGACACCGGTGTGCCTGCGTGGCATCTAGACGGGACCTTGGTACGAAGTAGGTCACCCAGAGTCACCCAATACCACTCAGTGCTCTGTGTGCGCTGTGTGCGCTGTTCACGAGTTCGAAGGATTGGAACGATTGGAACGATTGAGCTTACTACGCCTTGGACTCACCTGCACAATCTGAACAATGAATAAACAGAATGACAGTCAGCAACAATTGAAGAAAGACCTAAGCCTCTCATCATGTCTTGTTGAAGGACTCTGGTTGATCAGGCAGAACTTGTATTGAACATGTTGAAGACGAAAGTAATGTCATCTTGCACAATCTTGTTATTCTTGGTGGACTGCCAAAGGCAGCACAAATATCAACACACATCTAGGTAGAAGCAGTTACTTGCATGCGGAATATTTGCCACTTCAGTGTCTCCTGCACATCTCTAGTTTTGCTTCTGGTGCAGGAATACTTTCCGGAACTAAAGTGTGTTCATTGTATCAAGTGACACTGCCAATCCCTGTTCTGCCAAATTTGCTAGAGAAAGGACAAGTTCGAGAAATGGCCTCGGGTTCGCCCAGACCTCAAGCAGAACAGGCAGCA
>CAMXCT020005811.1:0-10002 GCA_947184155.2 Cladocopium goreaui
GGATGAGTGAAGGTGAGTGAAGGTGAGTGAGTGGATGAGTGAAGGTGAGTGAGTGGATGAGTGAAGGTGAGTGAGTGGATGAGTGAAGGTGAGTGAGTGGATGAGTGAAGGTGAGTGAGTGGATGAGTGAAGGTGGGTGAGTGAGTGAGTGAGTGAGTGAGTGGGTGAATGAGTGAGTGCGTGCGTGGGTGAGTGAGTGAGTGAGTGAGTGAGTGAGTGAGTGAGTGAGTGAGTGAGGTAGGTGAGTGAGTGAGTGAGGTAGGTGAGTGAGTGAGTGAGGTAGGTGAGTGAGTGAGTGAGTGAGTGAGTGAGTGAGGTAGGTGAGTGAGTGAGTGAGTGAGTGAGTGAGGTAGGTGAGTGAGTGAGTGAGGTAGGTGAGTGAGTGAGTGAGTGAGTGAGTGAGTGAGTGAGTGAGGTAGGTGAGTGAGTGAGTGAGGTAGGTGAGTGAGTGAGTGAGGTAGGTGAGTGAGTGAGTGAGTGAGTGAGTGAGTGAGTGAGCGAGCGAGTGAGTGAGCGAGCGAGTGAGTGAGTGAGTGAGTCCGTGAGTGAGTGAGTCCGTGAGTGCGTGAGTGAGTGAGGGAGTGAGTGAGTGAGGGAGTGAGTGAGTGAGTGAGTGATGAGTAGTGATGAGTGCGGCGCGGCGGCGGCGGACGGAGGAGAGCGGCGGGATCCAAGCGAAAAACAAGAACCCCACACAGTGATGTGGGGAATAAGGTAGATAAGATAGATAAAAAAGATAGATAAGAAAGATAGATAGATAGATAGATAGATAGATGGATAGGATAGGATAGGATAGGATACGATAGGATAGGATAGGATAGGGTAGGGTAGGGTAGGATAGGATAGGATAGGAAGATAGATACATAGATAGATAGGTAGATAGATAGATAGATCGATAGATAGATAGGTAGGTAGATAGATTAGATAGATTAGATAGATTAGATAGATTAGATAGATTAGATAGATTAGATAGATTAGATAGATTAGATAGATTAGATAGATTAGATAGATTAGATAGATTAGATCGATTAGATAGATTAGATGATTAGATAGATTAGATAGATTAGATAGATTAGATAGATTAGATAGATTAGATAGATTAGATAGATTAGATAGATTAGATAGATTAGATAGATTAGAAGATTAGATAGATTAGATAGATTAGATAGATTAGATAGATTAGATAGATTAGATAGATTAGATAGATTAGATAGATTAGATAGATTAGATAGATTAGATAGATAGATAGATAGATAGGTAGATAGGTAGATAGGTAGATAGGTAGATAGGTAGATAGATTAGATTAGATTAGATGAGATGAGATGAGATGAGATTAGATAGATAGATAGATAGAGATAGAGATAGAGATAGAGATAGAGATAGAGATAGAGATAGATAGATAGATAGATAGATAGATAGATAGAGATAGAGATAGAGGTAGAGATAGAGATAGAGATAGAGATAGAGATAGGGATAGAGATAGAGATAGAGATAGGGATAGGGATAGAGATAGAGATAGAGATAGAGATAGAGATAAAGATAGATATAGATAGATAGATAGATAGACAGACAGACAGATAGATAGATAGATGGATAGATGGATCGATGGATAGATGGATAGATAGATAGATAGATAGATTGATAGATTGATAGATGGACAGATGGATAGATGGATAGATGGATTAGATAAATTAGATAGATTGGATAGATTAGATGGATTAGATAGATTAGATTGATTAGATTGATTAGATTGATTAGATTGATTAGATTGATTAGATTGATTAGATTGATTAGATTGATTATATAGATTGATTATATAGATTGATTTTATATATCGATTATATAGATTGATTGATTGATTGACTGACTGATTGGTTGATTGATTGATAGATGGATAGATAGGTTGATAGATTGATAGATAGATACATAGATAGATAGATAGATGGACAGATAGACAGATAGACAGATAGACAGATAGATAGATAGATAGATAGACAGGTAGACAGACAGATAGACAGGTAGACAGATAGACAGATAGACAGATAGATAGATAGATAGACAGGTAGACAGATAGACAGATAGACAGATAGACAGATAGATAGATAGATAGACAGGTAGACAGACAGATAGACAGGTAGACAGATAGACAGATAGACAGATAGATAGATAGGTAGATAGACAGATAGATAGATAGATAGACAATTACTACTACTACAACTACAACTACCACTACACTACACTACACTACTGCTACAGCTGCTACAAATACAAATATACTACACTACATTACACTACACTAATTACACTACACTACACTGATTACATCTAATTGCACTACACTACAACAACGAGTGCTACCACAACTACAACTACCTTTACAACTACACTACACTACGCTAATTACACTGCAGCACACTACAGCATACTACAAGTACAAATACAACACAACACTACACTACAGTGATTGCATTACACTTCAACTACAACTGCAGCTGTAACTGTAACTACAACTACAACTACCACTAGATTACACTACACTACACTGCACTACACATACTACGCTACGCTACGCTACACTACACTACACTACACATACTACACTAATCTACACTACGCTACATTACACCACACTTCACTACACTAATTACACTGCACTACAACTACAACTACAACTACAACTACAACTACAACTACAACTACACTGCTACACTACCTTATACTACAAGTAGGCTACACTACACTATACCACACTACACCACACGACATTACGCTATATTACACTACACTAATTACACCACACCACGAATACAACTGCAACTGCACTTGCAAATAAACTAATGACACTACATTACAGCTACAGCTCCACTACACCACACTACAACTACAGCTACAACTGCAACTACAACTACAACTGCAACTACAACTACAACTACAACTGCACTAGTCACTACACCACACTACATCCAGCAGTTGTGGTAAGGTGACCACTGCAACCATTGCAACCATTCAAAAAACACAACTCCAACCACCTGTCGGTCCATAAGTGGATTCGCTCTGCCATCCGTGATTCACAACAAACAACCTCTCCTATATAGGTTTCCTATTTCTGAAACTTCCGCCACCGCCTTGTGCGGTACTACTGGTACTACAAAGCTTGCACGAAGTACTTCCCAGTATTACTTCGTACTAAAAAGCTTGCACAAAATACTTCCCAGTACTACTTCGTACTACAAAGCTTGCACAAAATACGTACCAGCACTACTTCGTACTACAAAACTTGCACACAATACTTCCCAGTACTACTTCATACTACAAAGCTTGCACAGAATACTTCGCAGTACTACTTCGTACTGCAAAGCTTGCACATCACCAAACACAATGGCACAGCGCGTGGAATCTTTCAAACACCACGGCCGCGGAGCGCTGACAATGGGGACCACTCGAGCGCAGCACGAACGCAAACTGGACCCGTCGCGCAAACAAAGTTCCCCACGTCGACGCCGGAACGCTCTTGTGCGAGAAAACACAGGGTTTCATTCAATTCTTACCCCCCGAGCATGGACAAAGCTTTCGAAGCAGCCATTCCAATGCAAAATGCAAACCTGGGTCAACAAACACAATGGCGCAGCGCATGGAATCTGTCAAAGATCACCTCCGCACGGCGCTGGCAACGGGGACCACTCGAGCGCAGCACGGCGCGAACGCAAACCGGACCGCGCGCACAAACAGCATCGACGACGACGACGACGACGACGACTACTACTACTACTACTACTACTACTAGTAAGGTACTAGTACCACTACTACGAAGTTACTAGTACTACTACTACGAAGTTACTAGTACTACTACTACGACTACTGCTGCTGCTACTACTACTCCTACTGCTACTGCTACTGCTACTGCTTCTACTACTACCACAACGACGACGACGACGACGACTACTACTACTACTACAACCACAACTACAACAACAACAACAACAACCACAACTACAACCACAGCTACAACTCCTACTACTACTACTACTACTACTACTATTACTACTACGACGACTACTACAACTACTACTACTACTGCCACTACTCCTACTACTACTAATACTAATACAAATACAAATGCAAATATACGACGCTACATTAAACTACACTAATTACACTACACTTCATGATCTTAATTACACTACACTACAATGATTGCACTACACTACGCTAATTACAGTACACTACACTAATAAAACAACTACAACCACAACTATAACAACTACTACAACTACAGCTACACTTACAACTACATTAATTACACTACACTCCGACACTCCACTAATTGCACTACACTTTACTACACTACAACAACTACAGCTACAACTACAAGTACAACTACAACTACACTACAGCACACAACACTACACTACACAAATATCACCCTTGCTATTGGGGGGGTGGTGTTGGAGCACCCATTTAGCAGTGGCCCCGGCATTTTTCTCTACAAAATGCCGGACCTGAGTCTACAAAATGGGTTGCCTGGAAACTCGCTGTCCGGGCCCTGGATAGGCTTCTTCACTACAAAATGAGTAACAAGAAGAGGTTAAAACAAGGTTTTGATTCTGTTTTTTTCATCAAGATGGTTTTCAAAGGCTACTTTTAAATGTTTTTAGCTACTATATGGGACCCAATTTGTAAACAAAAAATTGGCTCTGATGGGCCCTGAGCAGTTTAAAAAATCCAGAACCGGTATGCGTGGTCAATTTCAAGATACCCATTTTGCAGTAAACCCAACATGCACCAAGAACCCAGATTGAATGGAATAAAACCACAGAAGGGTTCGCTACATTTTTTCCGTCTCAAGGCTTAAACAATGAGGAAACAAATTAGCAAGTGATCATGCTGTTCTCTCTGTGTGTGCCTGTGCTGTTTGGAAGGAACCACATGATGGCTGTCAAGAACCCAAACAGCTTTGAACAGTCTAAAGTCTTAAGTTGCATGTTTGAGAAAAAGAAAGATAAAGAGAACCACAACGCCAACCCATCTTGTAGGTGCTTGGAAGGAAACCTGTCATTTTGTAGGGGCATGATATGGCATGATGGGGACGTGGGAATAGACACACCACACAAATACTAAGTATGACTTTGACTCAAACTTGTTTCTTAATACTTCTCTTGGGGTGTCTTCAGCTATGTGACTATATGCACAGGAAATAACAATAAAACACAAAACCATATTATAGCTGTTCCGACGGGGACCTCTCACTTTGTAGGGGAATGATGGGGGTACAGAAAAAGTATAAATGCTCGCAACTATATCCTGCGCAGTCTGGAGCAAGACCTTTTGAAGCATGTGAAGCAAGAAAATAAGAACAGCAACCCATTTTGTAGGGGTTTCGAAAGGGGCCTGTCATTTTGTAGGGGCATGACATGGAAGAGAATAGTTTCACTAAAAACTGCTGCGATCTTTCTTAAAGAAGGTAAACAACAACACACCAGTCCATATTGTAGACGTTCTGGCAGAAGACCTGTCATTTTGTAGGGCGTGATGGGGGGTGGTTATACAGCAAATAATCAAACATACGCGTTTAAAACATATACTCCCCCACACAAAAGAGAGCAAAGCAAGAAGAGAGAGAGAGAGAGATCGAGAAACAAAAACGAGGCAAATCAGGCGATACTTGGGTCTGTCGGTATTTCAAAAATTGAATTACACGCGGAATACTTTAGCAAAATCACAGCATGTTACATGTTTTCCAGAAACCCAATGGGTTCACTACGAGTGCAGGGGTTCCAATTTTAAAGAATCCGCCATGGGACCCGGTAATTTTACTACAAAGCGCCTGGCCTTGGAAAGTCCCTTTTGCGCAGCCCAAAGGCATCATTGAAATTTGGGGATGCGGGGGCGACAACAATACAGCGTATCATCGCGCGAGGGAAGATTTGGGCTCTCTAGTGCGCAAATCCCTATGTTTTCATATCACCTAATTCCAAACTCTATTTCCTTTTCTGTTACCTATTCTATTACCCAAGTAAACCCGCAGGCCCCAAATTTCAATGTTGCACAAAGCTCTATAAAGCTTCCTCTGCGTTAGGGTTTGAATTTTTTGTCCACCGGCCCGAAGCGCGCAGCCCAAAGGCAACATTGAAATTTGGGGATGCGGGGGCGACAACAATACAGCAGGGTTTGATTTCATCGTGCATCTACGGTAGTTCGTACACTTCCTAGTACTACTTTGTACATCTTTATGCCTTTATGCTACAAAGCTTGCACAAAGTATTTCCCAGTACTAGTCATAGCAACGCTTGCACAAAATACTTCCCAGTACTACTTCGTACTACAAAACTTGCACAAAACACTTCCCAGCACTACTTCGTCGAAGGAAGTTTAGAAGTCAAACTTCCGACAATATGATAGATGAAAAGCAGAGATGGGAAGAGTCAGAGAAGAGAAGAGAAAAATAGAAAGAAGATCAAAAAGAGAAAGTCTTAGAAGAAAGAAGATCAAGGTGCGTGAAAAGGTAGGAAAGTCGCGAAACACTGCGTTTTTCCGATGATTTGATTTGTGGCTCCGAAGGGTCGAAAAGTAGGCTCGCTAAAGCGGTGGAAGCGGAGCCAGCTGGCCAGATGAGAGATGAAAAATTGCACGCCGTTGTGGCGCGAAGCACATTTCCAACTCAATGTACAAAACACCTCAGCTTCGGAGCCCTTTTTAGAAGTTGCGATGTCGAAAAAGTGCACGCTGTTGTGGTGCGAACACATTTGCAAGTGAAAAGCAAAAAACACCTCAGCTTCGGAGCCCTTTTTAGAAGTTGCGATGTCGAAAAAGTGCACGCCGTTGTGGTGCGAACACATTTGCAAGTGAAAAGCAAAAAACACCTCAGCTTCGGAGCACTTTTAGAAGTTGCGATGTCGAAAAAGTGCATGCTGTTGTGGTGCGAAGCACATGTGCAAGTGAAAAAGCTAAAAAACACTTCACATCCGGACCACTTTTGGAAGTTGAGATGTCGAAAAAGTGCACGCTGTTGTGGCACGAAGCACATGTCGAAGTCAAAATGTATACAAAACACACGACGTTCAGACCGCTTTTGGAAATTGAGACGTCGAAAAAGTGCACACGGATGTGGCGCGAAGCACATTTCGAGGTCAAAATGTTAAAAACACTACATGTTCGGACCACTTTTGGACGTTCAGATGTCGTTTCGCGTAGCAGGCGCAAGGGATTCTGCACCTTCTCAAATGTGAGCAAAACGTGAGGGTTTTGTAGCATTTCCAAAAACGATGGCAGGCGTGGGACATTTGAACAGGATCTGTAAAGACGCATTTTCCGTGGCAGGCGCAGTACAAGAGACATCTTCATTAGAGCTGTTCGGAGGTCCGGGCGCTGATTTCCTGAGAGGGGTTGCATTTTGGAGCATCAGATCGTCAGTCTTGGGAAGATGATATTGCGTGACAGGTGCCGCACTTCGTACCACCTGGCATCACTTTTGCGTGGCATGCGCAGTACTTTAGACAGGTGGAATGGAAAAATCGCAAAACGCATTGGCACGAGGCTGTCAGCTCTGCACTCAACTTTCCATTTTTGAAGGAAGTCTCGCAGAATTGTTTCGTTTTTGATGTTGCCAACTTCGAAAATTGAGGAAGTCTCGCAGAATTCTTTCGTTTTTGTCAAGTTCAAAAATTGAGGAAGTCTCCCAGAATTGCTGCGTTTTCAAGCTTGCAGGTAGACAGACAAACAGGCAGACAAACAAATAGATAGATAGATAGATAGATAGATAAGATTAGTTAGACAGAAAGATTAGATAGATAGATTAGATAGATAGATTAGACAGATTAGATAGATTAGATAGATTAGATAGATAGATTAGATAGATAGATTGGATAGATAGATTAAATAGATAGATTAGATAGATAGATTAGGTAGATAGATTAGATAGATAGATAGATAGATAGGTAGATAGGTAGATAGGTAGATAGGTAGATAGGTAGATAGGTAGATAGATAGGTAGATAGGTAGATAGGTAGATAGATAGATAGATTAGATAGATTAGATAGATTAGATAGATTAGATAGATTAGATAGATTAGATAGATTAGATAGATTAGATAGATTAGATAGATTAGGTAGATTAGATAGATTAGATAGATTAGATAGATTCGATTGATTCGATTGATTAGATTGATTAGATTGATTATATAGATTGATTATATAGATTGATTAGATTGATTAGATTGATTATATAGATTGATTATATAGATTGATTATATAGATTGATTATATAGATTGATTATATAGATTGATTAGATTGATTGATTGATTGATTGATTGGTTGATTGATTGGTTGATTGATAGATAGATAGATAGGTTGATAGATTGATAGATTGATAGATTGATAGATAGATACATAGATAGATAGATAGATAGATAGATATATAGGTAGATAGATAGATAGATAAATAAGATAGATAGATAGATAGATAGACAGATAAGATAGATAAAAGGACCGGATAACCCCACAAGTCAACTTCTTCCAATATTGAGCAAGAAATCTTGTTGCGGGGACGGGGAAGGAAGGAAAAACAAAGGAAGAGGTGGAGGAAAGATGGTGTGTGACAAAGTTGTCTGCGTGAAAGATGGTGTGTGACAAAGATGGTGTGGTGAAAGATGGTGTGTGACAAAGTTGTGTGTGAAAGAAGGTGTGTCAAAGATGGTGTGTGACAAAGTTGTGTGTGAAAGATGGTGTGGGAAAAAATGTCTGTGACGGTGTGTGAAAGATGGTGTGTGTGTGTCAAAGATGTGCTGTCAAAGATGGTGTGTGACAAAGGGGTGTGTGAAAGATGGTGTGTGAAAAATAGTGTGTGACAAAGTTGTGTGTGAAAGATGGTGTGTCAAAGATGGTGTGTGAAAGATGGTGTTGATGGTGTGTGACAAAGTGCTGACAAAGATGGTGTGTCACAGATGGGGTGTGAAAGATGGTGTGTGACAAAGTGGTGTGTGAAAGATAGTGTGTGACAAAGTGGTGTGTGAAAGATGGTGTGTGGCAAAGTTGTGTGTGAAAGATGGTGTTGATGGTGTGTAAAAGATGGTGTGTGACAAAGTGGTGTGTGAAAGATGGTGTGAGAAAATGTGAAAGATGGTGTGTGACAAAGTGGTGTGTGAAAGATAGTGTGTGACAAAGTGGTTTGTGCAAGATGGTGTGTGACAAAGTTGTGTGTGAAAGATGGTGTGGGACAAAGTGGTGTGAAAGATGGTGTGTCAAAGTTGGTGTGTCAAGGATGGTGTCTGAAAGATGGTGTGAGACAAATTTGTGTGAGAAAAATGATAGTGTGTCAAAGATGATGTGGAGGCTCTGTGTCCTGCGCCTGCCACGCCAAAGGCTGCTGCGGCCCCAGCGGCGGCCACGCGCGCCGCAGCTCGTCCAGGAGGCTCTGTGTACTGCGCCTGCCACGCCAAAGGCAGCCGCGGCCCCAGCGGCGGCCACGCGCGCCGCGCTCGTCCAGGAGGCTCTGTGTACTGCGCCTGCCACGCGAAAGGCAGCCGCGGCCCCAGCGGCGGCCACGCGCGCCGCAGCTCGTCCAGGAGGCTCTGTGTACTGCGCCTGCCACGCCAAAGGCAGCCGCCGCTGGGGCGCTCGTCCAGGAGGCTCTGTGTACTGCGCCTGCCACGCGAAAGGCACCCGCGGCCCCGCTCCTTCAGGAGGTCCTGTGTACTGCGCCTGCCACGCGAAAGGCACCCACGGCCCCAGCGGCGGCCACGCGCGCCGCAACTCCTCCAGGAGGTCCTGTGTACTGCGCCTACCACGCGAAAGGCACCCGCGGCCCCAGCGGCGGCCACGCGCGCCGCAGCTCGTCCTGCCACGCCAAAGGCAGCCGCGGCCCCAGCGGCGGCCACGCGCGCCGCAGCTCGTTCAGGAGGCTCTGTGTACTGCGCCTGCCACGCCAAACGCAGCCGCGGCCCCAGCGGCGGCAACGCGCGCCGCAGCTCGTCCAGGAGGCTCTGTGTACTGCGCCTGCCACGCGAA
>CAMXCT020005813.1:0-149026 GCA_947184155.2 Cladocopium goreaui
AGATAGATAGATCGATTAGATCGATAGATCGATTAGATCGATTAGATCGATTAGATCGATTAGATCGATTAGATCGATTAGATCGATTAGATCGATTAGATCGATTAGATCGATTAGATCCATTAGATCCATTAGATCCATTAGATCCATTAGATCCATTAGATCGATTAGATCGATTAGATCGATTAGATCGATTAGTTAGATTAGTTAGATTAGTTAGATTAGTTAGATTCGATAGATTAGATAGATTAGATAGATTAGATAGATTAGATAGATTAGATGGATTAGATAGATTAGATAGATTAGATAGATTAGATAGATTAGATAGATTAGATAGATTACATAGATTACATAGATTAGGTGGACTAGGTGGATTAGGTGGATTAGATGGATTAGCTGGATTAGCTGGATTAGCTGGATTAGCTGGATTAGCTGGATTAGATGGATTAGATGGATTAGATGGATTAGATTGATTAGATAGATGAGATTTGATTAGATAGATATAGATAGATAGAATAGATTAGATAGAATAGATAGATTAGATAAAATAGATAGAACAGATAGAACAGATAGAACAGATAGAACAGATAGAATATAAATAGATAGATTAGATAGATTAGATAGATTAGATAGGTTAGATAGATTAGATAGATTAGATAGATTAGATAGATTAGATAGATTAGATAGATTAGATAGATTAGATAGATTAGATAGATTAGATAGATTAGATAGGTTAGATCGATTAGATCGATTAGATCGATTGGATCGATTAGATAGATTAGATAGATTAGATAGATTAGATAGATTAGATAGATTAGATCGATTAGAAAGATTAGATAGATTAGATAGATTAGATAGGTTAGATCGATTAGATCGATTAGATCGATTAGATCGATTAGATCGATTAGATCGATTAGATAGATTAGATAGATTGGATAGATTGGATAGATTAGATAGATTAGATAGGTTAGATAGGTTAGATAGATTAGATAGATTAGATAGATTAGATAGATTAGATAGATAGATAGATAGATAGATAGATAGATAGATAGATAGATAGATAGATAGAGATAGATAGATAGATAGATTAGATTAGATTAGATTAGATTAGATTAGATTAGATTAGATTAGATTAGATAGATAGATAGATAGATAGATTAGATAAGATAGATAGATAGATAGGTAGATAGATAGATAGATTAGATTAGATTAGATTAGATTAGATTAGATTAGATTAGATTAGATAGATAGAAACAAAAGGAAGCAAAACAGATAGATAGATAGGAAGATGGATAGATGGATGGATAGATAGATAGATAGATAGATAGAGCGAGCGAGCGAGCGAGCGAGCGCGAGAGAGATGCAGATGTGCTTACACCGCACACTCTCTCTGGATCCAGCCATACCTCCCGGGATTGTACCCTGCAACTGACCGCCCGCCTGGCAAAGATACCGCCTAAGTGGTGCGATGCGCGGGTGGAAGCATTCACGGATGCCAGGGTGGAGGCAGTACTGCGGCTCCAGATCGAGCTTGCATCCTGGTTGCTGGCAAAAATTGGGGACGGTTTTCTGACATGTTTTCCCGTTTCCTGGTGCGCTCTGTTTTTCATTGTTTTCTTGATGAGTTAGGTGATTTGGGAGAAGCGCTTCATGCCAAAATATCTGCCGGGAAACTCATCCTTGGATTGATGTGGCTGGAAAATGAAGCTTATATATATATATATATTCATATGTATACTGCCATACGGCACACGGTAAAAGCAAGACCAAAAAACATATCCTGTTCCAATCTCAAACATGGCGACTCAAAATCAAACCCAACAATGTGTACTGTCTGGGCCCAAAACGCCAAATCGGAGGGATTATATATGGTTGTTTTGTTTTTGTTCGCCTGTTGATGGTTAATACCCATTCTGGGGATGATTCCCCATTATATATGGTGAAGTCATTCTGAGGTCACTGAAATTTGCCCAGGGGCATCCATGACGCATGGGTATATCCTAGTCCTATAGAAATCTGAAAAATTACATGTGAAAAAATGGTGGGTTCATATGAGTTCGATGAATCTGGAAAGTAGGGCATATATCTCCGTTTATGGCGAAGACATGCCAAAACTTACAGTCACACGGTTCTCAACTAAACAAGTGGTAAACCATGATGCAGCAAACAAAAGATGTCAAGTGATATGTCTGTTAATGATGTGTCCAAAGGCCCACACAGAGCCTCATTCATACAAAAACGACTAAACAATAATCACAAACAATACATTTCAATCAACAAACACTGAACAAAAAAACAAATACATATAGAATAAACGAATGGTGCTGGGAATGGAAGGTCGTGGGGGGTTGGAGAGGGAAGTCAAGGAAACAGTTCGTACATACATATATACATACAGATAACATAGAAACAAATATGAAAAACAAAACAAACAAAGCGGTTTTGCGAGAGGAGGGTTTCCAGCGGAAAAACAAAAACAAGACAGTAGAACGCCGACAACAATTAGAACAGAAATTGAGTTTGGATGAATTGTTGTCTTTTTTTACTGTTTTCGTTCTTTTGCTCCCCTTGGTTTTAAGTCTGTGTGGGACTTACAAACCCATAAATGTATGATAATTCAAATTATCTATCTGAAACAAGCAAGAAGCGGAACATGCAAAAATGGAAAATCACTTACGATTTGAATTTAGAGGAAACATATTTGTGGATGTGTCAAATAGCATGATATTGTCCAGCTTTCGCGTTTTTGGTGGAAGGCTGAGGGACATGGTAATTACACATGTTGTGAATGCTGCAAGGGAGGTGTAAAATCTTCCCCCGGTCAATTGCACATCCTCAAGTAGTTGGATGCCCAACACAACAGCCTCAGAATTGCTGATATCCTCCGGTAGTTTTCGCATATTTAAGCGATTGCTATGGAACATTGCCCTTTTACAAAGGACAGCCCATTAAAAGGGGCGATGTTCGATGGCCATGTTAAATAACCAGAGCGTATGTAGTTCAAATGACTCACCAAGGTCCAAGTGTGAGGAACCGATCCTATTTCCCCTCAATCAGTCATTCCAAACCATGGATTCAGGTCAATGAAAAATGTATTTGTTTGTTTAAGTAAAATCCCAAGGTTCAAAAAGGACTTCGCAATGCTTCGCACCATGGGTCATCTAATGACCCCTATGTATATATGAGTGTGTATATATATATTATATTATATTATATTAAATATTATATTATATTAAATATTATATTATATTATAATATTATATTAAATATATATATAATATAATATATATATATATACATATTATATTAAATATATATAAATATTATATTATATATATGTATGTATAATCTTATATATTGTATATAAATATATATATATATATATAAACACATATATATATATAAACACACATATATATATATAAATAAACAAATATATATATAAACACATATATATATAAACACACACATATATATATACATTAACAAAGTAACACATTCATGAAAAATAAACATCATGTTAAAATATAAAATGTATCTACGACAAGCAACCCGTTGTGACCCAATCCCCCTTACCTTGGACCGCATGCCAAGGCGCTGCACGGCGCGTCTGAGTCTTGGCTTTTCCGGTCTCCTTCGTGAGTTCATCCGTCCACATTTTCTGCGCCACAGCATGCATGTCCTGTGACGAAGAACCCAGCTTTTCTGACCTCAGAAATGAAAGAAATGACTGTCTCGTCTTGTGGGTGTCGCCCTGTGGGTTACCACAGATCATGCACGTTGTATGTCTACGTCAAATATACTCATTTTATGTTGCACAAAAACATGTTGCATAGCCAAGGTCTTGAACATGTGCAAGAGTCCACTTATTTAGATGTCATGATTTACTCTATATATATGTAAATACATGCACATTTTCATCAAAATTGCATGACACCAACGTCATAAGCAAAATCTATATACCAAAAAATATACATGCAAATGCAAAGATGTGCCTTGACTTAAGATGGACTTAGGACAATTTTAAAAGGACTTAGGGAAATTAACTTTAAGTTATGCTAAGTTATGTTACAGGTTTTGTAAGTTAAGTTCTATCTTTTGTATTTTTCTTGGCGATAAAAATTGTAGTTTTTTTTCCTGGCGATTGTGATGTGATTTTGGGAAGTTCGGTTTTTCCCGCTGCATATCGTTTCCTTGGCTTTTGATCTCGAAATGTGAAGAGTTTCTGGCAAAAACAGCGGTTCGGGTGAGCTTGAGCAAGAAAAACAACAACGGATTTCAGTCTTGAGGAAACACAAAAAAACACGTTTTTAACACATACGCGTTTCCAAGCAGGATGGTGAATGAGAGCTGGAAACACAATCGCGTTCCCTTACCATTTTGGTATTTTCATGAGGATACACATGCGCGTTCCCATGTTTTTGCGGAAACACATCCCGAATGTCAAGATTTTTGAGCACCATGTGCATAGATATGGAAACACATCTTTAACACATACGCGTTTACAATCACTGTTTGTGTCTCTGTGTGGAAACGCATACGTATTTACTTGCTCTGGAAGTGTGCAATCTAGAAACACATGGCGCGTTTCCTTGTTTTCTTCTCTTAACAACAGGAAACACATGCGCGTTCCACGCCAACCTTCTCTCATCTTCTCTTGAACAACAGGAAACGCCAGGATTTGAAGTCCTGCAGCGTCGCTCTCTGTGCTATCACATTTCAGCTGCACCCATGCTTCCCGTGAAATCGTGCTCCACTTAAGCAGAAAAAAATGTCCTGCCATACAAGACATCCGTTTAGAGGCCAAAAAACAGCTATATTAAGGCTATTTGTTGGATTTTCTTGATGTATCTGCTATTATGGTGTTATATCTCCCTATTTATTGGTACAACTTTAACATGACTTATACAAGTTACCACCATTTATAAATATACTTGAACAATGTTATAAACTTAAAAATACAACATATAAAATGATTTGGGTGTCAAGGCTTCAAGGCACAACAGTGTGTATACATATATATATACACCTATATCGAGTAAAATTATACAAACATAAACACATGTATATACACACATATGCTTATATATATACGCATACATACATATATTTACACATCTACACAAACGTATACATGTACATATAATTATATATATATCTGTATGTATGTAAATATGTAAGTATGTATGTAAGCATGTAAGTGTGGAAATAAGTAAGTATGTAAGTATGTAAGCATGTAAGTAAATATGTAAGTACGTAAGTATCTCTGTATGTCTGCCTGTATGTATATATGAATGTATGTATGTATGCACGTGTGTGTATACGTGTACATACATGTGTATATATAGTTATATATGTGCGTACATGTACGTACATGTATATACACGTAAATATATATATATATACTCTATGTATACCTGTGTATACTGTATGTATAAGCGAACGCAAATATACCCAAATAAATCGCGTCACTGAAACTGCAAATGAAATTACAAAACATCTGAAGACGTCTCATACAAGTCTTGCAAATACGAACTGGGTTTGATTGAATTGGGAAATTCCAAATTAGATGGCTTACCATGGTTTATCATTATCAGTCATCAGTCCTACTAGTATCAAAATTGCAATTTTGGGGCATACCCTCCCCCGTTTTCTACATATCTGCGTATGCTCTGATTTTGTTCTACACATTAGTGGCTGAGACCAGAAGCTTCCAGTGTAGCACAGCTGCCTTTCACACATTTTGTATTCATCCATCCAGGAACAAGTGGGACTAGACACTACTGTAATTCGGTGTGGTAGAGCTGCTTTTCATTGACTTCAATTCAATCAATTGCACTAATCACATCCCCCCAATGTCGCACGCCACCCCAGAAACCGTGGTGGGCGCAAAGGATGAAACCACATATATTTGGGACCATAGAATGGTGGTGCTTCATATGAGCGGGGGATGGGATTATTTGGGGCTTATTTTTCAGCATTCCTACCGGATCCTAGCGCATGGCAACATGCCCAGTGACATCTCATGAATGGGTTCCCACATGACCCCATGGCAACAAATGGGCAAAAAATGAAGGTATAACATATCGATATATAATATATAGTATATCCGTTACTACAGAAACCCCATAAAAGATAGAAAAGTCAGTAATGCATCACTATTGTGTTAGGATTTTACCATATTTTACCAACTTCTATCTATTTGGGGTTTCCTTTTAGACCCATTTGCCCCGGCACCGATACTTCAAAGAGACAGTTTCGGGAGGCCCAAATCTGGAGCCAAAGTATCAGCCCATTCCTCAGCTCTTTAGCCGGGGATCTCAAAGGTGGGGGCACGGAAAATCCAAAGGATTCTTGTTTTCGGAAAGGAAACGTTAATTCCTCCAAGTTTGATGTTCACCTGTCATGTACACGAAATCAAGCACCTCATCGCATGTCCGGCCTTTGCATCCGAAATGACAGTTTTGAGCGCCATGTTCTTGTACCGTTTGGAGAACAGGAAACCAAAGTCTTGGAAGCTGCAAAATTAACGAAAAAACAACAAACATTCTAATTACTTTCATCGAGTGATCCCAACCCTGACACACTCTTCTGACATATTTTCTGACATAACATCTGGAAGGAAATATTGCATATATATATATATTCTGACATTCTATCTGACATTCTATCTGGTATCTATTCTGACGTACATTCTGGCATATATATATATATGCTGGCATTCTTTCTGGCATTCTATCTGGCATCTTTTCATGCATTCATTCTGGCATTCATTCTGGCATTCATTCTGGCATCTATTCTGACATTCTATCTGGCATTCTATCTGGCATTGTCTCTGGAATTGTCTCTGGCATGTGTTCGGGTCCAGGCGCCCTCCACAGCATCGAGAGCTCGCGATATGGAGTTCGGGTTGAGGCGCACTGCTCGCAGCATGGCTTGGATCCTTCATGCCCACAGTCCCGACGATCTGGCAGAGGAAAACGGAGAAGGTGAAGAAGGTGAGGAAGAGGAGGAAGGAGTTGCACCTTTGTTTAAATCTAGAGACTGGCAGGTGAGGAAGTAACGTCTCAAGAAAGGGAGACATCAAGGCTTGCAGCTGGAGTTTGGGGACATTTAGCATCATTTAACATCATTTAACATCATTTAACGTCATTTAACATCATTATTTAACATCATTTAACATCATTTAAGGTGTTTTGTTGATGTGTACCATCCATGTTTTTTGATGTTCAGTTATAAGTCATGGGAAGGATTCGTTGCAAAAATCAGCCGTCCCGGCTCCAATGGTCCAAGATTCGTTGCAAAGTTCCTGGTAGGTGGTCTCTTGACTGGCCGCCACTAGGAGACGGGCCGCCGAGATCTTGGAAACGTCTCGGAGCAATCCGGCGTGATAGGACCAGCCCAAGCCTGGAAGCTTCGTCGGTGAAGCTTCACCGGTGAAGAAGACCCAAAAGAACATTTATAGACCCTCCAAGTACCCATAGAAAATATATAGAAATGGGAAGAAATGGGTATATTACCCATATGTTTGAGTACGTTCACCAATTTTTACAGGTACTTGGAAGGTCTAGGAAATGTCAATGGTCACGAAGTGATTCAACGGGTTTGTTTGTAGCTATTCCAGTAATGATTGATTGTTGGCTGATCCCTTCTCAATAGGCTCTGCTGTGCCATGGTCAAGTTCCATGGTAACCCATGAGATCAATGGGCTACGGTCATCCCATGCCATTGGAATCCCAACGCGCCATTATACAAATCCAAACTAAATCCGATTAAAAAGGATTGATGACCATCCTCAGATATGGGCGAAAAATACCAACCTTTTGAAGATGGTACATATGATGAAACACCAGATGATGGCATATCATGTCCATATTATGCTTGGTTTATTGTCCTATTGTACGAATCTGATCATTATACAGCAATTCTGCCTGAGTTGGTGGGGATCCTTATTTTCCCGTATATATAATATACACAATATAACAATATATATATATATATATGATATATTATGTGAGTGTGCCTGTCCAGATATCCCAGAACGTAGTTTTGTGACTTTAAAATGATCTGATGACTAATAATATGTCGTCCACTGGGGGGGAATCATCCTAAGTACGGTTTAGAATAAACAAAAACTAAATTCACCAACTGGACATGTTGTTCATCCACTTTTATATAAATATATAAATGATATCTAGTTTTCAAATCTATATGTGCGTATATTGTAAATACAAATCTGGAATCTAGGCAACTTGAAGGTACGGCAAGTACGTTACGCGTGTGGATTCTGCAACGTTTGTGGCTTTCCCGGCAAAATCGGACGTGAATCCAAGCCACTGGGGTGCGTGTTTTTGCGCCATGAGATCTCGCACACAAACAATTCCTGACGACAACTAGGAAAAAACACAACTGGTTGGTGGTATACCTACCCCTCTGAAATACATGGAAAAGTGTTCCAAGCCACCAACCAGCAAGCAATGATAAAAAAAACATCAACATGCAGCATATATGTTCAACATGACCAATGTCAAAACATGTCAAACGTGGAAGGTATTGCACCTATACAACATATACGGGCCGCCAAAAAAGAATGAATAGTACACAGTACAGAAACACAATGAAACATGTCAAACCAATAACAGTTACAATCATTGTAGAAATTGGATGGAGCCCCAGATGTTCCCAACCGGATGTTCCGGATGCAACTTCAACAGCGAGCCAATGATACCCTCAAATCCAATGGTTCGTCATCATTTTCCCCACCCTACGATAAAGGGGCACCCCAATATACCAAAAAAGCAAGCTTGATCCAGGTATATCAGCTATATTCCCATCTATTCATCCCCTTTTATCTCTTTTCTTTCCTTTAAAAAAATGGTTTTACTTATTGTGGCGCAATATTTTGGTGCTCGACATCATCTGAGTTTCTCCAGTCTTCTTGGTGGCCAGTAGCAACGGCGACCTCTGTCCCGACAGATTGGCTGCGCCGTCACTTGCTGCGCTTTGCGCAGCCTGATCTGCTGCCTGAGCCATCCTGTCACAGCACCGACGGCCCGACGGCTATCGGCTATCCCATCCGTTCATCTTTTTCAGCACAGCCATGGTTAATGGTACCAAACATGTGGTATCATCCCCCAATTAATATTGGTTTCTATGTTTAGTTTAATATTGGGAAAGGGATTTATTACATAGTAGAACTATTCACCCAAAACCGATGGTTTTGAATTCAAATGGCCTGAGTTTGACAAGACCCTCAACATCCCAGGATTCAGAGCATCTCTGAATTGGCAATGAACGGCAGAAAAATAAGGTTAGATCCACAACGGCCAAGGTAGTGAGAAAATATGTCTGCCTGCTCTCTGGTGTTTTTTGCCCGCGGAAAGTGGCTCACAATATCACTACGGATCAAGAATGGAAGACCGACTTCCCTTTGCCTAACAGCTGTAACATGAGTAAACTGAAACTCTGGTACTGATGCTGGTATCCAAATGTTTCTTGAGTTTCTTTTGAGACAGCCTTGGATGCTTCAATGTTTGCCCTACCAGTGTTTAGGAACGACAGCTCGGCAAGTCACTTGCTGAATCGTGCCTGGGATTGTAAGCACGGTTGCTCCCAACTGATGAAAGCAAATAATGCTCCAAGTAGACAAACGGGGGCATGAGTGGCATACATGTTGGGTATCTTGTTTGAAACAAGCGTAGCTACCCTCCTTGTTGTAAGTCAGCATGTACACATTCGCTATAAGTTAAACCTCAAAATCAAACCTCATTGCAGGGGCCCTACGCTGTGTACACACACATGATTTTCTATAGCTGCATTGCATGAAGACCCATTCACAGCCCCAGCATACAGCAAGTCCCGCCTCTGGATGCTGTTGGACATCTCAAGTTCGTTGAGACCCAACTCTTTTGCGAGGTTCTTGAACTCCTGGGAGACACTGGGCCAGAAAAACCGCGAAAACGCAGCAAAGGCCAGGTATGATTTTGATGATTTGTAGATTTTCTAGCAAACCCCAAGAAGATAGAAACATGTCTCCAGGATAGTTGCCTCATATTTCCATAGATGTCTACTGTTCAATCTTTTCTATCTATAAATTGGGGTTGTTGTAATGAAATTTCATGCAATTTCAACATCCAGTCATGATCAAACATGACTACATGATTAATCATAATCCAGAAATGATGGATTTTGTCAGATTTTGTCGTGGGTTTTTTCACCCAAAAGCTGGCATAAACTGAGAACGTCCACTGTTTGTTTGTTTTTTTGTGACGCAGAAGCAACGATTATGTTTGCTGGTTTTCCACTGGGTTTCTGTTTCTACCAGATTGACCAAGCACCTACACAAATAGGGTAACCGTATTAAGCTGGTAGGGAAACATACCCAATTTTATGGGTACTTGGCTGGTCTAGGTACCGATCTTCTTGCAACAATTCGGCTTAATTACCCAGTCTGCGTTCTTTTTTTCAAAATGCACAATTTGCTTATACATTGAAATAAAAGATCGGGTAAAGCAGCCCCCTTCAAGGCTTGAATGCTCACCGCTTTCCGATGCACTGGAAAAAATGCTGAGCGCGGTAGGCGCTTTTGGGTTGAATGTTGATCCCCAATCCATTCCTCTTTGCAGGGGGATGTCTATGTTGGCAATTGGCAATACTTTTATGTGTACGAGTTCTGTATTGCCGTCCCGCGGAAGGACTCCTGCTGCTGCTGCTGCTACTGCTGCTGCTGCTTCTTCTACTACTACTACTACTCCTCCTACTCCTCCTCCTCCTGCTGCTGCTATTGATACTGATATTGATTCTCCAGTCCCGGATCATTCATGCTGGCCAAACGGGTCAGCAACATAGCATTGGGTTTTGCACGGCTTGAGATGGTTTGATGCCTTGATGGAACTTCTGTGGGGAAGAAATCGTACACCATCTTGCATGGTTGACACCCCCTATCAACTGGTGCAGGATTTCTTCCATCTACAGTATTATTCAAAGGAAGTTGGGAAGCAATACTTCCGTGTTACGGACAAATAGAAGTCAGCGACTTGAAATGATGCAGGGTGGTAGATCACATAACAATACATAACAAAAGAATAAGAAGCAGTTAATGACGGGTGGTGACGAAGGGAAGTGGTGACAAAGGGAAGTGGTGACGAAGGGAGGTGGTGACGAAGGGAAGTGGTGAGGAAGGGAAGTGGTGAAGAAGGGAAGTGGTGACGAAGGGAAGCGGTGAAGAAGGGAAGTGATGATGAAGGGGAGTGGTGACGAAGGGAAGTGGTGACGAAGGGAAGTGATGATGAAGGGGAGTGGTGACGAAGGGAAGTGGTGACGATGGGAAGTGGTGACGAAGGGAAGTGGTGACGAAGAGAAGTGGTGACGATGGGAAGTGGTGACGAAGGGAAGTGGTGACGAAGGGAAGTGGTGACGATGGGAAGTGGTGACGAAGGGAAGTGGTGACGAAGGGAAGTGGTGACGAAGGGAAGTGGTGAGGAAGGGAAGTAGTGAGGAAGGGAAGCGGTGACGAAGGGAGGTGGTGACGATGGGAAGTGGTGACGATGGGAAGTGGTGAGGAAGGGAAGTGGTGAGTTGGGGAGGAAGCCGGAGCACGAAACCTTGTGTTTTTCCATGTAAAGTGGCTGCAGCCGGCGATGAAAGGTACCTCGTGTGTGCGACGGGTGCGGCTGCGGTCGGTTTGCCTTTTTTTTTTGCCGCAGTGTAACGGTGGCTTCAAGCTGCTTTGGGTGTGCTTGTGTGTGCGTAGTTATAGGGTGTTTTGGAATCTGTGCTTGCAGATCGCATTGGAATGGCTGCATGATGTTGCAAGGGCTGTGTTTTGGGGAGGAAGCCGGAGCACGAATCCTTGTGTTTTTCCGTGTAAAGTGGCTGCAGCCGGCGATGAAAGGTACCTTGTCTGTGCGGCGGTTGCGGCTGGGGTCGGTTTATCGTTTTTTTTTTGCCGCATTGTAACGGTGGCTTCAAGCTGCTTTGGGTGTGCTTGTGTGTGCGTAGTTATAGGGTGTTTTGGAATCTGTGCTTGCAGATCGCATTGGAGTGGCTGCGTCAAGGTTGCTTGCTGCAGCGGCTGCATGCGTAATACTATTGTCTTTTGCAGCTGAAGATCGTAAATCGTATTGGAATGGCTGCATCCAGGCTGCGAAAGTGATTTGTCAGCAGATTTTCCCAATTTTGGCGCTAATAATTTTCCTTTTAAAATTCCTTTCAAAAAGTGCTTCAAAATCGTCTTTTTGTCGCTTTGGCGTCGAGATCCGGTTTTGGAGCTGCAATTTCCGACGCCATTGCACGTAGTTCTATTGTGTTTTGCAACTCAGTCTCTGCAGATCGCATTGTAGTGGCTGCGTCAAGGTTGCTTGGCGCAGCGGCTGCATGCGTAATACTATTGTCTTTTGCAGCTGAAGATCGTAAATCGTATTGGAACGGCTGCATCAAGGCTGCGAAAGTGATTTGTCAGCAGATTTTATCCATTTTGGCACTAATAATTTTCCTTTTAAAATTCCTTTTAAAAAATGCTTCAAAATCGTCTTTTTGTCGCTTTGGCGTCGAGATCCGGTTTTGGAGCTGCAATTTCCGACGCCATTGCACGTAGTTCTATTGTGTTTTGCAACTCAGTCTCTACAGATCGCATTGTAGTGGCTGCGTCAAGGTTGCTTGGCGCAGCGGCTGCATGCGTAATACTATTGTCTTTTGCAGCTGAAGATCGTAAATCGTATTGGAATGGCTGCATCAAGGCTGCGAAAGTGAATTGTCAGCAGATTTTCGCAATTTTGGCGCTAATAATTTTCCTTTTAAAATTCCTTTTCAAAAGTGCTTCAAAATCGTCTTTTTGTCGCTTTGGCGTCGAGATCCGGTTTTGGAGCTGCAATTTCCGACACCGTTGCGGGCAGTTCTTTTGTGTTTTCCAACTCAGTCTCTGCAGATCGCATTGTAGTGGCTGCGTCAAGGTTGCTTGGCGCAGCGGCTGCATGCGTAATACTATTGTCTTTTGCAGCTGAAGATCGTAAATCGTATTGGAATGGCTGCATCAAGGCTGCGAAAGTGATTTGTCAGCAGATTTTCTCAATTTTGGCGCTAATAAGTTAATTTTCCTTTTAAAATTCCTTTTAAAAAGTGCTTCAAGATCGTCTTTTTGTCGCTTTGGCGTCGAGATCCAGATCCTTAGTAGTAGTACTGGGAAGTGATTCATGAAAGCTTAGATGACATATGAGAAGAGATGAGATCAGAAGAGATGAGCTGGGATAAGGTGAGAAGAGCTCAGATGAGATGAAGTGTGGAGTGTGAAGGGTGCAGTGTGCAGTGTGGGGCGTGAAGAGTGCAGTGTGAAGTGTGGAGTGTGAAGTGTGGACTGTGAAGTGTGGAGTGTGAAGTGTGAAGTGTGGAGTGTGCAGTGCGCAGAGTGCAGTGTGAAGAGTGCAGTGTGTAGTGTGGAGTGTGAAGACTGTCAAGTGTGAAGTGTGACGTGGAGCTTCAAATGTGACATGTGAAACAGGACACCACTTTCGCAGAGTGCACGCACCCTATAGATCAGGTTAGGCTATTAAGAGCAAAATATCTTATAGGTTATCTGTAGTCTATTTTCTATCTAATAGTCAGGATGCAAATAGGATATGCATAACCTAACCTCTGGGAAATAGGATAACCTATTGTCTAACCTATTGTCTAATTCCTAGCAAATAGGATAACCTATTCTCCAGCAGTTTGGAGGAAACTGCTGTCAAACTGCTGTTCATCAGTTTCAAGGCTTGTTGTTTTCATTGGAAATTATTGGAGATTGTTGATGATTATTGATGATTATTGGTGATTATTGGTGACAGCCTGAGTGCTTTTCAAGGATGCTGGCCAATGTTTTTTTCATTGGTGGACAGTTGCTGCTCTTGTGGGGATGTGGTTGACTCAAGTGGCCTGTTTGTTATTTTGGCTCAATGCTCTTGCATGTTCATGTCTTAACAGAACAAAGGGCTGGTGGTGGTATACATCAAAGATGTCCACCACCAACAGCTCTCTTTTCCAGCCTTGGGCAATGGAAAGGTCTTGAAGGCAGCAGCTAAAGTACTGCCCAGTGCTCTTTCCCCTTGCCATACAGAAGGTTTGTGGTAGTGGACATGTTTAACGTTCACCACGTTTTTCTGTTTCAGAGCCATGTTGCAAGTCCCAGAAGCTTGGCTATTGGAGAAATATTCTATTGGAGAGAAGATTCTATTGGAGAAAGATGTTATGGGAGAAAGGTTCTATTGGGGAAAGGTTCTATTGGAGAAAGATGTTATTGGAGAAAGATTCTATTGGGGAAAGGTTCTATTGGAGAAAGATGTTATTGGAGAAGCATTCTATTGGAGAAAGGTTCTATTCGAAGCTTATCTGGCTCCTAGAAGTTGTATTGGAACATTGGTTGGATTTTGGAGCAAGGTTGTTTTGTTTCTTGGGGTTTACTTGTTGTATTGGAGACCATGTGGGCCCAATCAAGATCTGTTGCTTGGTGGGTTTTTCGATGCATTGGTGATGTTTTGAGGTATGTGGTGCATTGTGGCTCAAGCAAGGCTGCAAAGTGTCTTCAACTTCTTTAGCCCATGTGTGTTGTTTTCAACAAATAGACTGAACACCAATCATTTGGGGAAAATTTCAGAACCAGGGGCCAAACCAGAAAAACTTTGTAGAAAGGTTGGGGTCATAAGTGCCTCAGCTGTCAACATGATTGCCATGTCCTCTGGGGAGAGAAGGGTATGGGTGAATTTCGTTCCCTTCTTGATCTCAGAAAGCTGGCTTCGAAGCCATTTGGTTTCCCTGGATGCCAAGCCACCACTCAAGGTGACAATCCAGCGAGAAGGAGATCATAGACACAAAGATCAGTACTGCCAGGCATTTCTTTGGTATCGCTCAACAGAAGAAGCAGTTGCAGTAGCCCAGGTGTTGGATAGAACCACAATACCTGGTTGGCCTAGAAGGCTGCATGCTGAGCTTGCACGAACCTGTCCAAGATGGCTGCAGCTTGGTGCAACTCTTTTTATCTGCAGGTGTTTCTGCTAGTGCTTGTTTTGGAACCTATCATTATTAGAGATGGAAGTATCCAAGTATTGGAGATGATCAGCTATTGGAGAATTGCCAGGGGTCAGTTTGTCCATCCTTCTTGTTTGTTCATGTCTTGCTGGCTAAGGCACAGACAGCAAGAAAAGCAGCAACAGCATTGGGGAAAAGACGAGTCGCTGTGGCAGCCACGCCATGGAGGATGGCAACATGGAAAGTGGAGAGGCGGCCCCCAACAGAGCCTTGGACACTAGTGAAGACTAGGGCACATTAGCTTCTATGCCTATAGGCTTCTCTGTATTGGTGTCATAGGTATTGGAGTGAAAGGTGTTTTGTGCAGCAAAAGAAAGATACTTGCTATGGACCGGGTCACTGAGGCCTGCTGCATGTGCAACCACCATTGCCTCAGGGCTGCAAGCTGAACAGTCAAGCTTTGCAAGGACTGCTTAATGAGCTTCAACCAGCAGTTTGTTTGCAGCTTTTGCTAACTTACATCTGCTAGGGCTCCCACCTCACCAGAGGATGAGAAGATTTCCAAGACTGGGGTATCTGTGTGTGTTTTGTTTGTCCATCAATGCCTTTGTCCAGGACCAGTAAAAGGCCTGCTGACAGCACTGAAGGGGCAGTCAAGGCAGCAAGGACCAGCAGCATTTGTTTCAATGAGTGGTTCTTCCTGGTGCTGTGGATTTCAGAAATATTCATCTTATTTTGGGAAAATATAGTTGGCTGCAGGACTCAAGAACCTACAAAAGCAGAATCCCTCCAGGTAGCAACAGCAAAGTCATCGCCCACCACTCGAGAGAGGACAGGTCATGCTTGCATACTTTCTCACTGAGACAAACCATCAGCTTGCAGTTGTGCCAAGGCCTGATTCTTCTTTAAGTGGTTGGCAAGGTTACTTCCCAGCACTGTGCAGCCAAACCCATACCTTTTTGACTCATTACTGCAAAATTCGTTCCAAGAGCCAGCCTTGCAATTTGCTACTGTGTGGCAGGACAGTCTCTGAAGCCCCAAGCCCTTCGGTGAAGCCACCTGAGCCAGACCAGCCACCCAGGATTGGCACCAGTGTGAGCTTTTGGTAATGTCAAACAAGTTCTGTATTGCAGGAGCACTTCCAAAGCAGCAGCACCTTTGCCAGTGCCCAGCGCACCACCTCCCAGGACTGCTTTCTTTTTCTGTTGATGTGCCTGCTTTTATTTCATGTTTTGCACATATTGGAGGATTTTCAATATTACTGGCAAGATATAGCTCCTTTGATGCAACTTGGTCTCAGGAGTGATGCAGATGAAGATTCCTGGGGAAAGTGGCAAGGTGATGGACAACATGAAGATGAGCAGTACTGGCTTGCCAATGGTTACAGCAAAGAAGATATAGAGGAATGGAAAAAGAACAGAAGAGACAAGAGAAAACAAAAAAAGGCCAGAAATAAAGAAAACAAGAATGCAGAATGGGAACGAAGCCAGATGGCAAAATACGACCCTGCAGACCAATGGATTGTGGTCAACCAGGATACCTGACAGAAGCATTCAGGCTGCACAAGATTCTGGTTCACTGAAGGTTGCTTTTTCGACACTAATGGTGCATGTGGCATTATTGCAGGACTGAGAATTTTGAAGGATTATGTCAGAGCATGTGGGAAATTGTTTCTGGAATCTAAGCATTGCCTGGCATCTCACAGCTAAGGCACTGAACCTGCAGGGTCCTCTGAAAATTCGACCTTGCACCATGCTTGCATTTTTCCATGGGAACTGGAATGTAGCACTGAAGAATTAATGTTGGCTTTGTTTGGATAATTTCATTGGGTGGTGTGCTGCAGACATGGCATGACATGGCCAACTGCATGTGGTCAACCTATTGGAGACTTATGCTTCTTTGGCCTTGTTCTGCCACAGCATTTGCCACTAAGGTACCACCGATGCCTTCTTCCTGCAAGAACTCTGGGCATTTCACTTCCGATGTGGGTGAAAAATTGAGCTACACTGGGTGGGTGGTGTTGTAGGCTATTGGGGGGTCAAAGTATTGGAGGACCCAATATCTCAAGGCATTCTTTATCTCAAAAGGTGTTGTTAGGTTTTGTGGCCAGGTTTTGGATGTCGCATGCTGGCATAACAAGGCTTGTTTTGGAAAGCATAATTAAAAGGCCCCTGGCTGACTTTTGGATTTGCTTTTGGGAAGGCTGCAGGCTGCTCATAGTGTGGCATGCTGACTTGCTGACACAAGGAATCACATAAGATGGAGATATATTTCAGCCCAGATATTGGAGAGGTATTGGACAGATATTCCAGCCCAGGTATTGGAGAGGTGCTGAAGCTCAATCTTTTTAGACTGGAAATGGGAAACATGTTGGAAACTTTCAGTGCAGGTGGGTGCACCCCCAGAAGCCATTTGAAAGTCTCCATGCAGACATTCTAGTGTTGTTATTTCACTTTTTTTGTGGCATGGGGTGAGTTTTTAAGGCTTCATTCCCATGCATGCTTGCAAGCATAGGACTGAAGTTGCCTTTGAGGCACATGATCTTTATGAAGATTTGGGGTCAAACCAAAAGTAGGGATCACTGCACAGCAAAAGTAGAGGTCATTGCACAACAGTTCCATACACTTACTGGGCTAGCCTCTTTTGACATTTGACTCACACTGCTGAGAACACACCCCAGTAACTGACATTGACTGGCTATGTTTGAAATGGGCAAGCTCATATATTCTGACATTCTATCCGGCATACTCTGACATCCTGTCTGGCATTCTTCCTGGCATATACTTTGACATTCTGTCTGACAGTGTGTCTGGCATTGGCCAGTGGGCACATGAAACTGTAATGTTTTCTCAATAGTGGCCAGGCACCTCCTGTGCAATTTCACTTCCAAACATTCAAGGCCACGGTGTTCAGGAGAACTTTGCCTTGTATGTTGGGTACCTGGCACAAAAATGATTTTCACACAGGTTCAGTTGTACTTATCCCTTTTTTTTGCTTCACATGCATGTCCACGGTGTTGTCCAAAACAAACAAACCATGCCATGCTTTCACAGAAAACTAAAAACAATTTTGAAAAAAACAATGCTCTTAAAGAGAAATCCAGCACCAAAAATGAAAACAAACAGAAAAATGGTGAAGAATTTATGCAAAACCAAGCAAAAAAAACGGCAATTTGACAAAAACTGCTCAGCAGTTTCCCCCAAACTGCTCAGCAGTTTGGTCAGCAGTTTCCCCAAACTGCTGAGCAGTTTGGGCAAAAGTTCAGCAGTTTCACCAAACTGCTGAGCAGTTTGGTGAAACTGCTGAAGATTTAGCCAAACTGCTCAGCAGTTTGGCCAAACTGCTCAGCAGTTTGGTGAAACTGCTGAGCAAACTGCTGAGCAGTTTGGGGGAAACTGCTGAGCAGTTTGGCAAAACTGCTGAGCAGTTTGGGGGAAACTGCTGAGCAGTTTGGTGAAACTGCTGGCCAAACTGCTGAAATTTTGGTGAAATTGAGCAGTTTGGTGAAACTGCTTTTTGCTCAGCAGTTTGGCCAAACTGCTCAGCAGTTTGGTGAAACTGCTTGCTGAGCAGTTTGGCTGCTGAGCAGTACTGCTGAGCAGTTTGGGGGAAACTGCTGAGCAGTTTGGTGAAACTGCTGGCCAAACTGCTGATGATTTTGGTGAAATTTGTTTTTTTTCATTAAGTAAATTTATTTTTGATACCAAAAATCACATGGTCATAAAAAGAAACATGGTACAATCTTGCAGTTTGTGGTCACCATTCAGAAAAAATATTCCATTTGAAGGCTTTCCGAAAAACAAATATATAAATGAACCCTTTCTTGGAATTAGGAAAACTTATATAAGGGAACCAGCAGATCAAACAACATGTTTCCAAAGACCTTGGCAGTTCTGCGCCCTACTGTTCCCAAATAAGCTTCTCCAATATTTTGCCTCTCCAATATATCTCTCCAATAGTCAGCCTCCAATATGTCTCCAATATGCCTCCAATATGTTTCCATCATGACCAAGCTTCTCCATGCTGTTTTGGCCAGCAATGTGGGCATGCAGCTAAAGCCCAACAACTTTTAGAAACAGACTTAAAAACATTGAGGCATGTTTTGGAGTTAAGCATCCCAACATACCAGGCAAAGCCTTGCAGAACACTCCATCCCTGATACCTTTGCAAATCAAAAACCATAAGGTATGATTGGCAACTATGTTAGCCTTCTTGCCATAAAGGCACCTAGCATGCTAAGAAACATCACAGCACTACAAGCACACCAGTCTTACAACACAGATTTCAAACATAAACTATTGTATTTCTCCAAGAAGTTAGCCTGCAATATTCTTGGATTAGTTAAAGTGATCCAGGTGTCCAATAGATGCCTTGCAATGGCCCACTAGTTCACCCACTACCCAGCTGCAAGCTCTTTTTCAAGGAAGATTTCATGAAATCCATCCAGGGTTGGAAGTCAGCAGCACTGATGCACCTCAGTGATGGCAGAGCTTGCAATGCAAACTGTATTTCTTCAATAGAATGTTGGCCAAAACTTGAACACAATACAGTTTCCAAAAAACAGTTGCTAAAAAGGCAATGCCACAAAAACATTGGTCTACTTAGAGTTCCAGCCACAAGGTGGATACTTCTGTTCCAGTAATTTCCCAAAGTCTTTCTGTCCAATTAGATTGAACAGAACCCCTGCAAGAAACATTTATGAAAAAAATCAGGCCCAGCAGTTGGATGCCACTATTGGATAAACCATGTTCATGTCAAAAACTAAATCCAACAGTCAAGTGCCAACCCCATCCCAGTGGCCTTGGAATCGATCTCAAACAGCAGCTCCAGAGTTGTACCTCAACTGGGCATGGGGTCATTTTCTGGCATGTGAAACAAATACAATTTCCATCTCCAATATGTCAACTCAGAGATCATCATCCCAATATCTCTCCAATACTCTCCAATATATTCCAAAGATCCCCTATATTCTTAGCCAAGTAGTTCTAAGTGACTACCACACTCCCTCTCCATCTAGTTTTTTCCGGGTTGGAAGATATCATGCAGTCCAGCTTCGGTGTAGGATGCCAGCACTCTTGTACCTTGGCTGTGGCAAGATTCAAAAAAAAGGCACTGGGACTACATCTCTTCTCCAAAAAAATCCAATAAATGTCCAGTGCAGGAGAAGAAAAAACCAATAGGCCCAAGTGCAGTGAATTCATGTTTTTGTCTCGACAATGATCCATTGATCAGCAGGATCCTGCTTTGCCATCTGTTCCTGCTCCCACTTGGACCATTTCTTTTCTTTGGCCTTGGTTCTTTTGTCCTTCCTTTTCTGTTGCTGTTTGGTCCTCCACTCATTCATTTCTTGTTCAGAATAGTGGAGAGTGTGTTGATCGCCCTTCCAAGTTCCCCAGTTGTCATCCTCTTGTGCCACTGGAGTCCTGCAGCCAAGAAGCTTCAAAAAAGAAGAGTACTGCCCCCAGTTGGGAAACTCCTGTGACAAGAGATGTGATGCAGAAACATCGGGTTCAAAGAATGTCAATGGCACTCCTTGGCTCAGCCACTGGTGCAGCCAGGTCTTGGTCTTTCCTGCTGAACTGAAGGACAGGACCACCTTTTTGCATGCAATCCATTGCCATGTGACCATCAAGATAAATGCAGTCCTCGAAGAAGCAGCATCAACTGCTGGTGACTTGCTTTTCCCTGGGCACTATTGGAAGAACTGTATCAGATGCCAGGCTGTGAACTTGGAACAAAGCAAGTGGGCATGCAAGGCCTGAAAAGAAGCTGGCAGCCTGTGCATATATCCTGCCCAACATGCTTCAAATTAATCAAGCTTCAAACTGGATGAAATAAGAAACAGTCCTGTTCCCCATGGAAGGCTGATCTGGCACTGCAGCTTCCCCTGAATTGGCTTCAGGCCTGCTGCCAAGAAAGATGAAGGAGACTTTCTTGACAAGAAAGCGTCAGTCTAAAAGGGCCAGGGAGCAAGCTGGAACCTACCAAATGCACAAAACAAAGTCCTGTCCTGGGTGCTATCTTCGGTTTCGCGACCTTCATAGACTCTTCAGTAGGGGAATTCCTCCAGCAAGAAACAAAAAACCGCATTTAACATCAAAAAAATGCCAATGTGCTCCAATAATGATGTGAAACTGCTCCAATACTGTCCTTGGCCCTTGCAAGTCGGCATCTTCCATGGCATCTGCAGACCTTTTTTTTTCCATCCTGGTGAAAGCTGGAGTTGGCCAGGCGACAAAAGGATCAGCAGCCACCAAGGCTCTGCCCAATTGCTGAAGCTGGATCAGCATCCTGCAACCAGGATGGGGGCCAAGGACTGGAGCAGTCCTGCCACAGATCTCCTCCTCTGTCTGGGTTCCTTGGTCCTTGCAGTCTGGGATGAGAATGGGGTCGTCCTGGGTCCACCACCTGAGTAGGTGAAAAGTCTCCTGAAGAAATTCAGTAAATATTTTCCAATACAAGCTTGTCCACTCCAATATGTCCTAATAGCTGCTTCCTAAATAGAAGCTTTTTCATTTGTCTATCTTGCAAACAAAAAGTGCTGCCAAGGATCGGTGAAGTGCTCTGTTTCTGACCACTGTCCTCCTGCCACCATTGGTTCCTGAGAGGTTAAGCATGACCACAACTGCTTAACACCCAAAAAGCACTTGCAAGTGCTGAATGCCAGCTGTGGCACCATATGTTTCTACCATGGAAGATCCACCAATTTACAACAATCCTCCACACATACAGGTTTGTACAATATTTGCAGCCAGACAGCCAATGCCAGTTTGGATCTGTCCATGCTAGTTCCGCTTTGAAGGGCCTCCACCAACCTGGCAAGGTAAGGCCATCCAGGCTTGTGGCCACCGCCTGGGCTTCTTCTTTCGAATTGTACCACAGGAAGGCATTGGCCCACTGGGTTTTGCTTCTGTGCCATCCTTTCCGCAGGATAACAACTTTCCATGGTCTCCTTATGTCTGAGTTCAGAAGGTGCATTCTCAGCCACTCTTCGTTCATCAAGAAAGGGATTCCTGACAAGTAGACCCGGGTCTCTTCTGCCATGGCTCCACGTGCAGTCAGGGGAAAAAACACAGACAGCCTCATGGCTTCACATGCAAACTGTGAAGTTTGCATTTTGGGCTGCTGACTCTCTTTCACATACTGTATTTTTTTCTGCATGTCACAACTTGTTGCTGTTTAGTCCCACATTTTGCTGGAACCTAAAATCGAGCCAAAAAGCCACGGTGACAGAAACATGAACCAGCTTTGCTGTCCAATATGTAAGAATAGTGCTTGCTCTCAAATATTAGCTCTCCAATATGTGTTCTCCAATATCTCCATTCCAAGACACATTCTGCAATGATTGCTTCCCCGCCAAGGCTCTCCAATAATTCCAATAGCTTACAATACCCAACCATAGCTTTCAATCTCCAATAGCTTCCAATATCTAATTCAAAATATCCCAGGGTGTTGCAGACACAAAAACAACTTTTTTTCTTTAATTTTCATTTTGCTATTGCACATTGCACAAATTTGCACACATCACTTCCATGGTGCTGATGCCAATGTGGGGTTGGCACGTTATTTCTTCAGAAACAACACATCCAAAAAACAACAACCATGTAAACATCACAGCACTTAGCAGTTTCACCATAATCATTGTTTGTAAAAAAAGCAAACCAACATAATTTTCAATCAACACAAACCAAAAGAAGTCCAACTGTTGGAAGTTATACAGTCAAACTGCTGAAATAATTTGAAACAAAACAAAGTTGGCTTATGTTGTGGCCTTAGGCTTTCACATAGTTTTTAAGTTTGCAAGTTTACTTTCCTAGGTTTTCCTAAACAGCACATGGTTTACAACTTTACTAAAATGATATTTCCCCCTTAGTATTGCAGCTTGATTTATGTGGCCCTAGTGATCAAAATGCAAGGTAGCTTTGGAGATGTTATATCCTATTCAGCAAATAACCTAAAAATAGGTTATCCTATTTGGGTATATAACCTAAAAATAGTTTATCCTATTTGAATGGATAGGATATAACCTAGCCTTTTTCTAGGTTATGCGTAGGTTCTGCATATCCTATTTGCATCCTGACTATTAGATAGAAAATAGGATATAAGATATTTTGCTCTTAATAGCCTAACCTGATCTATAGGGCACGCACGGGCCTGGCTCGCGCACGGCGCATGCAAGTTCTATAGATGAGAAAGGTCTCATATATATCTTTAAGGCAACTTCCGCCCCGCCTCGTGCGGGTACTACTGGTAACTATGAATACAATATGTATAATACAATTTGCTACTAGAGAAATAGTCATCACGAACAGGAATCAGCCAAGTGTGAAACGGAGCGGCCAACCCAACATTTGAGCATTGCCATGGAAAACCACCTGATTTTTCCACCCTTTGGAACATGTTGGAACTTTCAAAGTGCAAAGCTATGCCAAGAATTATCCAAGATTCACTGGACTGTTGAAGTCCATTGCGCAATTGCCGGCCACCAAAGCCTTCTCCGACACATTCCGAAGCCTTGTAGCCTCAGTCAATGATTTTTTAGTGGGAAACCTAGTACAAGGACCTTAATTAAACAAAATGCTTGCACATCACATCTGTGTGTTTGTTTCTATTTGTGTGGCTGAAAAACCTACCAGACGCCATGGTCACCATGGTCAACAAACATGTGCCATGTGCTTCTACAGCACCTGATGTAAATTACACAGTGAACTGTCAGGCAACTACCATAGCAGAGTTGCAGACTTGTGTGGATGATACTTCAACTATGCCTCACGCACACACAAACCTGCGTGTGTACACATGTACTGTATACATGTTAAGTATTTACGGTCAAGAGGCCAAGCAAATCTTGGAAGCCTTGTGAAGCATGTCGGATTGGGTAGCCCACAATGGAGTCGCAAATGATAAAGCTGGAGGAGCTTGACAAATGAAGCCCACCGCTATCGTTGCAAACGCTTTGCTTTGTGGTTCCGGGTCCAGTCGCTCCTGCCTTGGAAAGAACCTTTGGACGATTTCTCCTCACCTCGGTGCTACGACTGACCATGCAGGTTATAACAAATCATCCCAACTCAACTACTAAGACCCTGAAAAACGCTCCCAATTTCCGAATTGGTCAAACCAAGCCCCAATTCATGGCAGGGTCATGTGAGTTGGATGGCTATCAATAAACCAAGCTATGCTGAGAGGCTGCAAAGCCAAGCATGTTCCGAACGCTCGGGCGTTCGTAGAGGTTGGGCCCTGTCAGGCCCCGTGAATGGTGGTGGGATCCCGCGCCGACGCGACGGGGATCCAAGGGCTGAGAACTAGGTACACGACCGAAGGTTTAGGATATTTGCATCTTCCTATTCACTCAGCCTTGAGCCAAAAAGTGCCAGGGGTTTTCCAGCAGCTTGTTTACATGTTTGTTGCCGTTTTTGAGTGCTATGTTGAAATATTTAGAGAAAATCTAGGTTCCAGATTCAAAAACTGGCGATTCAACGAGCCATCATCAGAATACAAGTGTCTCAAGCGAAACAACGCTGCCAAGTCTTTCCACGACCTATCCTGAAACGGTCACATCCAAACAGTCACCATGGAATGGATCACCCAGTTCACCGTTCACCCGGCCTTTGCAGAGAACTCATCCAAGGAGTCACGATCATGAATGTTCCAAGTAGAAGGCACCACATGGAAGTAGGCCTGGAAACTCTAAGACTATCAGTCAAGAAGTGAAGCCGAACCAGCTTTTCTGGCGAAGCTCCTGAAATTTCTGAAGTGTCCAGAAAAACAGAAGTATACATAATATGAAATTAATATGATATATGCATTGCTTTGCACTACAAGATCTATAATATGATCTACATTCTACATGTTTCTACATCCAGTTGTGGGTGCCATGACAATCCTGATGAATCACCAGGCTTCATCCGGGACCTCTTGAGAATTGTAGCAATCCTCCAGCACAAAGCCGTCCACATTGGGCCGGAAACGATCCACGATCGCGCCGAAGGTCTCTTGCTGCAACATCAAAGGGTTCCAGAGCATCAACACTTCCTGGGAAGATTCGTCCCAACTATCCCCCGGTGTCATCAAACATGGCGGGTTGCTAAGAAATCCGCCAGCTGCACTGGAGAATCCCGAGTGAAATTGTTCAAAAAGCAAGTCTCAAACATGTGATGGTCTAAATATCAGCTTCCCCGTTACAGTAATGTTTAATTTGTCGTACAGCCCATTTTCAGACAAACCCAAACATCATAGTTTTGGCATGTTTTAAGTTTTGGTTATGTATCATGAAATTTCCATGATAGGATCCCAACATTTCCGGCCAAAGCATCCAAAAACTTCAGTTTCAGCAATGCCAGCACGCCTTCCTTCAGCATCAACCGCACGCCAGCCTGGAGCAATCTATAGAAATTGGGGATTTTCCACGGTCATGGAGATGATTCCCGGGTAGGTTCACCAGTTGAAGTGAACACGATCATGATATCATGATATCCCAAAGTGGTCCCCTTGACCTTGGCAAATGACCAAGCCCTGAAGGGATTCTTTCCAACCATCTGAAGGCGCATCCAAAGTATCAGGCAAAGACTACTATAATAGTCAATAGTTGATTAGCATTCCCAAGGTTATAGTCACATACGGTTGTGGGTCAAAAAAATAAACTGTTGAACCATTTGGAACCAAGCCTCTGCCAGTTTGATGACTACAGTCCTCATATCAGGAGTACTAAGTATGCAATTACTATGTCACTAAATGACTAGAACATGTACATATAAATATGTATATATATATATATATACATATGTATATATATATGTATATTTAAATATAATAGAAATAATTAGAACATGTGTATGTAGATCACATGTTCCACATTATTTGCATAGTTGAAATCTGAATATGATAAAATCAACATTTGATGGAACATATCCCAAGTGTTGACAGTAAATCCTGGTTTATGATGGCCATCTTGTTGTTTTCGTAGAAAATGTCTACAACTGCTTCATTTGGATGACCAAAACCTGTATTTCTTTAGGTTTCAGAGTCGAAACACTTTATCTTTTATGATGTCAACCCATCGGCATGTTTGATTGCTATAACTCACATGTTTGATTGCAAAGAGATGTACAGTAAAGATCCCTATTTTGGAGGGTACAGTATGATAAACATTCCACGTGTCTGCCCACAACATTGGCCAAAGAAAGGTACGCAAATGTCGGCTACTTGGAAGATAATCACGCCATCTGGCCATCTTTTTCATTCATTGCATTTTTCAGCTGCTCCGTCATGGGCATCTCTCATCAGTTCTAGCAAACGTGTGGCTGCCGTCTCGACTGGAAGCGATAGTCTGTTCTCCGGAACCACATGGCCATCTTTGATTGAATCATTGAATGCCCATATTCTTGTTGGTTTAACCGCATTTTTGGTGTTTTTTTTTCCCATGTTCACAACTTCTGACCCCACGGACGCCTCACCATCTGGGTGTTCCTTGTCCACCAACTCCAAATCTATCTCCAGGTGCCTGGACCACCAAAAACCAGCTGGAGAATGGGCAGGCCACCAAAAAAAATATCTAAAAATAATCTGCTGGTTATGGTTATTTACCATTTATAGCATAAAACTAAAGGATTCAACTACCTATCCAAGGTTGGAGATAAACAAATCATAATCAACAAAACTAAGGAATCTGTACAATATCTGGTTTTGTCTGAAAATAGGGTGCCCCCAAATCCATTGGTTAATCATGATGTTCCCTTGTCATATATGACAATCTTCAGACACACCCATATATAACATATATACACAGCAGTTCGGCGCAGCTCAATCAACATCAACCAACAAAAATCGCAAGAATGATAACCTGAAGTAACAGACATGTGGAGTTGAATCAAAGTAAACAAAAAATGGAACAACAAACACACGCCGTGTGGAACAGGAATGCAGTTATCTGAATCTTCATTTCGGGGTTGGATGACTTCTTTCAGGTGTTGCAGCATGTTATATATTGCCGCCCAAAATATGCCATTTGAGGTCGGTGGCGTGGATACTCTTCCTGAGAGATAACAGGTCAAAGGTGGATGTCCCCAAGCCTAGGAGACTCCCCAAAAACATATATACAGTATATAACATTGTATATATATATACATTTATCTTTTGATACCACATTATATATATATACATATATGTACATGTATATATATATATCTCTCTCTTTGCATCTGCAAAGTTCACAGTTTGTGGTGGGCTCCAGTTGAGTTGCTAACCACAGCCAAGGTCCAGGACAATGATCATACATGGCCCATGGTTATTCTAAACCATCAATAAGGATAGTCCTGGATCCACCGCTTGATGGTCTGTTGGGGGAGAACTCTGTGTTGGCAGCTTGTGGCTGTGAGTATAGTCAAAACCATGGTGCCACCTTTCAAAGTAAACAGTATCAACCATTTTCAGCTGTACTGGAGTGATTCTCCCTAGCTTAGCGGTGCTCGAGGAACTCAAAGCAGTTCATACCAGAGCCACCAAAATGTATCCCTTGCTGCGGGGGAGAGCCAGCATATTGTGATAAATCCTCATTGCCATTGAGGGTCATATATGATCATCAAATTTAACTAGACAAATCTAGACAACTATAAACATTCACTATACCCTCTGTTTTTCTTCAACATAGAGGTGGAAACCCATGGTGTCCTTCGGAAAAAATGATCGCCGAGATGCCGCAGATTCAGCCGATTCACATCCCAGGACGGAAGTGTCAAAAACATCCTGAGCCCGACTTGGGGCTGCGGGCCTCCACTTAGTAAATGGTGTTTACCTCCAGTTAGATATCCATGAATATCCCACATTGTACTGGGATTATATGGGTGATATCCATGGTTATATTATGAAAACCACTTATATACTGAGTGGGATGCACATCCAAGTATGTAGGCCATCTATGATTCATGGAATTTTTGGTAGATACATACGTAGTTGAATGATGATGAATAGGTCTTTGGTTAACGACTTCGAACCGGGGGGGCCACAATATCCCACACTTGTAGAACCTGGAACTTTCGGCATCAATATGGGACAAATCATCTTGCAAACATGTTCAAACTGCGATTCTCAGGTTGAAAATAACATACCATCAAGTAATCAAACATGGTTTGCTGGAAAATCATAAATTGGTAGATTTCCTATTGCCATTTTCTCCCAAGATTTTCCATTGCCACTGATTTTCCACTGATTATCAACTGATTTTCACCTGATTATCAACTGGTTATTAACATCAACAGAAAACCAGTTGATAACCAGCTGATAGTAAGTTGATAATCTGTTGATCATCAGTTGATCATCAGTTAATCATCAGTTGATCATCAGCTGATAATCAGCTGATAGTCAGTTGGTAATCAGATGATAACCAGCTGATAACCAGTTGATAATCAGGTGATAATCAGGTGATAATCAGTTGATAATCAGGTGATAATCAGGTGATAATCTGGTGATAATCAGGTGTTAACGAGTTGATAATCAGTTGATAATCATGTGATAATCAGGTGATAATCAGGTGATAACCATGTGATAATCAGGTCATAATCAGTTGATAAACAGTAGCTAATCAGTTGATAATCAGTTGATAATCAGCTGATCTACAGCTCATAATCAGGTGGAAATCAGTCAATAATCAACTGATAGTCAGTTGATAACCAGCTGATGGACAGCTGATAATCAGGTGATAATCAGTCAATAATCAACTGATAATCAGTTGATAATCAGCTGATAGACAGCTGGTTATCAGGTGAAAATCAGTTGATAAACTGTTGATCATCAGTTGGCCATCAGCTGATAATCAAGTGATAATCATCTGGTTATCAATTGATAATAGGTGATAATCAGCCGATAATCAGGTGATAATCAGGTGATCATCATGGGATAATCAGGTGATAATCAGGTGATCATCATGCGATAATCAGCTGATAATCATGCGATAATCAGGTGATAATCATGTGATAATCAGGTGATAATCAGGTGATAATCAGGTGATAATCAGCTGGTAATCAGGTGATCATCATGTGATAATCAGCTGATAATCGGCTGATAATCCGGTGGTAATCATGTGATAATCAGGTGGTAATCATGTGATAATCAGGAGATAGTCATGTGATAATCAGGTGATAATCAGCTGATAACCAGGTGATAATCAGGTGATAATCAGCTGATAATCATCAGTTGGTAGTCCGCTTGTATTCAGATGATAATCAGGTGATAATCAGGTGATAATCAGGCAATAATCAGCTGATAATCAGCTGATAATCAGTTATTCATGTGAAAAACAATTGATAATCAGGTGATAATCAGGTGAAAATCAGGTGATAACCAGGTGGTAATCAGTTGCTAACCAGGTGATAACCAGGTGATTATCAGGCGATAATCAGGTGATAATCAGGTGATGATCAGGTGATGATCATGTGCTAATCAGTTGATAACCAGGTGATAACCAGTTGATAATCAGTTGATAATCAGGTGATAATCTGGTGATAATCATGTGATAACGAGTTGATAATCAGTTGATAATCAGCTGATAATCATGCGATAATCAGGTGTTAATCATGTGATAATCAGGCGATAATCAGGTGATAATCAGGTGATAATCAGCTGATAATCAGGTGATCATCATGTGGTCATCAGCTGATAATCGGCTGATAATCCGGTGGTAATCATGTGATAATCAGGTGGTAATCAGCTGATAATCATGCGATAATCAGGTGATAATCATGTGATAATCAGGCGATAATCAGGTGATAATCAGGTGATAACCAGCTGATAATCAGGTGATCATCATGTGGTCATCAGCTGATAATCGGCTGATAATCCGGTGGTAATCATGTGATAATCAGGTGGTAATCAGCTGGTAATCAGGTGATAATCAGCTGATAATCAGCTGGTAACCAGCTGATAATCAGGTGATAACCATGTGATACTCAGCTGATAACCAGCTGACAATCAGGTGATAATCAGGTGATTATCAGGTGATGATCAGCTGATAATCAGGTGATAATCAGGTGATAACCAGGTGATAATCATGTGGTAATCAGATGATTATCAGCTGATAATCAGGTGATCATCATGTGATAATCAGCTTATAATCAGCTGATAACCAGGCGGTAATCATGTGATAATCAGGTGGTAATCAGGTGGTAATCAGGTGATAATCAGGTGATAATCAGTTGATAATCATGTCATAACCAGCTGATCATCAGCTGGTAATCAGGTGATAATCATGTGATAAGAAGCTGATAATCAGCTAATAATCATGTGATAATCAGCTGGTAATCAGCTGGTAATCAGCTGATAATCAGGTGATAATCAGCTGATAATCAGCTGATAATCAGGTGATAATCAGTGGACAATGAGCTGATAATCAGCTGATAATCAGGTAATATTCAGTTGGTAATCAGGTGATAATCAGGTGATAATCAGCTGATAATCAGCTGATAATCAGGTGGTAATCAGTTGATAACCAGGTGATAATCAGTTGATAATCAGCTGATAATCAGCTGATTATCAGGTGATAATCAGTTGATAACCAGCTGATAATCAGCTGATAATCAGCTGATAACCAGCTGATAATCAGGTGATAATCAGCTGATAATCAGCTGATATTCAGCTGGTAATCAGGTGATAATCAGCTGATAGCCGATAATCAGGTGATAATCAGCTGGTAATCAGCTGATAATCAGGCGATAATCAGGTGATAATCAGCTGATAATCAGCTGGTGATAATCAGCTGCTAAGCAGTTGGTAACCAGGTGATGATCAGCTGATAATCAGTTGATAACCAGGTGATAATCAGTTGATAACCAGCTGATAATCAGCTGGTAATCAGGTGATATAAGCAGGTGATAACCAGATGATAATCAGGTGGCAATCAGCTGATATTCAGCTGGCAATCAGGTGATAATCAGGTGATAGCCAGCTGATAATCAGGTGATAGTAAGCTGATAATCAGGTGGTAATCAGCTGATAATCAGGTGATCATCATGTGATAATCAGCTGATAATCGGCTGATAATCCGGTGGTAATCATGTGATAATCAGGTGGTAATCATGTGATAATCAGGAGATAGTCATGTGATAATCAGGTGATAATCAGCTGATAACCAGGTGATAATCAGGTGATAATCAGGTGATAATAAGCTGATCATCAGCTGATAATCAGTTGATAATCAGGTGATAATAATGTGGTAATTAGCTGGTAATCAGCTGATAATCAGGTGATAGCCATGCGATAATCAGTTGATAATCAGCTGATAATCAGCTGATAATAGGCTGATAATCAGGTGATAATCAGTTGATGATCAGCTGGTATTCAGGTGATAATCAGTTGATAATCAGCTGATATTCAGCTGATTCCCAGGCGATAATCTGATAATCAGGTGATAATCAGGTGATACTCAGCTGATAATCAGGTGATAATCAGTTGACAATCAGCTGATAATCAGCTGATAATCAGTTGATAATCAGCTGATAATCAGTTGATAATCAGCTGATAATCAGCTGATAATCAGCTGATAATCAGGTGATATTCAGTTGATAATCAGGTGATAATCAGTTGATAATCAGCTGATAATCAGGTGATAACCAGGTGATAATCAGTTGATAATCAGCTGATAATCAGGTGATAATCAGCTGATAATCAGCTGGTAATCAGCTGATAATCAGGTGATAACCATGTGATACTCAGCTGATAACCAGCTGACAATCAGGTGATAATCAGGTGATTATCAGGTGATGATCAGCTGGTGATCAGCTGATAATCAGCTGGTAATCAGGTGATAATCAGTTGATAATCTGATAATCAGGTGATAATCAGGTGATACTCAGCTGATAATCAGGTGATAATCAGTTGATAACCAGGTGATAATCAGTTGATAATCAGCTGATAATCAGCTGATTATCAGGTGATAATCAGCTGATATTCAGCTGATAACCAGCTGATAACCAGGTGATAATCAGCTGGTAATCAGCTGATATTCAGCTGGTAATCAGGTGATAATCAGCTGATAGCCAGCTGATAATCAGGTGATGAGAAGCTGATAATCAGCTGATAATCAGGTGATAATCAGCTGATATCAGCTGTCAATCAGCTGATAATCAGGTGATAACCATGTGATAATCAGCTGATAATCAGCTGACAATCAGGTGATAATCAGGTGATTATCAGGTGATGATCAGCTGGTGATCAGCTGATAATCAGCTGGTAATCAGCTGATATTCAGGTGTTAATCAGGTGATAATAAGCTGATCATCAGCTGATAATCAGTTGGTAATCAGGTGATAATCAGTTGATAATCAGCTGGTAGTCAGCTGATAATCAGGTGATAATCAGTTGATAATCAGGTGATAATCAGTTGATAAAATGCAAAGAGCGTAGATCGGGGAAAAAGGGATTTTGCTTGGAAGTCCAAATTGTAGATCTAACCCCCGCAAGATGCGTATTTTGTTTTGGTTAACATGGACCATTTCAAACCTGGCTTTCAACATAAATTTTCTTTTAATGTTCCATGTTAAAGGGTCAAAACCTCAAAACCGTGTAAATACCAAGTAAAAAGTCCCAAGTTCCATGTTAAGCTCTGAAATTGCCAAAATCGTGATTTTTGAGGTTAACCTGGACCCTCCCGCACCAGTTTCACCCCTCAATTAACATGGACAAAAAAAGTATTTTTTATTTTTTTTGTCCATGTTATTTTGCCAGGAGTAATCAGGTGATAATCAGTTGATCACGGCGTGCGGCTGAGCTGCATGGGGATCTTGGCGCCAAAGGGCCATAGCTTCTCTTGACCTCAAACGGCGCATCTGCAGATGCCATGATGCGGGCCATGTGCCATAACCATCCATCACCCTGCACAAAAACAGAATTCTTTAGCATGTCTATTTTTTTAACCAACATTTTTGTTTGTTGATATGATGTAATACAGGCCATTTGAGTCAGGAAAAAAAGAACTTTAAATCCTACAACATCATACAATCATACACGATCTATATATGTACGCTATCTCGATACGAAATATCGCCACTTATTCAATGACCTAAGTTCTTGGACGCCGAAAAAAGACGGAGCACCCATGGTACCCTAGTTTGTCCAATGGTTTATTTATCATGGTTTGTCATCAGTTTCCACATTTAAATCGACTTAAATGATGTTTTGGAGCATACCCTATTTCCAGATGTACCCAAGTACAATATTGTTGGATGGGTATCCCATTATCACATTATTTCTACATCATATACCGAAGATATCGCTGGTTCTAGATGTGTTTTCCATCTATGTTGACATGCCAAATCAAAACATCATACCACAAATCAGGTTGCTGTTGGTTGGATATCACATCAAACCCCATTGAACCCCATTATATTCCGATTTTTGGTCCTTTATAATCCATTATGGTCCCATCCTATTCCCCATCATATTTAGTGTACATAAAGCAGTATGTCATATAATTACAGATTAGTTTCCCCATTTATAGATGATTGTACCTAAAACATTCTCATATGATTCCCAGCATATCCCATGATAAATATACAATAATAAATAGATACCCATTGTTTTCCAATTGTTTTTTCCCACTATTATTCAAGGTTAATCCCATCATATCTCATTAGATTCCCTATTATATATACCCATCATGTCCCATTTAAACAGGATAGTCATTGTCATTTAATGACACAATGATATAAATCCATATAAATCCCATTCCACCATGGTCCCTATCTCACTTCCAGGTCACATTCAAAGCCGAATCGCAAGCTTCGCAGCTGCTCCAAGTCCTGGGCCGGCAACGCAACAGTCCTGTGGCAGAGGAAAGTTAAATAGTTTTTTTTCTCCGGTTGTGTATACATATATACATATATATATATATATATATGTGTTATATAAGTAGTATATGGTACCCCCCCCTTCAACTAAAAGTAAACTTCACAATATTTCGATCTTCACAGAATTTCAATACTTTCCATAATTTTCCAAAATAGCGATATTGTTCAAAAAATAAATCACTTCTCCAAAACGGGAACTGAGCTAAAGAACTTTCCCAAAATGCTATGTTCACAATATGGCAGTGTGTCAAAACCTTGTACCCCTGGTGAACATCAAAATAGCTGGTAAATGGATGTTCATCCCACTAAAAAAGTATCTATCTATATAGGTATTGACCCATACCCATATTTCCAAAACTCGGCCTCGGCCACTGTCTTCACCACGGAATCTGTCTTCAGGTTCTCGCAGCCCCGCAGGTCCTGAGGGTGGATGCAGCAAATAGACATACACTTCATGTGTATATAGATAATAGACTACTATATATAATAGATCATATATATGAATATATATTATGATACATCATAGATTAAATATATATATACATATGTAGATAGATAGATAGATAGATAGATAGATAGATAGATAGATAGATAGATAGATAGATAGATAGATAGATAGATAGATAGATAGATAGAAAGATAGATAGACAGACAGACAGATAGATGGATGGATGGATGGATAGATAGATAGATAAATAAATAGATAAATAGATAGATAGATAGATAGATCAATACATGAATATAGTGAATAATATATACATACTAGATAGATAGTTGGATAGATAGGCTAGACTAAACGAGACTAGACCAGACCATTGATAGATAGATTGAAAGATTGATAGATAGATTGATAGATAGGTAAAATAAAATAGATATATCAATAGATAGATTGATAGGTAGATAGATAGATAGATAGATAAATGGATGGGTGGATGGATGGATAGATATATAGATATATAGATAGATAGATAGAAAGAAAGATAGAAAGAAAGAAAGATAGATAGATAGACAAATAGATAAATAGATAGATAGATAGATAAATAGATAGGAATGGCTAGGAATGGACAGGAATAGATAGGAATATGTAGGATTAGCTTAGATTAGACTAGATTACATTTGATTAGATTGATAGATAGAACAATCGTTCTTTGCTACCTATATGCAATGTCTGCTGGTGTGTCCTGATTTCACCATCTTGCCACTGTCAGACCTGAACAAAATCATAGTATGTCACTTAAAACGTGTCCTACCATGTCGGGACCATCTATTCAATGTTGTTTCTGTGAAAAGGGAGACTCTTCTCGCGCATGAATTGAGTCCCTCCAACTAAAAGTACCTGCATGTGGGATTCCAGTGAGCACAGTTTGGCTCCAAGAGAGTTGGTTGTCGAAAGGTGGGGTGACCTCAAAAAATAGTCCCCCCCACACACAAAAAACTGCCTGGTGTAGCTTGAGAGAACTTCATTGATCCCATCCCCCGTTCATACAAAACACTCCCATTCTATGGTTCCAAATGGTTTTATCCACATCAACCATGGGCGATGGTTAATGATGTTTAATGTTAGGGGGATGGGTCTTCAGACTCCTACCCTTACGGCCCTGGGCCCTGGAACAAGCAACTTGTTCCTATTCCTAAAACCTCCACATAATAAAAATCACCCCAGGTTGTTCGTTTTATTTTCAGATTTGCCAAATTGATTTTAAATTGATGCCGTTTAGAAAGCAATTCAAAAATCAAGGTCCAGGTTGAAAGTTCTACCATCTAATAATAAAAACTAGTTAATCCCAGGGTGTTTTGTCTTGGGGTCGGTCTTTTAAAATCAATCATGTTTTAGTTTTCATCTTAAGGTTTAGAATTCAATATTTTTGGGGGAAGTTTCCAAATCCAATTTGTGGCAATATTTTAATTAGATTAATTAGATTCCAAAAAGACTTAGATCGATTTTGAAATCGATGATTTTCGTCTGTTTAAATAAGGCTTTAAATTTAATATTGGGTTTACCCAGCTTCTCTCCCAAACAAATTCCAGTCATTTCATGGGTAACTTGTCGTAACGTGACCCATCACCATATCCCTGGTCCAGGGCGCCAAGTAATTCAAGGTCGTCAATTTTTGCAACGTCTCCTCGAGGCTTGGAGTGGTCAGTTGCGTGCAGCCTCCAAGCAAAACTGGACCGATGGAGGATGTTTGGGAGATGTTTTCCGGGAATGAGAACTGGAAAACAAACACCTGGCAAAAAAAATACATCAGATGGTATCATATGTGTATATAAGTATATATATATATATATAATTATGTGTTTGTAAGTTTATAGATACTTACGTGACTTGGATGTTGACAACCCAAAGGATTTCCCCAAAGCAGGAACTCCGGTCGCATTCTTACACCAAACATCAAGAGGTCAGACCAAACATGGAAGTCTTCAAAGGACTACGATGGTTGAATGTTTGAGAATCCTAAAATGTTTGGTCTGTCCACAACTTCTCAAACCATGATCACTTCCATCATGCAGTACAAGCATTAAACACCGTTAACAAATCTGAGACTTGCCACTGTGACTCTTGATCACACTTTTACCTGAGAAAAAGAAATCAATCACACATGAAACACATCAGCATATATAGGTTTGTCTGGTAGTGGGGCAAATCCCCACTTTATTCCTCTTCTATGCAGTTCGGAAGCTTGACCAATGGATTTGGGGGGCACTATTCAACTACAGTAGGAAGATTAACCAATGGATTTTGTGGGTACTATTCAGAATTCAATTTGGAAATTTGACCAATGGATTTTGGGAATACCCCAATTCTGGACAAACCACCCTGCAGGACATCAATTTTGTCACCGTGCCTCGTAGGCAGAGGTCCTGCAAGCAAAAGCAGCCCCGTAAGGACGACAACAGTTTCTCTTCGGCCAGATTTCGACAGAAGGAGAGGTCCAAACCTGCAGAGCTTGGGGATTTCGCCAGGTAGTCATCAAGATGGAAACTGTTGAACCGTTTAAGGCAAATCATTGGGGGTTTCCCAAAATAGGGTACCCCAATAGCTGGATGGTTTATAATGGAACATCTTACTAAAATGGATGATTTGGGATGTACCCCCTATTTTCGGAAACCACCATATTGGAACATATGCGACAAACTTGTTGGCATATTGGGAACATCGAAGATTGTTTTTGAAAAAATGTTGGCACATTAGAGGTGGATGGGGTCTTTGATTGGAGGGTATTCAGTGTAGATGCGATCATCATTGTTCATGTGGGTTCCTATCTGGTCTCCCGTGACGGTGGTTTTGCAGGGGAGAAATCTCGAGGAATCTTGAGACTGGTGACAATCAAGCGTCAAAGCCAACAAAACCTGATTGACTGAAGCTCGAAGGGTAGCGCATCCGACTAGCTTTGGGCTTTGATCTGGACCCCAAATTCCCCTTTTTTCAAAAATAACTGGATTAAATGTATGTTCATCCCAAAAAACATGTATCATGGGTTTTAACTTTTAACCCATCCCCATTTTCTTTCAATTGTTTCTGGTCTGATCCATCGTTGGGTGCCCTTCAATTGGCCATTGTTCATCCGAAGCATGACCTCAAACTTGCACATGGGTATTTGTCAAAATTGGATACCCCTTTTTTACTGAATGGTTACTAAGACCAAACCATTTGTGGTCCTTCAGGTTTGTACTGTAATTGTTTGAGCCATACCCACATCTTCTACCTCGGTTCAACTTCACGCATCCTGGTAACGTTGAAGTTGTGACACCTTCAAAAGCTCGAAATCGGCATCATGCAAGCGCATGGCTCGCGACGCAATCTGAGCTGGGGCTGGAAGTATTGAGGAGCATGCACTGAGTAACAAAAATGTATATACCTTATGTTTTGTTATATCAAAATATGTTATATGAAAACATACCAGAATCATATTATTTAGTATTATAATATTGTATATATATATATATATTAGATCATATTAAATTAAATTATTGTTTATGATATCAGTTAATCATGTATTACAGTATAATTGGACTATAATTTACTATATAATTTGGTATTATATTATATAACATTTCATTTTATTATTTTACATGATATCATTATTATAGCATATCTATACTTAACTATGTTATATTAAATTAAATCACAACATGTTTAAACTATAAAAAACACATCATTATATATATATATATATATATATTAAATGATATTATAGTATAGTATAGTATGTTATATTATACTGCATTACATTTGATTATATTATATTATATGATACTATATCATGTTATTTTCTATTAATATTATAATATACATTATAACATATCAAACGTATGGTATATCATATTACATGAGATTATATTGTATTATGTTTATTGTAATACATTACATTGAATAATAAAAATATTATATATAGGATAATGAATAATATTATATTCATACTTTCCTATGTGTTATTTCATTTTATTATAATTTAGATCATTTAATTATTCCATACACCATTTTATTATAGAGAATTAAAGTGTATTAAACATTATGCTTCCAATGATAGATTGACTGTGTATTATAATTTTGAGAATAGATATAAAGCATAATATATTAAGTATAATAATGTAAATCGTACATATTTAATATTACATATTATAAGTTCATATTATGTATATTATATATGATATATAAAATACTGTGCAGTGTATATCATATATCAAAAAATACATTATGTATACTACATGATATATAGAAATTGAAACATTAATATATTATGTATAATACTACATACTATATATACTATATATTGTAAATAAAATAATAAAAAATACATTGTGTATAGTATGTCATGCATATATATATATACATTACAAGTTACATAGTGAACATGTCATATCATATATGACGTATTACACAATGATATTTTACACATTGTATATTATAAGTTATATATTGTATAGTTGACAGAATAGTTTGTGTAATCGTTTATCAATTATTTTACGATATATATTATATAGTGTATATTGTATTATATATTATAAATCATAGGCTATGAATTACATATATAGTATTATTTACTATAAATCATATATTGTATTATTATGCAATTGTTTAAATTAAATATCATATATGAAATGTTATATACTGTATATATAAAATTATATATATACATTATACATATTATGATGACAAATGCTGGTGATAAACGCAGCAAGCAAACTCTGGAATCCAAAAGTCAGACAAACAACTTATCAAATGCTATCAAGTTCCTTGGGCTGGTTGCATGGGCACAAAATTCCGTGGGCTTTTGCCATTCTGCTCCCGTTTACAGAATCAACAAACAGGGAAAACAAAAAACAACACCTGTGAAAACCAATTCTAACTCCTCGGAATGCTCTCCCACAACATTCCTCAAACATCTATATTAATCAATCACCATTGGTAGATCTTGGCTTTCCCCTTTCCGGTTTTTCACATCCCGATTATGCCATTGGTATCCCCATTGGTTGTCCAAGGCTCTAAGGTCTGCGCATAGCGAAATTTGTACACGATCGCTTTCAAGGCAACGCTAGGCATCGCTTTCGGCTGCGTTGAGAGTGGTGCCAGAGTGGGATCTTCCAAGCCCTCCTTGGCATCGCCATGAATAACATTGAATAACTGGATTGGTTGAAGGGAAAATCTACAGGAAACCATGGTTTTCCCCATGAAATATAGGGGTGTCCTGTAACATTTTCCCTTAAACCAATCCAGTGAATCAACTATCAGCCCCTATGCATCTATCTGTTCAGAAAATTGAGGCTCCGCCCAGAGTGTTCCAGTGCAATCACACCAAGCTACTGTATGCATGTAAATATACGGCCAACACTTGTGCTATGCCCTAACGTCTGCGGGTAAATTCAAACAATATGTGCTGTACTACAGCATATTTACACCCATCACCACCCAGCCCCCCTTCCCCTCCAAGCTTCCAACAAAGATGGCAAGACCAAACGATGAAGGCCCAGGGCATGGTCTTGCCGCAGAAATCGGCAACACGGAGCCAAGGTCATGACCTCTCTTTCGTTCGCTGGCTGGAAAACACCGGGTTTTCCCTGGGGTTTTCCCAGTCAAAAGGTGCTTATATTTATAGGTGATGGGAACCCATGCTTCCCCCATGGGCAAAACCTCCATGTTGGATGCCCGGATTCGCCAAGTTTGATGACTGGATGGTCATCCGACTTTCTGAGGTATGGGAACATAAAATGCTCATTCTATGGGAATTTAAGGGTCATTCTGAACGAGAATCTATTGGGATCTGATGCTGGATTTACCGGTGATGCTTTGTTGGTGTTATAATGATGGGATATTTCATGGCCAACCAATATAAATAAATTGGGGAATAGAATTAGAATGGAGGAGAATCGTGCTATGACATCCCAGCTGGTGGGGGTGAACATCCACCAATCCCTGCTGTTCGATGCTGTTCGATCTGTTCGGGGCTTCACAACAAAAAACAGGGTTTTGACTCATGCCTATTTCGGACAGGTCTACAGGTTGGAGTATCATGAGTATCCAATGTAATTAATAATTCATATTTGCTCCAATGAATTGAACTGGGATATAAACCTACCTCAACTTGGAGGAGCAATTCAATCAGAAAGCGTCTTGACATTTCTGTGAACGCAGGCTGATGACAAAAGCATGTTTTTTTTCCTACGGGTTGAGACAACGGTTGAGCATGAAATGATGTATCCTTGCAAGTCTCCAATCCCCAAGTTTGCAAACTAAATGGAATTGCCAAATATTGCTATCTGAAAATTCATGATCCCGCAAATTGGATGCACTGCTATTGAATTCCGACTCACCATTTGTAGGAACATACTATTTATTGCTTTTTCGCGATTAAATGTAAAAAACAAACTCCCAATTGTTGGCTAAACTTAGCCATTAGAAAAGGGTAGCACGATATTGATATTACTCTATTTCCTGCATACACACAGTATCCCATTCACCACCACTTGGTCTACCATGGTTTACCTACATGTGATGTTTAATTTCCGCATAATTCCGCTAAATTTTGATGGTGAATCATGCATTGTAATACTTACAAGCCACAAAAACAACCCCCTGTTTGAGCTGTTTATTCTTAAATCCATATACTGTACATTCCATGACATTTCGAGGTTTTTGTTTCTCACCATGCACCACACGCCAAGCCGAAGCCACATCCCACTGATCCAAGTGGTAGCTGCACAGGATCCGTCGCCAAATCAGTGGGGGTACCGAGGTGTCCTGAAAGATGCTGAAATCCATTGATGCTTGAGATATATCCCGAAAAAAAGCCCCTGGGTTTGATGGAAAAAGCCATGAAAATGATGGAAATTACTCCCATTTTGATGGCTGTTCTGAAAATGGGGGGAAGATGGTGATTAAATGGTGGATGAACTGCATGGGTTGCATCGATTTTCAGTATATGTAACCAGTAGGAAGCTCTGTTGATTGATCAAAAAATAATGATTACGGAACATTTTCTGACCCAAACCTGGAGGTCTTGTTCAACGAATAAGAATTTTGAAGGCTGTCAAAGGTGGATGTCATCTTATGATGTGATGACGCCGACGACGGGTGTGGCAAAAATGACAAAGGTGGTAATGACAAAGATGATGGCGGTGATGCGGTATTCTAGTTGGATTGAAATAACATCTACAATTTTGATATGATGCTAGAACATCCACAATGTGCCAAATTCTGAGAAAGAAATGGTAAACATTGTCTGAGCGGCAGGAAAACTGCAACAGCATACCAGTTTGGGTCGACAATTTTGAGCCACCTTCACTGATGAACGTGTGCCATGTGTGTATCCAGATTAGGGACCCCTTGGATTTTCTCATAGGAAAGTATCCTGAGATTTGACGTTGCGGAGTTTTTGGCATACCAAGAATTTACGTCCTATATATATATACAGATTCATGTGTCGCTAGCCAGTATATAAAGATTGCTTGCTCTGTACCTATGAATTTCCGTGAATTCATGGTGAACCATCCCTGATCCGGCCCTATCCCAATGTGTTGCTCACTCCCCGAGGATCGGTTTTCACCTTCTGCTCTGCAGCATCAGATGCCGACTGTTGCATCCTTCAAACACTCACCAACGTGACAACGTGGACAAAGCGGTGCCTACAAGTACAAGTCACAAGAAGTAAACAGCCTACAGTAAGACCGGTGCTTCCAATGTGGGACAGTGATAACAATAAATATGTGAATAAGTATAAGTATCTTAAATATATATATATATATCCTCAATGGTTTTGACTAGTTCCTTGAGATTTTGGATGGTCTTGTTGGTGAAGCTCATCTATGTCGTAGAGCTCCCCCTCCAGCAATTTGACCTGCAATGGGGGTCGCATTACAGATCTTCAGAGGATAGCTGGACAACTGTTTTTATCTATCTATAATATGTATGTATATATATATATATATGTATATATATAATAATATATATAATGTACTGTATATGTACATATAAATATATATATATATATACATATACCTAGGTTTTGATGGGTTCATGTACCCCCCAGTATCAAACATAGCAATGAACAAATCCAAATATGTGTCAATGTTCCCATTGAAACATATTGAAACCATGTTGAAGCGCCATTTACTTCGGGGATTTCAAAGCCAATGGCGCGATCGCCTGTTGAGCTCCTGTATGGCCTCATCCACCGACAATGTCGCCACCAATCGGATCCTGAGTGTGTGCGATGGTAAAAGTCGTTCAATGTGTTTCATGCTGTTCTTTCCAAGCTGGTTGTTTAGATGGTATTTGAATTATTGGTTGATGGTAAATGTTGGTTTTCCAATTGTTGAACTACTACCCAATCCAACCGGCGTTGTTTTAGTGGATTCTTCCCCAGCTGTATCTAGGTTTGTTCATTTATCATCGATGATTTTCCATGATCCATTCAGATATGATTCCCAGTCAAGTTATTGGAACATATGATGGTTCCATATGGTTCCCCTGAAAGAACAACAAGCGCCTGCCCAGGGCCCAGCCCTTGCCAAAGATCAACTCCAAACGCTGCTGGTGCGTGATACGACCTTTGAGCTCATCCTGGGATCGCCAAAAATATCGGTGCCCATGGAATGCCAGGATGAACACCGCAAAAAATGATGTGGATTTATGGATGAATAAAACCCCACAATATATCAACATATATGTTGTGTCATAGAAATAACATGTGATCCATAATCACGTTCCCCATTCTTTGATGGACATCAATATGGGGTAGAGCACGGCACATCTCTTCATTTGCACCGAAACCTGGATGTTTCTGTCGCTGATGCTGCTGATCTTGATGGTGTCTCTGACCATCCAAGCTGCTTTTGTGCTTTGCTTTCCGTTACATTTTGCTTACTCTGGCTGTAAGATTCTTTTGGGGGGGTCAAACCAATTCAACGTAGATGGATGTTTCTTGTCGGGTGGGTTATTCGGTTATACTATAGTTCGACCAAGTAAATTGAACACATTATTTGGGTCTGGAGATTAGGTGATGATCCAACTTGATTTTGAAAGACGTTTGATGTTTTCATTTAAAGCACGCTGGTTTGGTGTGCCCATTTCTGGCCGGTCAGATTCCGAAGGGTTTTGTCGCAGAACTCCGCAGCAGTTCGTGCTGAAATGTTTTTCTTTGACATGTTTTTCGGCTTCAATCTTCATGTTTTGCTCATCCCGTCAATCCCCATCAATTGCCATGAATCCATGTGAATCTATGTAGATGAATATATATATATATATTATTATTATTACTATTATTATTATATATGATGATTATATTATATATATATATAAATACAACTCCAAATCACTCCATATCAGCCCAGATCAATCCCCATTCCGGGAAAAGGTTTCTCTAAAGAACAACGGCTGAAGGTTGTGTTAAGACATTTTATATCGACGCTACCTCGAAAAAGAGGATTTTTTAACACAACCCTTAGCCGTATTCAAGTAAAAAACGCAGACCATTCTCCCAACATCTCACCCCCTAAGCACCATTTGGTTATACACTCTGGTAAACTAACAGGGCTACAACAAAAATGTATTTTATATCATTTATAGTTGATTGACCTATTAGAAATGGTGATTTTCCTAATTTTGAGCATCACCAACCAGCACATCTTGGCGCCTCCTTCGCTTCCAAGACCAGTTCCACGCGACGTCTCACCTCCTCCGCCAGGGTGGCACCACCCTCCGCGCGTGCCAAGGCTTCATGCACCTGAGGGTTGGGACTATATCATATACACTATACAATATGTAGAGAATTAAGTATAGAATTTATAGCATAAGTATGCATATCACATATATATATATATACACCTGGCTACATATGTAATTACGGGATTAGGATAGATGTATGAGGGGTGTATATGTATATATAAAAATATATATAATGTAGGTATATCCACTGTTCACAATTAACGGATGGTTGTTTGCTGGCACCTCTCCTGGCAACGGGAAGCCACAGATGGGCTCAAGCCCGCATGTAACGGGGGAATCCCAATCGAAACCAAACTAAAATGGGATTCAAAAAACAAGCGTCACTTGGGAGGTTTTTTCTTACTTTATCACAGGATCTACTCCATGAAGCGTGTTTTTAAGTCAGTAAAGTCATTAAACTCATTTGAACTCATTAAACTTTAAACAGAGTAATTAGTTCTGAAGACGCAATGGTTGGTTCCTAAGTCATTACGTCGACTCAATAAACATCTAGCATCATCTAGCCATACTTCCGGAACGATAGCTGTTACAAATGGTTATAGTCTTGTCGCAAGTTGTAGGCAGGCTGGAATTTTTTTTTGTTTGAACAATTTGAGGCCATGGCGAACAGTGTCGCGAACAGCAATACTTCCTTCAGACATCACAACAATATCTAAGCAGAAAACTCCTATCTATCTCTGCGTTTTTCTGAAAATAGGATACCTCAAAATCCCAGAGTTTATCAAAAATTCCCTTTGGGGGTAATGATACCCTCTTTCGAAACACGCCCACCAAGGAACCACGCGATTGATAGCAGTTTGAGTATCATCAGTGGTCGTGCGAGTAAGTTTCTTGGGCACCAATTTGTTCACCTTCAGGCGGTTGAAAAAATCCATGAAAATCATTCGTGAATGGGCCACTGTCAAATTGTCTATTGCTATTGGATAGTTTACCGGAAGGTAAATAGGCACAACAAAAAGCAGAATGGTCATACTTTGAGGTGACAATTAGATATATCTCAACTGTGATGAATGGAGACTCCTCCAGAGCATTCTCACTTTCGTTCAATTCCACACGGCTTTACAACTCCTGCACAGATGTTTTCACATTAATTGCAGCAAATGGTCCGGACCATTAATGGCAGTTGGTGCGAGTTGTGTGCCCAATTTTGATCGGTTTCCATATTCTCAGGGGCATACAACTGCTGGCTAATGTGCAGGGAGCAGCTACCCGAATATCCCACCAGAGCAGTCCAAAACAATCTGGTGAAGTCGGGCGAAAACCGAATTGTGAGAGTATGTCTTGGACACATTATTATACATGTATAACATCTATCTCTCTCCATGATACATAATACATACATATACCATTTAACTGCATATATGATCATATATGATATATAGTCTAGTTATATATAGTAGACAACGGTGTGGGAAACCCAATGCCATAAACAACTACCATGACTGGGAATGACACGCCAAGGTACTGTGGGGCGACCGCGCACCGGACTCCTCTGAAACTCTGCCGCCTCCTGATTTCCAGCCGAAACACTGATGTCAGCAGCGAAAGGAAAGGAAGACACCAGGATTTTGGACCAAATACTCCGATTTTTTACCGTCTAATAATGAAACCTGGAAGTGGACGTGTTTTTCATGTATGTTTCATTAGGTCGATAACATTGATATTCCAACAGAGGATGTGAATAACCAACCAAATCAACCAAGAGAAAACTTGCTTTACTTTGAGTGATCCACACCCTGACACACACTATTCTGACGTAGTTTCTGACATACGATCTGAAAGTATATGGCATACATACATATATATTCTGACATTCTTTCTGGCATATACTCTGACATTCTATCTGGCAGCTATTCTGACATTCTATCTGGCGTTCTATCTGACATGTGTTCGGGTCCAGGCGTGACCCACTGCATCCGGAGCTGTTCGGGCCCAGGCGTGACCCACAAGAGGCAGAGAAGTGGACGAGGAGGGAGGAGACCCTCACCTGGCAGGTGGGGAAAAAAGCACATGTACGATTCTCTGGCAATTGAGCTTTGCAAAGAGAACTTTCTGCTTTCAACAGGGAAACAACAAATTGTGACTTATATTCATTGGGAATGTATACATGTGCATATATATATATGAGTTAGATATGTAAATGCAATTCTATACATATGTATCATATGTATTTATATATACACACACATGTGGCTTTTCTTGGTGTCCAGCGCAATGGAATTTGCTGGTGGCTCCTTGCGCGTTGGCGACCCCGGGTATCCATCCATGAACTGCGCTGGTTGGCGACCCACTGGAAATCACCAAAAGTTGACATGCCATGTGGTAACCCTACCCCACCCAAATAAGAAGAAGTATTGTGCTTCTTTTTCCAACATAGTCCGAAAATAACCAATATAAATTATTTTTATAATATTTTATATTCATGTTTTGCAAACATGTTCAGTCACAAAAATGTCATCTAGTCACTCAAATAGCAAACAAACCTGAGGGCATGTGATTCCAAGTGGTCTGTTGCTGTGCTGGTACAAGTAGGGTTGCTGTTGATGTGTCGATGGCTGAACTCTCTTGAAGTTTAAGTGGCTGATACATGGAAACGATCAGTCCTACAAGGACTACTCCTATCCCCCAAATATCAAAGACACCCCCCGAAACCATGGTGGATGTAGGGAATGAAACCACTAACCATGGGACATATTATAATATTGGGACCATTAACCATGGGGCTGTTTAATAGGGAATGAGATTATTCCATGTATAACTGGGTTATACAAGGTGAGTCGCCTACGATTCCTGCAACTTGCGCAAGCACTTGGGACCCAAAAAAAATGGATCAATACTCTACAGATTGGAGCTGTAGAGCTACAGTATAGTATATGTCTATAGACATGTATATCGATATGTATGTATATGTATATATGATATGATAATATATATATGTAATTATATGTATATAGATATACATGCTATGTATAGATATCTTTAATGAATAACTCAATTTGGAATACAATAACGATTGATTTTCGATGTCTTGCCTGACAACGCTGGCACTTTCCAACCGAGGATTCATCACGAGGAACCGCTGGGTGAGATTTCAGAATCCCGGGATGTCTGAATTCGTTGCTCCACAGAGTTGCGACCCCCCCGAAAGCAGCAAACTGTTGCTCCACGCAAACTATCCAGGTGAAACGTCCACCTAAAAAAAATTGACGAGCCAAACCATCCTGTCACTCAGTAAACCTTACCAAAATGCACTGAAAAACTCCTTCACTCGTGTTGCAGCCGTGCTAGATCATGCTAGTGTATTGCTCCTAAATCATCAGTTCCACGATGCTCCACTTTTAAATGACCGTGGAACTGCAATCGCGAACTTTCATGAATGCACAGTTAATAGTTTCAACTTCAAGGTTCAATTGCCTTTTGGAAACTTGAACGACTTGACCCGCTACAAACATACTGATTGCTGGTGGCAGTAAAGGATAATCCTACCATGCGCTCAGCGGAAGTATTGGTAGTTGCTAGCGATCTACATAAATATCTAATAAATATCCTAGCGATAGAAATGAGGCAAGTTCAAAATCATCAAAAATCTATACCAAACAAAAGAATCAAACATCTATGTTGAAGAAGTCTTAAGGCTCAAGAATACATGTGGGGAGTTCTTCTAAAGGGATGGGTCAAATACTAAAATCGTCTAATTTTAGATGATTTGGGGTACAGTACCCCCATTTTAGGAAACCTCCATGTATTGTAAAAGAAATGTCTGTTGGGTTTTCCAGAACGCTTCGGGCTCTGTCCATCCGCTCAGAAATTGTCGCTCCAGCGCCAGAGCCGCACCCTGGGTCTAGTTCGGTACAATGGTCCTCATGGGGGGGTATCATCCCAATATCTCCAAACTCTGCTTTTTCAAAACGGAAAAAAAAACACAGTCAGGCATGACATTCGGAATGTCCATGCCGATATCAATAAAATCTGCTTCAAGTTTTTAAAACCATAGCAAATCATAGCAACATCATGCCGATCTTTGAATCCAGGTTTCAGGATGGTATCATCCATTGGGGATCAGTCCTCATCGACCAGGTAAGGAACAAAATCCCCATGTGCTACGCGTCAAGTGATATACGTAGGATGAATTGAATAATGGGAATGTTGTTATCCCTGCGAAAGTGGATTGATGACCCACCCCCAATATGGCTACTGTATATCATCCAAGTTCATCCAATAGCTGTGTATTATTCTTTCATGAATATCCCATTAAATCACCATTTTAAAGGTCAACAATCCAACTTTTGATCATCGATCACATGGTTGGGAAACTCTAAGTAGATCTTTTGTTCCCCATTTCATAGGACATATAAATACCCTAGCTCCTTAGTTCCCTCCGAACATGTGTAACCTCGAGTCCAAGCGGCACCGCGTCACACCGCGGCCATCCCGAAGTGAGCCACACGAAGGTGCAGTTCCAACTGTCTCAAATCCACCTGTTTTCCACAGGCTGAACATGACCATTTTGGGTGATTTACACATGTCATAAAGGGGAAATGGATTAACATTGTCACTTACCATTTGACGCACTGTATATACATGTTGCATGATCTAGTATGTGTATATATATATTTTACACATTATATATATATACATATATATATATATGTATATATACAGAAATACATATATATATATATAAGATTTCAATTAAGCACTCCATCTCCAAGGCACTTGAATCCGGTGCTTGGCATCGCACCCCACCTCGTCCAAGGGACCATTGTGCCCGCAATCGACGTGCATGGCATAGCCTGCCTGTGACCTGGCGCAATGGTACCGATAGCAAGCATATACTGGACCATTAATTAATTAGTTTTATGTTTTTTTGTAAAAAAAAAGATTGCCGAATGATGATGATGATGATGATGACGATGACGATGACGATGACGACGATGATGATGATGATGGTGATGATGATGAATGATGACGGCGAGGATGATGAGGATGAGGATGATATATTTCTGATGGATATACAGTATACACTATACGCGATGAATCAGATTGGGCCTTCCTATAACCTATCATATATCATCATATATCATGATATGTCACCTTTACAAGCAAACCCATGGTGAACACCCCCAGCTACCAGACAGATGTTCTCCTGTGTTGATCGCTGATGTTCGTATATTCCCGTGGGTTTATTGACACATACGGATATACTATATCAATCTACATTATGAAGCTAAATCGTTTACTGAAGCATACAGATAGAGTATCAGTATGTATCAGTATAGTTCACCATAATAACCCACCAACATCCCGTCGGGTACAACACACGTTTTCCACGTTTTCCATTTCTCTACCTGGCCCCCGTGACTCACTGGCCTGTCAATCACTGGCCGGGCATCGTGACCTGCCTGGCATGGTTGTCCCACCATTGAGTAGACGTGTCTATCCATGTGTAACATCCTGGTGATGATGAAATGATGAGGTTATGAAATTACGACGACGACGACGACGATGATGATGACTTTTTACTGTGTTCATCACTCAACCACTTGGTGCCTTGAGGTTTGGTAGTGGGGAACATCTATAATCCTGTTTCGGATTCCAATGTGAGATGCGATGGGGTTCAGCGGTGAATCCCTCAAGTCGATACCTCAAATGGCCTTGCCATTGGCTGGAAAATCTCCAGTGTCTCCAGTGTCGTGGCTGGAAAATCCCCCAGCAAGCCACATGAAATTCATGTTTCTCCATTTAAGCCTCCATTTGTCTGAAAATGTTGTGTACCCCAAAAAACCCAATGGTTTTGCTGATCATTATCCCTACTTTTTATGGCTATTTCATTGGGGGTATAGCCCATTTTCAGACATAGCCAGCTGATAATTAGGGGAAATTCCCCAGCCACCTGTGCATCATCCACGTTCACCAAATCGACGCTCCTCATGACGAATGATCCCGGCAATTCTTTTTCAAATAGTCTGTATCTGTGTATGTATATAATTATACAACTATAGCTGTACATATATCTAAATTTAGACAACTATACCTATATAATCCCATATATATATATATATGTATATTATTTTAAAAACTGTGACTATAGCTACAGTCTACATTTATAATCATATATATATATTATATTATATATATTATATAAATATATTATTATTATTATTATATATTATATATATATGTATATATATATATTATTATATATTATATATATATGTACATATATATATAATATATAATTATATATGTGTGTGAATAAATTTAAGAAATGGGGTGGATGTGTTCACAAATGCTGGATCTCAAATCTGCCACCAGTCTCTTGCAATCACAGTATGCCTCGACACCCACAGGTACCAGTATGAAGCAAATTTGAAAAAAAACTCAAAGCAAAAGGATCTACCCTCTGGTAAACAAACATAGCTATTGAAAATGTCCATTTATAGTTGATTTACCCATTTAAAATGGTGATTTTCCATAGTTATGTTAGTTTACCAGAGGGTAAAATCCGACATTTCATAGTGAAATCCATTGAATTCCACATTTCTTCACCATTTCTTCGCCATTTCTTCTCACACCAAAACAATGGCGCCGTGTTTTTTGTTGCGGCCAAGGCGGCTTAAAGAAGCCCGCCAACAAGGAGATGAAGCCGCCAATCTCGTCCAAGTGCAGCAGCACCTTGGTGGATTCATGGCCGATGACCCGATGGATGGCCCGATTTATCTTGTTATGTTATGGGATTTGATACCAAAATTAAGGGATTTTATCCAAAATTAAGGATAAGGGATGTTTGATACCAATTGTTGATTTATCCAAAACTACTGAATTTTTGGGATTTGGGATACAAAACTACTGATCACTGATCAAGCTTTTAATTTTGATAGGTCTATTTCATCTAAATATTGATGTAAACCTGGCTATTTTCCAATCGCACATCTATGGTAAAATCGGGAACCACTGGGATACCCTCTGGAATTAGAGATATCTGGGTTTGGATGGTAAATGTTCAATTTCAACTAGGCCATCTAAACCAATAGCTCCGTTCAATGACTGGAGGATATATCAGGTGTTACCCACCTTTCCAAGACCTTGGAGCGAGCGTTCCGAAAGTAAACGTCCTCCGTAAACATCACCTTTCTTCGGCTTCACATGAACATTCAACCGCCAAAAATAGCGATGTTTCATGATGTGTTTGAAAACCCCACGATTTGGAAACGTGGTCGATGAACATCGGAAACCTCTTGTTTTTATCTGTGTATTTTCCGACAATCCTATCTAATATGAAACGCCCCAACCTATGGTCGCAAATCTGGTTTCATCCCCTGCTAAACGATGATTTCGTTCAGGGATGTTCAATATGCATGGGGGCTGGGATTATACAGTGAAGGCCTTTTACAGTTATAACTGAACTGCTACTTACAGTTATAAGTAACAGTTATAAGCTACTTATAACAGTTATTTTAACAGTTATAAGTCGTGATCTGACCAGTTATAAGTCTTACTTATAACTGGTATAACTGTTTTTGTAACTGTTATAATTGGTTTTTGTCTCATTTTGTAACTGTTATAACTGTTCGGACATGAGGAAATGCTAGGAAGAAAGCATGTAGATAACCACTTTCGCGGTATCATTTGAGCTGTGGAAAGGAAACCTCAGCAACCAAACATGAATCATGACAAGTGCAATCATGAAGCTGGAGAATTTGATTCTATATGTTTTCCTGCAGTCTTCCTGCAACTAGTGCATCCACACACATTATGTTGCAATCCATGATAACCACGGCTGTCGCGAACACAATCCATGACATGCACATATCACGAGCTGCAGCACAAGACCCTTCCTCTTAAGTCAGTTCCAGGCAAAGAGATTGTTTTGCCATATGCTGAAATACTTTTAGACCTGAACTAGCTTCAACTTGTAGCACGCAGCAGCCAGCCTCATTAGACGCAGGCATTTTTCAACGCAAGCAGAGGTACGAGCCGTCGCTTTCCAAATGAAACCACGTTGCACCAACACAAGCTGCCAAAGTGGCTGGATGCAGCAGAGCAAATCGCCATGACGGCTGTCGCCAAACAAATCTTGTAATGTATCTTGCAATGGCATGGGTGCACATGTATTTCACATCGGTTTGTATCTGAATAAACAAATGTGTTTTCTTACGTTGTAACAACTCATTTGGAACATATGCATTGAAAACAACACAGCATTTTGTTAAATGCATACAGAGTAATATAAACAATCAATAGATGCAACTATTGGTTGTGTTGTGTCCAACCTTTATTTATAACATGACATGTTAGTATTGAATTTTTAAAAAATATCAAATTGATTGTTAAAAACAATTATATATAAAAAACTTCATATTCAGTGTAGGTTAATTTTATTTTCCAAATTTATTGTGTTTTCAAGAAAATATAAAATACAAAAAAAAATAAACATACAACTTAATAATTTGATTAATATATCAGATTCGAAAAGTTACAAAATAGAAATATTGTTCAATTAAATTTAACTAAATGAGTTAAATACTCATAGTTTCAGAAAAAAAAAGTTGTTATAATTTGTATATATTTTTATTTATATGATTAAAAAAATGTATTTTGCAGTTGGAATTCAACATATATAGGTTCAGAAATTGTTTTTCTGAATTTATCTATAGCCTAACTGAACCCAGTTAAGCGAAGAAAAACAATTTGAACTTATACTGATACTAATTTGAATTAAACTTTATTTTTTGAATTTATTTCTATCTTAATCTGAACTAAGCCTAGTGAAGTTCAAAAAAAATCTGAATTTATGTCGCCCACAGTCTAAAATAAACTTAGCTAAGTTTTTGGAAATCTTCTGAACTTATCTGCCTAGTAGTCTGCACTAAACCTAGTTAAATTCAGAAATTTTCTGAACTTAGCATAATTATAATTTAATTTAAAATATGTTAAGTTCAGAAATTTTCTGACCTTATCTCTCTTCCAGCCTGAACTAAACCTAGTTAAGTTCAGAAATTTTTCTGAACTTATCTCTCTCCCAGCCTGAACTAAACCTAGTTAAGTTCAGAAATTTTCTGAACTTATATCTCCTCCAGTCTGAACTAAACCTAGTTAAGTTCAGAAATTTTCTGAACTTATCTCTCCCCCAGCCTGAACTAAACCTAGTTAAATGCAAAAATTTTCTGAACTTATCTCTCTCCCAGCCTGAACTAAACCTAGTTAAGTTCAGAAATTTTCTGAACTTATATCTCTCCCAGCCTGAACTAAACCTAGTTAAATTCAGAAATTTTCTGAACTTATTTCTCTTCCAGTCTGAACTAAACCTAGTTAAGTTCAGAAATTTTCTGAACTTATCTCTCCCCCAGCCTGAACTAAACCTAGTTAAGTTCAGAAATTTTCTGAACTTATCTCTCTCCCAGCCTGAACGAAACCTAGTTAAGTTCAGAAATTTTCTGAACTTATCTCTCTCCCAGCCTGAACTAAACCTAGTTAAGTTCAGAAATTTTCTGAACTTATCTCTCTCCCAGTCTGAACTAAACCTAGTTAAGTTCGGAAATTTTCTGAACTTATATCTCCCCCAGCCTGAACTAAACCTAGTTAAGTTCAGAAATGTTCTGAACTTATCTCTTTTGCAGCCTGAACTAAACCTAGTTAAGTTCAGAAATTTTCTGAATTTATCTCTCTTCCAGCCTGAACTAAACCTAGTTAAGTTCAGAAATTTTCTGAACTTATCTCTCTTCCAGCCTGAACTAAACCTAGTTAAGTTCAGAAATTTTCTGAACTTATCTCTCTCCCAGCCTGAACTAAACCTAGTTAAATTCAGAAATTTTCTGAACTTATATCTCTTCCAGTCTGAACTAAACCTAGTTAAGTTCAGAAATTTTCTGAACTTATCTCTCCCCCAGCCTGAACTAAACCTACTTAAGTTCAGAAATTTTCTGAACTTATCTCTCTTCCAGCCTGAACTAAACCTAGTTAAGTTCAGAAATTTTCTGAACTTATATCTCTCCCAGCCTGAACTAAATCTAGTTAAGTTCAGAATTTTTCTGAACTTATATCTCTTCCAGCCTGAACTAAACCTAGTTAAGTTCAGAAATTTTCTGAACTTATCTCTCCCCCAGCCTGAACTAAACCTAGTTAAGTTCAGAAATTTTCTGAACTTATTTCTCTTCCAGCCTGAACTAAACCTAGTTAAGTTCAGAAATTTTCTGAACTTAGCATAATTATAATTTAATTTTAAATATGTTCAGTTCAGAAATTTTCTGAACTTATCTCTCTTCCAGCCTGAACTAAACCTAGTTAAGTTCAGAAATTTTCTGAACTTATCTCTCTCCCAGCCTGAACTAAACCTAGTTAAATTCAGAAATTTTCTGAACTTATATCTCTTCCAGCCTGAACTAAACCTAGTTAAGTTCAGAAATTTTCTGAACTTATCTCTCTCCCAGCTTGAACTAAACCTAGTTAAGTTCAGAAATTTTCTGAACGTATCTCTCTTCCAGCCTGAACTAAACCTAGTTAAGTTCAGAAAATTTCTGAACTTATCTCTCTCCCAGCCTGAACTAAACCTAGTTAAGTTCAGGTTTTTTCTGAATTTATATCTCTTCCAGCCTGAACTAAACCTAGTTAAGTTCAGAAATTTTCTGAACTTATCTCTCTCCCAGCTTGAACTAAACCTAGTTAAATTCAGAAATTTTCTGAACTTATATCTCTCCCAGCCTGAACTAAACCTAGTTAAATTCAGAAATTTTCTGAACTTATCTCTCTCCCAGCCTGAACTAAACCTAGTTAAGTTCAGAAATTTTCTGAACTTATATCTCTCCCAGCTTGAACTAAACCTAGTTAAGTTCAGAAATTTTCTGAACTTATCTCTCTCCCAGCTTGAACTAAACCTAGTTAAGTTCAGAAATTTTCTGAACTTGTCTGTTTTCCAGTCTTAACGAAACCTAGTTTAGTTCAACATGTTTCTGAATTTATATTTCTCCCAATCTGAACTAAACCTAGTTAAGTTCATAAAAACACTGAACATCTTTATCTTTCAGCCTGAACTAAACCTAGCTAATTGTCTTTCAGTATTACCTAAACCTTGCTAATGTCCAAAAATACGTTCAATTATTGTGTTTCTGTTTAATTCAACTATATTTTGTTTTGTTTCATGTAAATAGTTAACCTTCATGAAAGTAAAATGTATTTTTAATTTATTATTTTTCCATCCTTTTTTATCGATGAAGATGAAAATGTATTATGTTTCCATCCTTTTATTTTTCCTTCCTTTATAGTAAACAACATGCCATGCCAAGCGCCAGCAAAAACAACAAAAGCCATGACACACTTCAGGAAACAAAACAAAATCCATGCAGGACAAACAACAGTCAGTCACAATCAACACGACACACTAAGCAATAAACATAACATAAACGTCAATTGCGATTCATTGTTTGCAAAAACCGCGACAAATTCCTTGCTACCCACATCACACATCAAGAAAAAAAATTCCATCAAAATGCTTCCGACAAACCGTGATACACAATCCATGACTTACATCAAACTATCAAACCACAATCCATGCAACAACACACCCAAAAAATCGCGGTATACCTGGTACACAACCCATGCCAAACATCAAGCAAACCGTTCTCAATCCCTACAACAAACGCAACACCTGAAGTGCCAAACGCAATCCATATGCCACAGCAAACGCCACAAAATCCATGCAAAACAAGAAAGATGCACAATCCATGACATCACTTCACAATCCATGCGACTCAGGGTGACCATATTTAATTTAAAATATGTTAAGTTCAGAAATTTTCTGAACTTATTTCTCTTCCAGCCTGAACTAAACCTAGTTAAGTTCAGAAATTTTCTGAACTTAGCATAATTACAATTTAATTTTAAATATGTTCAGTTCAGAAATTTTCTGAACTTATATCTCCTCCAGCCTGAACTAAACCTAGTTAAGTTCAGAAATTTTCTGAACTTATCTTTCCCCCAGCCTGAACTAAACCTAGTTAAATTCAGAAATTTTCTGAACTTATCTCTCTCCCAGCCTGAACTAAACCTAGTTAAGTTCAGAAATTTTCTGAACTTATATCTCTCCCAGCCTGAACTAAACCTAGTTAAATTCAGAAATTTTCTGAACTTATCTCTCTCCCAGCTTGAACTAAACCTAGTTAAGTTCAGAAATTTTCTGAACTTGTACTGTTTTCCAGTCTTACCGAAACCTAGTTTAGTTACACCAGTTTCTGGATTTATAGTTCTCCCAGCTGTGAACTAAAACCTAGTTAAGGTTTATCAGAAATTTCTGAACTTATCTCTCCCCCCGCCGAACTAAAACCTAGTTAGTTCAGAAAATTTTCGAACTGATTTCTTTCCAGCCTGAAAACTGAAATACTAAACCTAGTTAAGTTCAGAAATTTTCTGAACTTAGGACATAATTACAATTTAATTTAAATATGTTCAGTTCCAGAAAGTTTCTGAACTTATCTCTCTTCCAGCCTGAACTAAACCTAGTTAAGTTCAGAAATTTTCTGAACTTATCTCTCTCCCAGCCTGAACTAAACCTAGTTAAATTCAGAAATTTTCTGAACTTATATCTCTTCCAGCCTGAACTAAACCTAGTTAAGTTCAGAAATTTTCTGAACTTATCTCTCTCCCAGCTTGAACTAAACCTAGTTAAGTTCAGAAATTTTCTGAACTTATCTCTCTTCCAGCCTGAACTAAACCTAGTTAAGTTCAGAAATTTTCTGAACTTATCTCTCTCCCAGCCTGAACTAAACCTAGTTAAGTTCAGATTTTTTCTGAATTTATATCTCTTCCAGCCTGAACTAAACCTAGTTAAGTTCAGAAATTTTCTGAACTTATCTCTCTCCCAGCTTGAACTAAACCTAGTTAAATTCAGAAATTTTCTGAACTTATATCTCTCCCAGCCTGAACTAAACCTAGTTAAATTCAGAAATTTTCTGAACTTATCTCTCTCCCAGCCTGAACTAAACCTAGTTAAGTTCAGAAATTTTCTGAACTTATATCTCTCCCAGCTTGAACTAAACCTAGTTAAGTTCAGAAATTTTCTGAACTTATCTCTCTCCCAGCTTGAACTAAACCTAGTTAAGTTCAGAAATTTTCTGAACTTGTCTGTTTTCCAGTCTTAACGAAACCTAGTTTAGGTCAACATGTTTCTGAATTTATATTTCTCCCAATCTTAACTAAACCTAGTTAAGTTCATAAAAACACTGAACATCTTTATCTTTCAGCCTGAACTAAACCTAGCTAATTGTCTTTCAGTATTACCTAAACCTTGCTAATGTCCAAAAATACGTTCAATTATTGTGTTTCTGTTTAATTCAACTATATTTTGTTTTGTTTCATGTAAATAGTTAACCTTCATGAAAGTAAAATGTATTTTTAATTTATTATTTTTCCATCCTTTTTTATCGATGAAGATGAAAATGTATTATGTTTCCATCCTTTTATTTTTCCTTCCTTTATAGTAAACAACATGCCATGCCAAGCGCCAGCAAAAACAACAAAAGCCATGACACACTTCAGGAAACAAAACAAAATCCATGCAGGACAAACAACAGTCAGTCACAATCAACACGACACACTAAGCAATAAACATAACATAAACGTCAATTGCGATTCATTGTTTGCAAAAACCGCGACAAATTCCTTGCTACCCACATCACACATCAAGAAAAAAAATCCATCAAAATGCTTCCGACAAACCGTGATACACAATCCATGACTTACATCAAACTATCAAACCACAATCCATGCAACAACACACCAAAAAAATCGTGGTATACCTGGTACACAACCCATGCCAAACATCAAGCAAACCGTTCTCAATCCCTACAACAAACGCAACACCTGAAGTGCCAAACGCAATCCATATGCCACAGCAAACGCCACAAAATCCATGCAAAACAAGAAAGATGCACAATCCATGACATCACTTCACAATCCATGCGACTCAGGGTGACCATGATGAACAATCCACGACACAAATCAATCAAACAACATCACAATCCATGCAACAACACAGCAAGAAAACATGAAAACCAATCCACGACCTACACCAAGCAACAAATCAGATCAATGCAACCACACGTAACACAGCGACCGAGAAAACATGATACGCAATCCATGACACACACACACACCAAGCGACAAATCGCAATCCATGTAACAACCTGGCAGCCAAGAAACCATGATAAACAGTCCATGACGTACACCAAGCAACAAATCACAATCCATGACGCACATCAAGCAACATATCACAATGCATGCAACAACATGGCAGCCAAGAAACCAGGATAAACAATCCATAACATACACCAAGCAAGAAATCAGCCCAACAATCCACGCTACGCAATCCATGACCCAAACCAAGCGACTGTGGACAATCCATGCAACAACAAAAACATGATAGAACAAATCCATGGCGCGCAGCCAACAACATGTCAAAATCCATGAAAACAATCAAAAAACACTGCGTAAGAAAACACACGCACATGAAACAAGCCACGTCATGTCACCAATGAAAGATGTTTTTGTAACTGTTATAACTGCTTTTTCCTCCTTATCACAACTGTTATTAACTGTTTTTGTAATTGCTATAACTGCTTTATCCGGACTTATAAGTCCAACTACAGCAGTTACAGAACAGTTGCATAACTGCGTTAAGTAGGCTAACTACAGTTATAACTCACTATGCACTTATAACCTACTTATAACCTAACTTATAACTGTAAAAGGCCTTCACTGTATAGATCTAAAATGATCTATATATATACCCTCTGGTAAACTTAGCATATGGAAAGTCACCTTGAAAAAATATGGTAAATCATTTAAGTAAATGAGTCATTTTCCACCCAGTTAAATTACCAGAGGGTATGCTTATCATGTTTGATAAGTAAATCATCCATTTCTTGGATTTGCTTGAGGCCACCCCAAATGGTGAATTTCCCCATTGAGATAATTAAGATGGTAACAAATCACCTTAAACAAACCCATGACTTTCATGTTTGATCTCTGTATTTTCCATAATGCACTCAGAATATGATACAGAATATGAGAATATCCCATTAAATAATAATAATATGGATATTCCAATCCATTAAATAAAATATGGATATTCCCAACTAATATCCCATTAACTAATAATCGTGTTGGTTAGATATTCCCATTGCCATGGCATATCCAATGAAATCCCAGAATACCAAGCCATAGCCGAAAGGCCGTGCGAACAAGGCGGTCCAGGTCCAGCTGTTTATCGAGATCCCCTGGCTGCGACGAGTTCTGCGACGGGTTGAATCATCATATTGGGAAAAACATGAAGAACCCAATTGAATTCAACCAACATGTGTGGATAATATGTATACTGTATACATATATATATATATATGAATATATATTATATATGTACGTAAATATATATATATATATATATATATCGTATCTTACATGGTGGTCTTCATTAAATTCATTAATCGTATAGGGATTTTAACCAGCAGTTTGGCGACGAATTCAGCAACCGTGGCACTACGAGTAGCTCGCTGGAAATTCAGCTTCGCCAAATCGCTGATCCAACCCGATACAGAAGAGCTTTCGGTGCCACGGAAGCCACGATCATCTGGTAAACTAAGAGTTTGCTATGGAAAGTCATCATGTGGCAGTGTGTCAAAACCTTGTACCCCTGGTGAACATCAAAATAGCTGGTAAATGGGTGTTCATTCCCCTAAAAATGGTATTAATAGGTATTGATCCATACCCATGTTTAATAGGTAAACCAACGAATTATCTATGGTAATGATGGATAATAATGGTCAAAAGGTAATAATAACTGGTTGGTTTGAACCCAACCCCTCATTCCCAATATGATGGGAAAAATAAAATTAATGTTCCAAACCACCAACCAGATTTGATGACAATTGGACACAGAAAATCACTGCTCTGACTGACTCTGACTAAATTTCTTACAGAATCTGAAGAAAACAATAGCCTAGATTTGTTGCCTGTCAACATCACATCATCAAACAATGTTTCAAGAATTTCATACCTGATCATGTATACAATATTATTGTGTGTATTCTGCATTCGGGAAGCACTTATGGCTTTCGCTCAAACATGGGGCATCATAATCCCTGCCTGTCATTCTCAAATATTCTGAATATTTGCCATTAATTTATATAACTATCCAAATTATTTGAGGTGTAAACAAACTCTTAAACCATTCAAAACCATAGCTGGGCTTATAGATACATTCAATTCAACATCATGATATCTCATATAATACAATCCTACTTGACAGAAACCTCTCTAAAATCACCAATCAAACATCTTTAGTACTTCTATAAATCCTGTGCAGTGTCTAGATCCACATGTTCTTCCAAAAAAACAACATCTTTTCGATTTTTAACGTTTTTTCATGTTTTTCCTGGTTAAATCAGCCTTTTTTTTCTCCAAGGCGACCCCACCTGGCGGCACTTGCAAGTTCCCCAAGGCGCCCTGCAATAGGGACTGGCGCCGCCGGAACTCGCGCCACACCACCGTGACGCGCATCCGCGCCAGCTGCCGGTGGTACCGCGCCACGACGTCCTGGAAAAGTGGCACATTTTCCATGTGAACTTCCCACAAAAAGCAAAAAAAAAGGGTTGAACATTCTGGATAAGTATGGAATAGTATGGATATGTCAAGGAAAAGTTGCTCATGATTAAAGTGATGCATTGTTCTTTGGCGGCCTTTGGCGGTTCAAGGTGTTTGGGTCGTTCCATCCGCTTTGAAGGGTATGTGATCTCATTAACCTCGACAGATCGTGATCTAGCCTGGTTTCTATGAGGGATTCCAATCATCCACCTCTGCTTTTCTTGTGCCAATCCCCTACCAACATCTTCGTCACTGGGACATCCAAAAAAGTAACGCTAGAGTTGAAACACAATGAAACTAGAGTTGAAACCACCCAACACATATATGGAGGCTTCCTGAAATAAGGGTACCCCCAGTCATCATCCATTTCTAGATGGTATGTTCAACTATGTTCCATCATAAACCATCCATTTTTGGGTATCCCCATCATCATCCATTTCTAGATGGTATGTTCAACTATGTTCCATCATAAACCATCCATTTTTGGGTATCCCCATGACTATGGAAACATATGGAACCCCCCCATCTTTTTCTCAAGGCAGCAATTAAGAAACTATCACCTTACGGCATCTCCCAGCTCTCCGGGTGCAAGGTCTTCATCAATTCTTCCAGACGTATTGGGCCTTGGATCCAGCGAAACATGGCCTGAAACATGGCCGGAAACATCGTGAAAAGATGGTCAGATGTCAATCATTAAGATTGATCTATGGAGATGATTCATTCTATCCATGGTTATATTTTTTATTTTAAAAACATGTATAAATATATGTCAGAAGTGAACACATTGAAAACGTGTTTTCCCTGAGCCTCAAATAGCAGACAGGCCATGACATTCTTTGGTACTGTAAATGTTGATGACTGGTTGGTTGCCAGATTAAAGAATGTTTGTCTTCGCTGGTCTTGCCCCTTAAATAAGCAGGACACAAAGAAAATCTGAATAGCTTCAAACCACCCCAAAGACTTGAGTCAGTTGGATTGATGATCTTAAAATAGATTAAATTGGGATGGAAGTCAAGACTATGGGAAACAAACCTTGTGATTCTTGTGATATCTTCCAGAGTAAGATATGATCTGCCAACATTGTGATTCAACGATACGACAATCTACAGGAAACCTGTCAGCAGCAGGCTGTAGACTGGCACTGACAATCCTCCCAAAAAAATGCACACACACACATTTCGAATATGTAGGCTTAAAGAAAAAAAACTGTAGTATGGTTGAAAACCCGACAAATGAATAGACTCTCGACTTTTTTTGATCCATTTCTCAGTGGCTGACTGACATAGTGAGCACTCACGTCATCCTGAGCATCCATGGTGCTGGGAATGTCATACTAAACAGCAGCCCCTATGGCTGCTATGGCCCTAAAACAAGAACAGAAATCTAATACAAAAACCCACGGTTTTGTTGGGGGGATTCAATTATGATATACTAGGGGGAAGGGATCATCATCCATAATCACAGTTCGAAAATCGGAAAACTGGGCATGGCTACGGGATGCTATGGGCATGATCAACCCACCAAAATGAATAGCATGCCTGAGATGCTCCAAAATTCGAACAATCGATCCAGGATGCATAGGCATAGACATGCAACATATGGAATAAATCAGGTCTTGACGGCTGTATATATGGTCCCGGCCGGTGGCTGGCAACCCCCCCAATGCTGTCCCTCCCAGCAACCACCCCCATGGGGGTCGCCTAGCCATCGACGACCATCCATCAAGATCTCATATTCTATACTTACATGCTGGCCTCGTGCCACCAATACACTATTGAACAGGATACCTCCATGCAGTGTTCACTACTGCCTGGCAATGCCCATACAATCTATTTACAACGTATTACTGCCCATAGAGTACCTTTATAGAAGCCATATACTATAGCTACTATCAAGATCTCATGTGCTATACATACACTATCTACATGATACCGTCTAGAACACCCCGCCATCCCACAGCGGGGTGGGTTGTGTAAACTATATCCTACATAGAGCCTCCTACATACAGCGTACATACAGGACCATGACCATGACGTGGGGGTGAAGGGGGGGTTGCTGGCTTGGGCCATATTAGTGTAGTGTATATATATATACACATATTTATACATTCATATTATATGCTTCACAAGTCATTCACAACAAGTAATGTTTGAACTGCAAACTTCCCCGCCTTTGAAAGAAATTGATCAATCTCCCAGAGATTTTGCGGAATCTCCTGACGTTGCTGGGTGGTGTGATACCTGGGACGTTCCTCCTTTGACTCATGAACTCAATGACAGAAGCTGGATATTTCCAGAGGTGAAGATGGTGAAGTATATAACTGCAGTAAATGTTAAGCCAGGCTTACCAAATCCCAAAGTTTCTTACTAGAGGGATAGCAATTTCAATACAAACTTATCATCTTATCACTATCTTAGGAGGTACCCCTGGAATGAATGGTCAGGGTTATCAACCCGGTGTTGACATTATGATCCATGTTTGTTGGCTGCAGGGGTATTATATTTTTTGGGAAAGTCCAACGAGAAAAAACATAGTTCTCCATATCAACTGCAGATCAACTGGTTTTCCAAACGGAACCAAAGGTCCCCTCTAAAAACGGGAGCAGTAGTACCGTCACCATGATTCTGTACCCTGCGTAGATATGCATAGTTTTATACCATACGCACGCAACTAAAAAACAAACGCATACCTGGACCCTCCAAGTACTTTGGGAAAAACGGGGTAAAATAACGGACGTAGCCATGAACAAATTGGCAAAAAAAAATCAGATATACTTGGTATGCTCGGTATACCCGGTAGACTTTGTTCGACTTTTAGCCATCGCCTGTCCCTTCTCGGTGAGGAGAGCAAAATCTGCTCCCTCTGCGCGTGGATTGCCCACTGCGCCCCAGACCTCAGGTTTTGGGTCAGTTGGAGCCCCCTTTGGGGCCCGACATCCATTGGTTGTGGACCATAATCTTTACGTATTCATTGAAGAATGATTGGCTATTTGAAGGTATAGCCTATTTTTAGATACACCCATATAGATACTTGAAATCATTAGGTATATGTGCATCATTGGGTGTATGATTCGCTGGTAAAGACATAATACGTATATATATATAGGTATAATATGTATGCATCTTTGCCCAAAATGATATGATTTGCAAGGTCCAATATGTTCAACATAGTTGAATGATTCTAAGGAGTCAACAAACTTAATGTAACATGGATGTGGTTGGTTCCAGGGGCTCCTGCTACTCAATGCATTGGGCAATGATGATCAATCACTGGATGTGGGACTACAACCACTGCAGGAACTTTACCGAAATGCTGCGACTGCTGGGAAATCGCCACGAAAGAAGGGCACGAGAGAGATGTTTGGGTAACATTTAAAAACATTACAACCAGTGTACTATATATATATATAGTTTAGTGTTATATAAAAGTTATATATGTAATTATATACATATGAATGTGATCCATACACAGATAAATATCATGGCGAACAGATATAGACAGATAACATATTGACAAGAGAAGTGCCAGTTCAAGTGCCTCTATGAAAACTACCGGCATCAAGCCTTGATTAGACCAACACGGAGGTATTGCTGGGGGCAGCCCCAAAAAAGTGCTTCGCCGCTGAGCTCCACGCTTGCATGTTTGCAATGAGGCATCGCAATGAATGACCTGCGTGAACCGCCCAGTAATTAGTTGACATGTAGCCACAACAGGGACTGCTGTCCCCCAGGTAAAGATACGTAGTAAAGTTAGTAAAGCTATATATGACATTATAAATACGCCATTAAACACGCCATTTACTGCATCTAATGTCTTCACGAGAACTTGTGTAATTCAACTATTGGTTTTCCCACTGTGAGATTGAAATTTGCACCCGGGTTTGTAACGACCAAGAACTTGGGAGTGATCAACCACTTCGGAGGACGCGGGAAATCGCAGGGAATCTGGTTTGCATGGATCACTGGAAGATCTTCTCAAAGAATCTCAAAGAACTCATGCTGCGTCCGAGATTGCATTTTTTCCAGCTCAATGTTATGATGTCAATAGAACAGACATGGAATTCTGATGCATGCTGATCAGGCATTTCTCTGCACATGCCCAAAGATATCTGCCCAGGGGCTTGCGGAACTCAAAAGGGTCAACAATCTATAGAGATCGATAGAGTAACGTTCAAGTTCTCCGGAAACATGTATATATCTTGCCCCTGGTTGATGCCATTTCTTCACAGCCAACGGGTGTCCATTTATCACCTCTTCTCACGGCGATTATCAACCAAGCCCGTTGCTGGTGGTTGCTGGTGGCTGATCAACCCCTCATTTTTACGGCCTTTGCAGTGATGGATCCCAGATTGTAAAACATCACAATCCCAGCAAAACCCCAATTTAGGACCTCAACCAGGCTGAATCCCCCATGCTCTCCAAGTGGCAGCAATTCTTCCCTTCCAACGCTTCGGGCAAGGTGACGCCTGACAATGATTGGGGATGTGTACTGTATGACCTGCACGGCATCTGTGTATAAGGGGATATGATATGCTGAAATCATAGGTGATAAAATACATACCGAATGGTCATGCCATGCCATACCTCACCTTATGCTGGAACTGCTGGGAAGATTAGTGGACGTTAGTAGCTGGCACCTGGTTAGTAAAACCATTGCCGTCCCCCAAACCAACATAGACCGTGCCAAACAGGGGACAACTACATCCTTTGTTCAAAGGAATGATTCTCAGTGTCTATGCTAGGGGGTCTGAATTTCAGTCCCAACAAACTGCACATGTTTGATCATGTTTAGTATTGACCATCCATTTTTTTGCTATCCAATTTTAAACCCCTGATGGGTGGCCGGCCTGCTCCTTCAATGCCCTCGCAAAGCTCAAACAACTGTTGGAGCCTTTGGGGTCGCGACCAGGGAAGTTCTTGGGAAATTTCCTGCTGGGTAAATTTAAGGGACATCTAGCAGCAAAATATATGGTTTATTTCACAAACAATGGGAACATTGCCAACAAATGGAGGTATTCGTGGGACAATGATTGAATTACTGTAAATGCGAGATTTTCCAGCAAACCATGTTTTAATTCTCCAGCTTTGATTCCCAAACGGTAGGTCTTATTTGCCCAAAGCTTTGGTACCCACACCATCATTTCATAGTCTATGGATTTGGATAGGTGCCAAGGTCTGAGCATGTAAAAAGTGCCTCCAACACCGCGTACAGTGGATTGCTCAAAACATCAATGCTTGCAGACCAAACTGTGCACAGGGATGCTATAATCGACACATACGTATATTACATTGCATGACATTACGTTACATTACATTACAATTACATTACAGTAGGTTGCATTACGTTACGATACATTACATCACACTACATGACATGACATGACATGGCATGACATGACATGACATGGCATGACATGACATGACATGACATGACATAAATGGCATGGCATGGCATGACATGACAGGACAGGGCATGGCATGGCATTACATTACATTACATTACATTGCATTGCATTACATTACATTACACATACACACATATTTATCTATAGTTATACACATGTATACATGTATATTACATATACGTATACCATGTTTGAAGGAACACTTGTATAGTTGAGCTTGGAAAATGACCTTATTGTGTCTCAAGGATCTTTGAGTTTTTTTCGGTATGAGTCAAGCTTTAAGACCCCGGAAACAACAAATGGACCGAAGATTGTGATTGGACTTGAACCATCCAACGAATCTTAACCAATCCCTATACCCAGATCATCCATGTTGCTGCTTTCCAGCGGCTGGCTGACCTATTCTCTGGTTGATATCCTTCAAGAATATTTGGCTGTGAACTAAATCAACAAAGTGTTATCAACCACTAGTTAGCACTATCAGACGGTATCATTTACAACGGGATCCTTAAATGACTATAAAATATATAAATAATATATATAAATATATATTTAAATAATATATAAATAATATATAAATATATCTAAATAATATATAAATAATATATAAATAATATAAATAATATATAAATAATATAAATAATATATAAATAATATAAATATATATATATAAACATAATATATAAATAGTATATATATATATAAATAATATATAAATAATATATAAATAATATATAAATAATATATAAATAATATATAAATAATATATAAATAATATATAAATAATATATATTTAAATAATATATAAATAATATATAAATATATATATATGATATATAAATAATATATAAATAATATATAAATAATATATAAATAATATAAATAATATAAATAATATATAAATAATATATAAATAATATAAATAATATATAAATAATTTATAAATATATATATATATAAACATAATATATAAATAGTATATATATATAAATAATATATAAATAATATATAAATAATATATAAATAATATATAAATAATATATAAATAATAAATAAATAATATATAAATAATATACAAATAATATATAAATACTATATAAATAATATATAAATAATATATATAAATATATATTTAAATAATATATAAATAATATATAAATATATCTAAATAATATATAAATAATATATAAATAATATAAATAATATATAAATAATATAAATAATATATAAATAATTTATAAATATATATATATAAACATAATATATAAATAGTATATATATATAAATCATATATAAATAATATATAAATAATATATAAATAATATATAAATAATATATAAATAATATATAAATAATATATAAATGATATATAAATAATATACAAATAATATATAAATACTATATAAATAATATATTAATAATATATAAAAATATATATTTAAATAATATATAAATAATATATAAATATATATATATGATATATAAATAATATATAAATATATAAAAATAATATATAAATAATATATAAATATATATAAATAATATAAACATACATAAATTACATACATCCTTGGTGATTTCAACCTGTCCCCATTGCTTTGATCCCCATTGGCACAACCAAAATCTCCAGACATCTCGTCATCGAGTCATCGGACTGATCTTCACAGGGCAAAAGGAGTCGGACCACATCCGGGTGGTCTTCCAACCACGAAGTTTTCAAACGTTCGCCTGGCAAAAAGGGCCCATTGGGGAAAGAACTCTGAAATTGTTTGTTTGAGGTTTCAGAAAAATAGCTGAGCAATTTTTAGTTCACCGAAAATCATGTTAGACATTTTCAGTGGTTTATGTTTCTCCTTTCATCATAGTTCACCGAACAATTTGGTGGTGTGTTTTCCCTTAGACAAAAACAAACCTGAGGACTTCAGGCAAACATCCATGTTCCGAGGGCAAACGTGTTCCTGCCAGTTCATCAGCACTTTGCTTTTAATCCTGGTTTTCCCTGTGGCATATAGCGAACGTTTGTGGTGAATAGGATTCCCCCCCACAAAAAGCCGTTTGTCGGAAAAAAAATGTATCGCAGAAAGCCAAGGTTTTTTTGAAGTTGTCCAATTCAAGTAATGACAAAACAACCATCGATTGGAGGGCCCATTACTGCGATCATGTTGAACGTCACCCAGGAGTAGCGCCTTGGGCACCAGCGCCAGTGCCTTGAAGGGGCTTCCCATGTCAATGGGATGATACCCTCTGGTGATTTGATATAGCTATGGAATAACAGGGATTAAATCCACCGAATTTGGGATTATGATTGGGATTTTACCATATTTTACCCACCAAATATTGAAAGAATGGATGACAATTTGGTAAATAATGGATGATAATGTGATAAACCCAATAAGAATCCATCCCTAATATTACCATACATTGGTGTACCATCCCCACATGGTAGATTTATTATTTGGTTAACACGACATTATATACTCCGTGTAAATATGTAAATGCAATCTTATGTATTCTTTTTTTAACACATAAACATATATATATATACTTTATATACATGTACACGACTATGTCAGAACAGAATGCGCATGATGCTAAGGAAAAAAAAACGCATGATCAAAAACAACTATACAGGACGCATACAGCATACATGTTCTACCTTTCTAAATGCAATAGTCTCACGAGACCGATGGTCCAATCTCGGTCTTCCCTGTCTGTTTAAAATTTCGCTGCAACAACCTGTGCATCAAAGGTAAATAACGTTGTGTAGAAGCAAAATGTAAACCAATGGTACAGTATCGTCTGTGAATTGGTCCTACTAAAAATATGCTCATTTGAAAAAACTATTCCAAAGATAAGATTGGCCGACGTTAACTTTAAATGACACATGGTTTTGACTGATGCTTACAAAATACATCCTATATACCAATATCATATGCCCAAAAGTGTATGTATGAAAATATGCAAAACAAATATTCATATCTAAAAACATGTATATATATATGTATCTGTATATATATGAATATGTAATGTATACGTAAGTAGAAGTAAATTAGTATAGTTTATAGTTCAATCAATGTGTGAATGTATGTACGTATGTATATTATATGTAAATGTAGGTGTATGCATACATGTGTATTTGTGTATGTGTATATGTGATTATGGTAGTATGTGATGTGACGTCACGTGGCGTGACATGATGTGATGTGGTGTAATGTAAGGTTATGACAGGTAAACTAATGTATACATCTTTCTATCTCTCTATCTATCCATCCATCCATCTATCTACCTATCTATCTATCTATATGTATCTATCTTTATGTATCTATCTATATGTATCTATCTATATGTATCTATCTATATGTATCTATCTATATGTATCTATCTATCTGTATCTATCTATCTGTATCTATCTATCTGTATCTATCTATCTATCTACCTATCTATCTATCTATTTATCTACCTATCTATCTATCTATCTATCTATCTCTATCTCTCTCTCTATCTATCTATCTATCTACCTATCTATCTATCTATCTATCTAATCTATCTATCTAATCTATTTATCTATCTATCTATCTATCTATATATATATTTATATGTATATATCTATCCATCCAACCGTCCATCCATCCATCCATCCATCCATCTATCTATCTGTATTTGTATCAATATATGTATATGTAGTTTTGTATCTATGTATCTATGTGTATATGTGTCCATGTAAAAACGTATCTATGTATCAATGCATATGTGTATCTATCATGTATCTATATTAAATCTATCTAAAAAAGTATCTATATATAATGTATGTATGATTGTATGATTGTATGATTGTATGTATATTTGTTTGTTTGTTTGTTTGTCTGTATGTCTGTATGTCTGTAAGCATGCATGCATGCATGCATGCATGAATGTGTATGTATGTGTCTACATGAATGAATGAGTGAATGGATGAATGAATGAGTGAATGAATGAACGAACGAACGAACGAATAAACGAACGAACGAAAGAACGAACGAATGAATTAATGTGTGCGTGTGAATATATATATATATATAGTTCATATAATACATATTATCGTAGATAAACAGTGACTTGCATACATACATGCATACATAGATAGATTCATTGCATTGCATTACATTGCATGTCCTTACCTTACGTTACGTTGAATTACATTGCATGACATGATATGACGTTACATACATACCTGTGTATATCTGCATACATTTCCTGTATAAATATACATTGGATAGATATCACATTCCGCAATTATGGACCTTCCGATGCAATCATACAATGATGATATACAAACAACCTTGAGCAAAAAGGAAAAGTCCTACAGTACTATGCCCGGGGTCTCATGAAAAATCCCAAGTGACCATCAAAAAGTATGACTATGGCGAGGATGGTCTGAATATTCACCAAGACCATGCGAAGCAATGGGTTTCGAAGCACATTTTTTGGTTACGTCAAAACATGAGAAATACATAGAAATACCGCAAACAAAAATCACAGCAATTTGCATGAGAAAATGACGAGATACCAATAGATATATCTGGTTGGTGGTTTCATTCAACCCCTCTGAAGAATATGAGTTCGTCACTTGGGATTCTTCTTCCCAATGGAAAGTCATAATCCAGCCATGTTCCAAACCACCAACCAGATATATTCTCCCATTATTAACCATTATTAACCATTATTAACCATTATTAACCATTATTAACCGTTATTAACCATGGATTTTGGTGGGGATTCAAAAAGGGGCCGCATCCCAGACCGCGTCCCTGGCCGCCTCGACCCTCACCTCGCTCCTCCAAGGCCTCAACGGAAATGTTTCGAATTCTCCAGATTCTATATCTCCATAGTTATAGCTACGATATTATCTATAATATAGATGAGTTATGAAAATTATTTTATAACCATAGATGTTTTCTAATTCATAGAATAGAATTATAGATTATAGATAATTATCCGTTTATCTATAATATGTAGAATTATCTATAATAGATTCTGAGATTATATGAACATATCTACATCTATCTCTACATCTATAATTCTATAATATCTACATCTACAATATCCACATCTATATCTGCTATATCCATCCTATCCCATCCTATTCTGATCCCAAAACACGTTTCAATCTTGGGAAAACCCCGCGTGTGCCTTGGAACAGGACAATTCTGCTATCCAAAGTCGAGGATCCAACAATTGAGGGATATTCCTCACATAAGTAATATGTATGTATACACATAATATACATATGTTTCTACAGACACATAATAAAATAACTAGCAATGTATAGGTTGCTGAAATGGAACAATCCATATACAACCCCAAAGAGGGTAAGCAAGCAACAAGAAAGGGAAGGTGCAACCAACCAACAAATAGGGTACATACGAATGGAGCCGCATTAGCAACAAACGTGCTTTTCAATCAACAAAGGCACAATATTCGACGTCTTCCTCCACATACTGAGATGACATCTGAATTCATCCACTAATGCAGATTGAGAGAAAAGCCTGTTGCTCTAGTGGACATCCTGACTCCTTTGAGACTGCATAGGAGTTCCAAGCAAAGGCAATAAGTATCAATAAATTAGATCATGATCACCTCCCGCATTGGATTCACAACCTCTTGTACTAACATGTACCAACTCCTCATGAAACCAGTTCAATCTCGTTCAATCAGCTTGTTCCTGCTGGATCTTGGGGAGAAAATCCCGGAAAAATCACCGTTTCAGTGCCCTGCCAACAACAACCGGGTCACCGTCTGAGATCCCGTCTCTGCCAAGTTGCTGGCACTGCTTCTGAATCCCCAAATCAACGGAGTAATAGACAAAATCCACGGAAAAGCCAGTGTGACTTACCCCTATACTTTAGGTAAAGATCGAAATGTCAATCAGTATATTGTGTATATTTAGGATAGATCCGATATTAATTTATATGTTTAATGTAAGATGATCCGATTTTCCCATTCTTCCAGCCCTCCGACGGTGCAAACCAGTTGGATAGTAAATATCCCACTAACAACTGCTGGATGGTAAATAATAGTTATTGTGCATTTCAGTAGATTTATTTTACATAGAATGGCATGACTAATACTAAATATCCAGTAAAAAGTCAGTACTTATTTAAAAAACAAAACTAAATGTTGGATATTCATGGATCTTCAATATCTTGACTTTAAATAGGACGTGCCGTTTTGATCTCTTTCTTTCGGCACCTCTGGTCTTGAATCCGCAGCCGCCAGCTGTCGCGACCTGGAAAAACCATGGAGATTATGGAAAATCAATGGAAAACCTCCATTGATATGGGGAAATGATGGAACAAATGCTATAGAGGTTTGTAAAACATTATAGATGAGAAAATCATCGAACTAAATAAGGATTATAAAGCAAACCATGTTTCATTTCCGGAGGGCACAACCAACGGGAAGGAGAAGGTGGAAGCATCCAACGGTGTCAACAATTTGAGCCAATCCATTTTCACAACTGGAAAAAATGAAGAAACGCCCATCAATACGAATATGTTCCAACATTCCTCATAGATGCAAAGACTGATAGTCATCAAAGATCATCAACGTATTTCCCAAACAACTCTCCAAATACTCATTCCTCATTCCAAATAATCATCAAATATCGTCCAATATTCCTCATTCCAAAACTATCAAAAACTGCTGATCTTTTTTAACAGGAACTCCAAATAGCCCTGCCTGCCACAGAAGGCATCGTCCTGGCACAGGAATGATGATTTTCACTGATGTCAGGGATATCTTTGACCACCTGTGGTTTGTTTCAGTAGCGCTTTATGACACGTATATATATATATACTGCATTGCAGTATATTTTATTTTATATTGTGTTATACTATCTTAAGTTTTATTAAATTATTTATTACTATATATGTATATACGTGTTCATGTATATATATATATATACATATAAAAAATGCATTATATTACATATAATAACATATAAATATACTATAAAATAATAAAAATAATAATGAAATATGATAAAAGTCCGGGGGGGGGGGCAAAATTGCAATCTACATTTTTGGAACGCCCCCCTGCTTGCAATTAGCCTAAAGGGGTGGTGATGATAAAATACGATAAACTATACTTTTAAAAACACATACTATACAAAATTATCATTTTATTAAATATCCAATATCATACAATATAATAGAATAAAATTAAAATATAATATAATAAAAAATAATATAATATAATAAAATATAATATAACATAATATAATATAAAATAATACAATATAATATAGTATCATAAATTATAGTAAATATTATATAGTATAATTTAATAAAGTATAGTATAATATAGTAAAATTTAATATGGTATAAAAAATAAAGCACAATATTATACAATATAATAAAAATATAATATAATAACATAAAATATTATATAAGAATATATTACATTATAAAAAAAATACGACATACATCATGCTATAATTGCCTGGTCTTATTGCTCTCTCTCCGGTCGGTTCTCGGGGCCCACTGGGATGCCGCTTCTCCTCTTCGCCCTCTCGAAGCGAGAACAGGACGTCGAAGAAACGCCAGGCCTCGATCCGGTCGGAGAGGACTTTGGAGCCATTGAAATGTCCAAAGAATCAACGGATGGCTGTTGGGCATTGATACTTAATGGGTATCTATACTTATAGCCACTCAATGTCCATTGAAATGTCCAGTTATAGCCACTTAATGCTACTTGATGAGTATCTATGATGATGGTCAGCATCCCCTATTGGAACCGATTTACCATCTGTTTAAATTGCGAACAACATGTCGACATGGTATAGCCCTACTTGTGATGGTTGATCATATGCAGCCACCATTATGGTTGATCATTGGGGGTGGCTTCTTTTTGTGTGGCAATATACTAAGATGATCGGGCTATTATGGCAATATGGTACATAAAGAGGTGACTAATCATTTCCCCCCAAGAAAAGTGTCTATCATTTACTATCATTTCCCCCATTGACCTATATAGAGAAGTGATGAAAAGTGTATTTCTAGCTACATGGGGAAACCTGTCTAGTTGACGGTTTGATTTTTTACTATCATTTACTTTTCCCATCATGGGGCCATGGGGGGAAAACTAGAATCTAGTGTCTATCATTTCGTATCATTTACCCCCATGTACGTAATATATTACTATTATTTACCTATGATATTACTATCATTTACCTAGTAAGGCCACGATCAGCTCCCACCATTTGCCCTGCTTCTGCCAGAGTTCGACGGGATCATTATCATCATTATCATTATCATCATCATCATCATCATCGTCATCGTCACCACCGTCATCATCATCATCATCATCATCATCATCATCATCACCGTCATCATCACCATCATCACCATCATCAACAACATCATTGGTATGGCCATCGTCTTCTTCCAACAGAATCCTTGAAAATTGGTTCAAAATGCGCGGTTCCAGCACTTTTGGTTGCACTAACAGTTCAAACAGAATCCGAACAAACCGTTGCAAAATGCACAGTTCCAGCAATCTTGTAAGAACGAACAGCTCTAACAGAATCTTAGCAAATTACTGCAAAATGCACCCACCCCACCCCACCTTAAACCATGATAGTTAGATCATCTTGGGCGCAGCATCAAAGTCTTGCGCAAGGTCGACTGAGCCTTATTATCGCCCCATCCCACCCCACCCCAATGATGCAGCATCAAAGTCTTGTGCAAAGTCGGGTGAATGTTAGCATCCCCTCACCCCACCCCACCCCACCCCACCCCACCCACTGTGAGCCTAGCATCAACATCTTGTGCATGGTCGAGGGAACATGGCCGAGGGAACGTTTACATCCCACCCCACTCCATTCCACCCCACCCCATCCTACCCCAAGTAAACTGTGGGGCGAATGGTGGGCGTTGCGTCTAAAGTCACTAGTTTTCCCCTTGCAATGCTGGTAGCCATGACCCACCAAAGCCAGGCCTCCTCAAAGGACTTCAGGCTTCCATCATCCACCTGGATCCGCTCCTGGCGTGGCTTCAATAGTCCAGTCACCACTTTCCCCAAAATAACATGGACTTAATAAGGTTTTATATCATGTTATATCCCCCAAATTATTTTGAAATTATGGCTGGGATTTTACCATCTATTTTCCCCACCAAATTTAAGGCTAGTGGATGAGAATGTGGTACACCCAAGTAGAAACTATCCCCAATATCACCAAAAAGAGCTGGTATAAATCTCCCGTCTTTGGCATGTTTAAGTACAAACTGGTCCCGTATAGTTTGACGCATGCCTTGGAACTGACGGGAATGCTCCTCTGGCCGCGTGATTCTCAGCCCAGCCCAAGACATATACGTATTCTGGCTGACATGTAAGTAATGATATGTAAAGATTCACTAACCTGAAAATGGCTGATATCATATGGCCATGGCTGGGGATGATTCCACATTCACCATCATTCCAGTGACGTCACATTCATCCTCCAAATCACGGTGTCGAACAAAAACCAGCTGACTTTGAGTCACTAGTCCCAATTTCACTTGGGCTATCTTTGACACATAGTGGCTGATGTCAATGGCAATCATCATGGCTTTCCTTACCAGCTTTCAACCGATGATCCATCAGCAGAACCTCTGAAGAGAGCCGCTCCAAGACTTTCAGAGCAACCTGATGGCCAGGCTGCGGAGCATGGCAGGCGGGCATCCATGAGGATAGAATCCACAAAAAAATGGGTACACTACCAAAAACAAATCCACAAGTGGGTCAATAAAGGATATGGGTGTATATTGTGTATCTGTCTATATATTATTTTTTTTTGATTTATCTATATATATATATACATATACACATTATGTATACGTATACACTTATACAACGATCATATTGTATGACCATGTGTATCATGTGATATATATATAACCAATCAAACATGAAGACAGTGACACAACCCTCAGATTGGGACAGAAGCAATCATCAATGAGACTGAACGTTCCACACCTCCCACAAAAACCCATCAGGCTAGTAAACAATGCCAGAAATGGTGAGAGTATGGCCCAATTGCCACCTACATCCAACCATCACTGGTGGGGCCTATCATCTCTCCTATCATCCCCAGTGCTCCCCAGCAAAAACGCAGGTTTTTCCAACCCATTTTAGCTGGTCAATATCCCCCATGCGATTCACCGCAGAAACCATACTTTCCTCAGGGGTTTACACACATATTTGGGACCATTGGATGGAGCGTTTCAGATTAACAGCATGCGATTTGGATCTGGCCAGATTGACAAAACGCGCCTCCGTCCGAAGAGCTGCAGGGTCCAAGATCATTTGGTCCTCTGCAGCTAGAGACGTTCATATTTGTTTACTTTATTTGATTGGAATACCCTCCGGTAATCGAAGATGGCTTGCTGGAAAATCCACCATTGTATTCTGTTCCCAGCTATAAACCGACATATTTAAAATATTTATCGGATGATTGATAGGGGATTTTCCATTGCCATGTTTGATTACCGGAGGGAATCTATAAAACATCTTATTGGATATGATTGGACACGAAAAATCTATATTCAAATCGGAGCCTGTCATCCGACTTCTGCCGGAATCTAGACTGATCCAAGACTGGTTGGTGAACAAAGTGAACAAATAGTGGTTAGATCGCACTATTTCTCACTATCTTCCCAGTCATAGATGTCATTGGATGTCATGGAGTCTGACATAGTGATTTGTATGCACAGCTTTGAAACGCGACTGCTGAGCGCCAGGTACCCGAACAACAAATATTAGTGACCATAGTGACCATAACAAATCTACAGAAAACACCTCATAATCCTCATAACCCTAAAAAAACTGATCCAAGACCTGGTTATCCTAGTCGCACCGCCCAGCTGTCCCGAGGATCACAAATCAGGACCTTGTGACACCGAACCTGCGCCGAAAGGTGAAAACAATGGTGATTCTGCTAAAAAACGAATAACACTTGTGGTTCTGATTTTGAAGATTGATCCACCATTCAGAAAATCACTGATTTAACTGGATATATAATGTTCATTGATGTCATATCTGGTGCGTTTGAAACCCAGATTCAGCCCGGACTCGTTTCGAGCCACAATTTGATACAATTTGTGTGTCAAACCAGATCCAGGAGGTGCCAAAAGTGTTTTCCCCAGGAAATGGTATTCGAGGCTTATTTAGGGTTGGGTTTTAAGGTTGGTTTAGGGTTGATTTGGGTTGGTTTTAGACTTGGTTTAGGGTTTATTCAGGGTTAGTTTAGTGTTGTTTTAAGGGTTGGTTTAGGGTTTATTTAGGGTTGATTTACGGGTTTGTTTGAAATTGGTTTTGGGGTTGTTGAGGGGTGGTTTAAAGATTAGAGGCCTTTTTGTAAGTTTATTGAAGACGTGTTTGATTTTGCTTAAAGGTTTGAAGCAATTACTAAAGTTGGTTTAGGTTTGAATTAGGCTTGGTTTAGGGTATTTATTTAGGAATGGTTTATGGTGTATTGAAGGTTGTTGTAGTGATTGAAGGTGCCGCCTTTTAAGGATTTTAAGGGTTGGCTTTGGGTTTATTTAGGGTTAATTTAACAATTTATTTAGTGTTGATTCAGGCTGTTCATTCAAAGGTGATTCAGGGGCTGCTGAGGGCAATAGCATTGGGTACCCTATTTTACGGTTTTTGTTTTCAATTTCCGCGGGATTTTTTAGTTCAATTTCCATAGCCAGCCACAAAGCGAGCGAGCAAGCAAGCAAGCAAGCAAGCAAGCAAGCCAGCCAGCCAGCCAGCAAGCAAGCAAGCAAGCCAGCAAGCCACACACAAACAAGCCAGGACAAAGGATGAAACGAGGGGAAGGAAGGAAGGGAAGCAGCCAAGTAAGCAAGCAAGCAAGCCAGCCAAAAAGCAAGCAAGCCTGAAACGAAAAGAATAAACCCCAAACAGAGTTGCTCCCAGCACCCCAAATACAGGGGGAACTGGGTAGATTAAAGAGACAACATGACTAGTGGCTTCCCAAAAAAAAGGCTATCAATTACCTAGAATGGATTGAAGCAACCTTGTCCTATCAAGGTAGATTATCTTAGTTGTAAACCCATATATCCATTGTATCCCCATCGTATCCCATATATATATATATATATATATGTTGATGGTTAACTAACCATTTCACCCCCCACACGCAAAAAAAACTCGAGTTGGTTAAATCCCACAAGAAAAGTCCGCATGACCTGTCCATCATTATTCTATGATATCCCCATCAAAGTGTTACAACATGACCCATCTTATAGCAATGTTTCTGGCTCCAGTTGGGGGTGCATCTCGCTATCGCCAGGTCCTCCAAAAAATTTTCCGTGTTGTCTGCTACCATCGACCTGCCATGGGTCGATCTGAGTGGCTGTTGAGGATCAGTGAATATGTGAACAATATGGTTGATATATAATAGTTTTAAATAAACGATATGTGCATATATAGATAGATAGATAGATAGATAGATAGATAGATAGATAGATAGATAGATAGATAGATAGATAGATAGATAGATAGATAGATAGATAGATAGATAGATAGATAGATAGATAGATAGATAGATAGATAGATAGATAGATAGATGGATAGATAGATAGATTACTGTACATAATAGTGTATAGTACAGATATATATATATATACATATATATATATATGTAAATATATTATATATGTGTATATATATATATATATGTATACATAAATGTCTGTATGTATATATATATATATGTATATGTTTGATCTATAATAGATTTAGATGTTTGGTTTCTTGGTCATTTCCTAAGGGGTCTTTGTTGTGCTATGCAAAATGGTCCGCGCAGAATTCGAGATCTTAATGGGGAAAAGGATGCGGTGATTAAAAGGAACAAAGAAACCTTCATGGTTCAAACCCACTGGCATTCAGGGTGTCAAGAAGTATATAGCGGAGGGCCGAAACACTCCTACCTTTACATTTCATTTCTACTGTAGTAAGGAAAACTACTGGGATTGGGCCCATAATATGTCTGGACACACACATAATTCTCTAAAAGTGTGTATTTTTGATCAGACAGCGCACTGGAGTGGAATCCACTGCGGCAGATCGCGAGCTCGAACTCGGGTCATTGCCAAAGCCATCTCACCTTCTAACACAGTCCGCTCCAATGGCCTGTCCCATGTTGGTGCAGGTCATAGCTTGACAACGGTGCAGACACTCTGGTGGAAGGGATTGGCTCTTCTCCAAGTCAGTGCTTGGAGGAAATTGTGAGAAAAACCCTTCAGCAAGGGCTTTACAAAATGTTCTCTCCATCATCCGAATCTAGGATCCTGCCGATTCGACATATCATGTAAAGATCTGTAAATGTATGACAGGTATCAGGTATCATGTAGTTCCATTTTACTGAAATCATGACGTATCAAGATGTCGTTGGAATTATTCACCAACATTCTTCAACCATCTGTCGATCATCGAGTCACGGCCCTCGGCAAAACAAACCACCAGAGGGTCAGCAGCTCGTTTTGGCCCTCACTGAGCCATCAGGTTGTTCTTGCTCGCAGCCTCCAAAGCTGGGGGGTTGGTGTTGGGCCATGATTTCAGCTGCATAGAAACATCGCAGAATCATCCTTTCTCCTGCAATACACCATTAATCAAGAGTATTCTGTATTCTTCTGATGGGTCGTTCGGTTTCGAAACAACAGTCTGGCTTGCTTCTGTCCCTGTTGATGTTTTTGAAATTCCACTTCTTACTGGTGCTTAGAAGAGATTGGGTTGGAATGGGGGAATGGGATGATTGTTGATAGTGATTATGGATCATTCCCTCATTCCTGCTAAGCACCAGTAAGACTTGTTTGTTTCCAAATTGTCAGTTCAAACTGCACCATGGAGCAACCCCACCAGCTCTTACCACATGCCATTGTCCCATTCTATCCCGATGGCTGGGTGACATCCCCATAGCTGGACAAACCAGAGTGAACTTCGTATCCAACGAAAAATGTGTTCCATTATAAAATTAAATTGATATATATATATATATATAAACAAACAAGTATATATAATATACATATATAATATAATATGTATATAATATATATCAAATAGTTCATATATATCATAAAATATATATATATATATATCATATATATATATATGTATATCACATATATCATATATATCATATAATATATATTATATCATATATATATATATATATCATATATATCATTTATATATATATATCACATATAATATGTATATATATCATGATCTATCATATATATCTATATATATCACATACATCATAGATATACCACATATATATATATATATATCATATATATATATATATCTTGTATATATATATATATATCACATATATCATATATATATATATATCAAATATCATATATAATATAGATCATTTGAATATAATATATATATATATATATCAAATAATATATATATATATCATCATCATCATCATCATGAAACGCGTGATGAGCAATCTCCAGAGTCCAGTTCCACAACTTGGGTATGGTCCAAAAAATATATTAGCCTCAAACAAACATGGTTGAATACTCAAAAGGACCAATCTTTTACGTCCATGGGTATCCTATGTTTGAGCCATACCCACATGACAAAACTATTTGGGTCGTTTTGATGGAGCTGATCCAACATATTGATTCACATCAATCATTAATATATATATATATACATACAATATCCATTAGTTAAAAGTAATATAACATTCGTCACGAATCAATTTTTTTTTAAAAAAAAACAAACAGTTGATATATCCAATTTCACATCCCATGTTCATTAACATTCATTAATTCATATAGATGTTATCACATTATATCCCCTTCTGTCAACAAGTTCCATATGAACTAGGAAAATATTCCTATCCGCTCTGATTCTGGGTGTTTGATAGGTTTCCCATGGTTTCCTTATAGGTTATAATCTCTAATAACTTCTGCAGTAAAAATAACCAACAAACCAGGGTACTTTCGAATATTCCGCGCCAACCTCCAGCAGAGCGCCAGCGCCACAGTTGGGACCGCCATCAGCGACATCCAGTGCCACAGGGCCGACAGGGCCGGCGCTTGAAGGCGCGCCGCGCGGCGACGCAAGGCCAGCAAGCGAGACCACCTGGGTCAGAAATCCTTGGAGGTTTCATGGGATATCAATGGATAACTTAAGCCATTCTGATTTACCTCAGCATTATCAGCACCACCATCAATATCATTGTAGTCGGTTGATCCCTGATTTTACATCCATTGTTGTTGGCTATATTACACCAAAATCCTCATATGACAGAAAGTGAACTTATTTTCAGACAGTGAGTTTCATGCTTTCCCCAATGTCAATCATCTTTTGTGGGGCGTGGTCGGCATTCCAAATCTCGAAAAAATATGGTAAAACTACCTATGGACCAGGTACAGGCTGTGTATACTATTGTTCCACATCTCGCACATAAAACCCATGTACAGATCTTTTCCATACTTACGGTCTAGACTTTGATGTCTTGAACCCCGAATCCCTCTTTTCTCAGGTCCACTGGGTTTTCCCGAACATATACCTGGGAAGCCCTGAAACGCCAACGGATTAAAAATATCTGAAAACCTCAATTTCCCATAGTTTCCCTATAAAATCCGACATTTTTCACAAACATGGGTTGCACTTCTACTCCGAGAAGCTTCTCGCTAGGCTCCGGCGCCTGAGCCAAACCTGCCATTTTAGATTCCATTTTTCAGGCAGAAACTGGTCGGATTCGTGGGATTTTTTGGCAATTTTATCTGGCAACTTGATGTGTATTTTAATGTTGGTTCCTGATTAGTGTGTGCCCCCCCCTAGACTATATCTGGACTCTCTTTAAAGTAGAAAGTCAAAAATTTTCTTCCCAAAAGAAAAACATATCCTCAATTAAGTAAGGATTTCAATTGGCTACAAATGAAATCTAATTACTATTGTTTTTTTTGCCGATGAAGTTGTGGTATTTGTAGTACTTGTAGTACTTGTAGTACTTGTAGTACTTGTAGTACTTGTAGTACTTGTAGTACTTGTAGTACTTGTAGTACTTGTAGTACTTGTAGTACTTGTAGTGCTTGTAGTACTTGTAGTACTTGTAGTACTTGTAGTACTTGTAGTACTTGTAGCTCATGCTCAGCTCATGCTCAGCTCATGCTCATGCTCAGCTCATGCCCAGCACATGCTCAGCTCATGCTCGGCCCATGTTTAGCTTATACTCAGCTAAATCTCAAGAGACACTGAACCAGCTCATGCCCAGCTTGCTGCAATAGTGAACCCAGCAAACAAACCTACTAAAGTGAAATGGAGCCTCTCCTGGTCCAGGGCCTTGGAAAATTGTGGAAAAGCTGTTCTTTAATAAGGGTTTAATAAGGGATTGGTTCTTTTGGGAAAGGCTTGGAGTTTGAATTTGGCAATTTTGGAAATGGCTTGCTTCCCTTCTAGGCTTCCAGGGGCTGCTCTGGCACAGCTTGCTGCAATAGTGAACCCAGCAAACAAACCTACTAAAGTGAAATGGAGCCTCTCCTGGTCCAGGGCCTTGGAAAATTGTGGAAAAGCTGTTCTTTAATAAGGGTTTAATAAGGGATTGGTTCTTTTGGGAAAGGCTTGCAGTTTGAATTTGTCAATTTTGGAAAAGGCTTGCTTCCCTTCTGGGCTTCCAGGGGCTGCTCTGGCACAGCTTGCTGCAATAGTGAACCCAGCAAACAAACCTACTCAGATAGAGATGCATTTACAGGCTCAGATAGAGAGATGAGCAAAAACTTGACTGAGCTACAGCGTTTTTGAGAAAAAAAATGCCTCTCAGCAATTACATCTTTTTTTTTTCAAAAAAAATGGCTCTCCCAATTTTGTTTTGCCACAAAAGCGAACCCTCCAAACAATACATGAGTTCAGAATAATTTGGAAAATGCCACAATAGCGACCCTAGCTACTAATCAGGAGCTAACATTATCATTATATGTATATATATATATATACATATCATATAATTATCAACCTATACCCTCCGTTTGTACCTCTGAACATAGCTAAAAGTAAGTTCCATATGAACTAGGAAAATATTCCTATCCGCTCTGATTCTGGGTGTTTGATAGGTTTCCCATGGTTTCCTTATAGGTTATAATCTCTAATAACTTCTGCAGTAAAAATAACCAACAAACCAGGGTACTTTCGAATATTCCGCGCCAACCTCCAGCAGAGCGCCAGCGCCACAGTTGGGACCGCCATCAGCGACATCCAGTGCCACAGGGCCGACAGGGCCGGCGCTTGAAGGCGCGCCGCGCGGCGACGCAAGGCCAGCAAGCGAGACCACCTGGGTCAGAAATCCTTGGAGGTTTCATGGGATATCAATGGATAACTTAAGCCATTCTGATTTACCTCAGCATTATCAGCACCACCATCAATATCATTGTAGTCGGTTGATCCCTGATTTTACATCCATTGTTGTTGGCTATATTACACCAAAATCCTCATATGACAGAAAGTGAACTTATTTTCAGACAGTGAGTTTCATGCTTTCCCCAATGTCAATCATCTTTTGTGGGGCGTGGTCGGCATTCCAAATCTCGAAAAAATATGGTAAAACTACCTATGGACCAGGTACAGGCTGTGTATACTATTGTTCCACATCTCGCACATAAAACCCATGTACAGATCTTTTCCATACTTACGGTCTAGACTTTGATGTCTTGAACCCCGAATCCCTCTTTTCTCAGGTCCACTGGGTTTTCCCGAACATATACCTGGGAAGCCCTGAAACGCCAACGGATTAAAAATATCTGAAAACCTCAATTTCCCATAGTTTCCCTATAAAATCCGACATTTTTCACAAACATGGGTTGCACTTCTACTCCGAGAAGCTTCTCGCTAGGCTCCGGCGCCTGAGCCAAACCTGCCATTTTAGATTCCATTTTTCAGGCAGAAACTGGTCGGATTCGTGGGATTTTTTGGCAATTTTATCTGGCAACTTGATGTGTATTTTAATGTTGGTTCCTGATTAGTGTGTGCCCCCCCCTAGACTATATCTGGACTCTCTTTAAAGTAGAAAGTCAAAAATTTTCTTCCCAAAAGAAAAACATATCCTCAATTAAGTAAGGATTTCAATTGGCTACAAATGAAATCTAATTACTATTGTTTTTTTTGCCGATGAAGTTGTGGTATTTGTAGTACTTGTAGTACCTGTAGGACTTGTAGTACTTGTAGTACTTGTAGTACTTGTAGTACTTGTAGTACATGTAGTACTTGTAGTACTTGTAGTACTTGTAGTACTTGTAGTACTTGTAGTACTTGTAGAACTTGTAGTACTTGTAGTGCTTGTAGTACTTGTAGTACTTGTAGTACTTGTAGTACTTGTAGTACTTGTAGCTCATGCTCAGCTCATGCTCAGCTCATGCTCATGCTCAGCTCATGCCCAGCACATGCTCAGCTCATGCTCGGCCCATGTTTAGCTTATACTCAGCTAAATCTCAAGAGACACTGAACCAGCTCATGCCCAGCTTGCTGCAATAGTGAACCCAGCAAACAAACCTACTAAAGTGAAATGGAGCCTCTCCTGGTCCAGGGCCTTGGAAAATTGTGGAAAAGCTGTTCTTTAATAAGGGTTTAATAAGGGATTGGTTCTTTTGGGAAAGGCTTGGAGTTTGAATTTGGCAATTTTGGAAATGGCTTGCTTCCCTTCTAGGCTTCCAGGGGCTGCTCTGGCACAGCTTGCTGCAATAGTGAGCCCAGCAAACAAACCTACTAAAGTGAAATGGAGCCTCTCCTGGTCCAGGGCCTTGGAAAACTGTGGAAGAGCTGTTCTTTAATAAGGGTTTAATAAGGGATTGGTTCTTTTGGGAAAGGCTTGGAGTTTGAATTTGGCAATTTTGGAAAAGGCTTGCTTCCCTTCTGGGCTTCCAGGGGCTGCTCTGGCACAGCATGCTGCAATAGTGAACCCAGCAAACAAACCTACTCAGATAGAGATGCATTTACAGGCTCAGATAGAGAGATGAGCAAAAACTTGACTGAGCTACAGCGTTTTTGAGAAAAAAAATGCCTCTCAGCAATTACATTTTTTTTTTTCAAAAAAAATGGCTCTCCCAATTTTGTTTTGCCACAAAAGCGAACCCTCCAAACAATACATGAGTTCAGAATAATTTGGAAAATGCCACAATAGCGACCCTAGCTACTAATCAGGAGCTAACATTATCATTATATGTATATATATATATATATATACATATCATATAATTATCAACCTATACCCTCCGTTTGTACCTCTGAACATAGCTAAAAGTACTGAAATTATGGGGTTTACCATGGCAATTTTCATGGGTACACACTGATGGTCTAGGTATCCATTTTATATCTGTATAAATTTCATGATATTTCCATACAATCATAGACAATCACTGGCGCTTGTATTCAGGAGTCCATGGCCCCATGGGTGTCCAATCAAAGATGGCGATAGAAAATGCCGCTAGTTCTGGGGATTTGCCAGCCGAGGTTGGTTCGGAAGCTTATTTCATGGGATAGAACTGATAGAACGTCGATTGGAGATGTATATTTTATTGTACTGGAAGATTTGAAACCAGCTTCATTTCGGGAAAAGCCATGAGATGGAATGGGCTACAGTGCCGGCGCGCCATAAAGGTTACGGCACTCTTCCAGGGACAAGTCCAGTCTGAAGTGTGACCTGGTCGAGAACTGATACTGTCTGTGAGAAAAACATCAATCTATAGATTCTATAGATGATATAATAGATGATATATGATGATCTACCACGATTTACCTATCAAACATGGTGATTGTCCATATATGCTATGTTATTATGTTCTATGATACCACTAGTCCCGCAAAAGGCGGTGGCGGAAGTTTCAAAAATAGGAAACCTATAGGAGAGGTTGGTTGTTGTGAATCACGGATGGCAGAGCGAAGCCACTGATGGACTGAAAGGTGATTGATCTCTCTCATTTGTTCTCTATCTTTTGCTCTCTCTCTCTCTCTTTCTCTGATTATCTACCTACCTACCTACCTACCTACCGATCAATCTATCAATCTATATATCTATCTAGCTAGCTAGCTATCAATCTATCAATCGATCTATCTATCTATCTAGCTAGCTAGCTATCAATCTATCAATCGATCTATCTAATCTATCTAATCTATCTAATCTATCTAATCTATCTATCTATCTATCCATCTATCTATCTATCTATTAATCTAATCTAATCTAATCTATCTATCTATCTATCTATCTATCTATCTATCTATCTATCTAATCTATCTAATCTATCTAATCTATCTAATCTATCTAATCTATCTAATCTATCTAATCTATCTATCTATCTATCTATCGATCTAGCTATCTAGCTATCTAGCTATCTAATTATCTATATATCTATCTATCTAATCTATCTAATCTATCTAATCTATCTAATCTATCTAATCTATCTAATCTATCTAATCTATCTATCTAATCTATCTAATCTATCTATCTAATCTATCTATCTATCTAATCTATCTATCTATCTATGTATCTATCTATCGAATCTATCCTATCTATCTATCTATCTATCCATCTATCTATCTATCTATCTATCCATCTAATGTATTTAATCTATCTATCTATCTATCTATCTATCTAATCTAATCTAATCTAATCTAATCTTATCTATCTATCTATCTATCTATATATATATATATCTCTCTCTCTCTCTCTCTGTCTATCTTTCTGTCTATCTATCTATTTCTCTATCTATTTATCTATCTATCTATCCACCTATCCATGTATCCGTCTATTCCATCTATCTACCCATCTACCTATCTATCTATCTGTCTCTCTGTCTGTCTGTCTATCTATCTACCTGTCTTTGTGCCAGCTTGAAAACCAAGCTATTCTGTGAGACTTCCTCATTTTTCGAAGTTGACAACATCAAAAACGAAGCAATTCTGCGAGACTTCCTTAATTTTCGAAGTGGACAACATCCAAAACGAAGCAAATTCTGCGAGAGTTCTTCAATTTTTGAATTTGACAACAAAAACAAAGCAATTCTCCGAGACTTCCTTCAAAAATGGAAAGTTGAGTGCAGCGCTGACGGCCTCGTACCAATGCATTTTTCCACTCCACCTGTCTAAAGTACTGCGCCTGCCACGAAAAATGGATGCCAGGTCATACGAAGTGCTGCACCTGTCACGCAAAATCATCTTAGCAAACCGACAAATCTGATGCTCCAAAATGCAACCCCTCTCAGGAAATCAGCGCCCTGGCCTCCTAACATCTCTGATGAACATGTCTTTTGTACTGCGCCTGCCACACGACATGCATCTTTGCAGATCCTCTTCGAATGTCCCACGCCTGCCATCGTTTTTGGAAATGCTACAAAACCGTCACGTTTTGCTCACTTGTGAGAAGGATTGAGAAGGTGCACAATCGCTTGCGCCTGCCACGCGAAACGACATCTTAACGTCCAAAAGTGCTCCGTACCTTTCAATTTTTTGCACTTTTGACTTCGAAATGTGCTTCGCGCCACAACGGCGTGCACTTTTTCGACATCTCAACTTCCAAAAGTGGCGCGAACATGTGGTGTTTTTAGCATTTTGACTTCAAAATGTGCTTCGCGCCACAACGGCGTGCACTTTTTCGACATCTCAACTTCCAAAAGTGGCGCGAACATGTGGTGTTTTTAGCATGTTGACTTCAAAATGTGCTTTGCGCCACAACGGCGTGCACTTTTTGGACATCTCAACTACTAAGAGTGGTCCGAAGCTGGTGTGCTTTGTACATTTTGACTTCGAAATGTGCTTCGCGCCACAACGGCGTGCAATTTGTCAGCTCTCATCTGGCCAGATGGCTCCGCACCCGCCGCTTTAGCGAGGCTACTTTTCGACAAATCATTGGGAAAACACAGTGTTTCGCGACTTTCCTACCTTTTCGCGCATCTGCACCTTCTTTCTTCTGACTCTTTTTCTTCTCTGATCTTCTCTCTTCTACTCTTCTCTTCTCTCTGACTCTGCCCATCTCTGCTTTTCATCTGTCCATATTGTCAGAAGTTTGACTTCTAAACTTCCTTCCATTACATTTCCAGGGGGCGTTGGGTCAAATTTGGGCAGGGAAAGATGGTGAAAAATGCTGTGGATCACACCGTTCAGCAAAAAAACAAAACACACGATGTCAATAATCGTTTTGCGCAGTATCTTGGCAAATTGGGACAAAACTGATCCAGCCTAAAATCACAGAGTTCCGATTTTCCTTATAAATCCATCAGTGAGGCCGTGTCCAGTCAGAAGTTGCCCAGTTCGGATCCAAGAAAAAATTGCAAAGGTGAAAGGGGGTGGTTCACCAGAGGAACGTACTGGTTGTACTGCAATGTGCCACGTCATCAAACGGGAAAGCTGTTTAGTAACTGGTGTTTAGCAAATCTTGTAACTGCTGCAGATATAATGCCTAGGACTAGAATCTAGAATGTTCTGAATCTCTGGGGTACAGTATACCGCTGGTTTGCTACCATGGTATATGTACCAGTCATCCCCACAAGCTGGTGACCTCTAATTGCAAGCTGGTTTATAAACTCATCTGACATCATCTGACTATAGATATATCTATCCTAAATCCATGTCAAAGGTGGGTGACCGTGCTACAGCCGAACTTCGCCAAGTAGGTTCGTCAATTTCAGGCTTCCCAAGGGGTTTCCGTCGCTTCTAGTCCCAAGGGACTGTAAGAGCTGCTGCAAATGCCTCCCTGATTCAATGGTAGACTTCCTCGGCCCGGGCTGGATGTCCAAATGACCAATTTCCGCCCCATTGGGTGCCTAGAACTGCTTGGAGCAACCATATGAATGAGTTGGACATTACCCCACAAGAAAACCCAATGAGATCCCGATATCCCCATCAAATGGTCGATAAAATGACACCAATGTGACAATCAATTCTGTTGATCAATCGTTGATGAACCAACGTCGAACTCAGGCGGTGCCAGGAGTGAACGCGCTTATTGGAATAATGGTTAAAGAATTGGACTTGAATATGTTCCCACATATTATATTTAGTTCATATTTCAGATGGCATTCTGCTATCCAATGATAGTCAGGAAACCCTTGGTGTTTTTTTTATGTGTTTTTGAAAACCCACTTTGACAAAAACCAACAGGCTTTGAAGATCTTTATTGCCAAACAACCTCAGATTTCTCATCATGGCCCTCATGAGAGACAGTACTCGGAGGTATCCATGTCCCCTGCCAGTGCCCAGTGTCTCGCCATCATTCATCACCCATTCTGTTCCTTGGGTGGGGGATTGGCCTGCGGACTTGACAGGAGCTCCATTTCCCTGAGTTTCTCCCATCAACAAGCAAAATTTCATTCGTCCGTGTAAGGCACAAGGTATATAAATATATGCATATTATATACCCTCTGGTAATCAAACATTGCAATTAAAAATCCGATATACATGGAGGTTTCAATAAGACTATCATCTATAAATGGTGGATTTTCCCTTGCCAACTCAGATCACCTAAACCCGTGACACACCCGTTGTGCCCCGTGGTGATGCAAGGCAAGGTGCCAAAAATCCGGACATGCGATGGGCTGCGAGTCTCACACCAGAGGCGATGGGTGAAGGGGCTTTCAAAGTAGCCGTGAACCTGGACGCGGCGGAAGAAAATGCTGCAGAATGTCATCCACAACCATGATACATATGTGTCTATATATGATTAAACCCCCAAACAGATAGAACAATAACATCCTACCAAAATTGTCATAACTGATTTCCGTTTCAATCTTTTTTGGGGTTTGCTAGATATTGGACTGCTTACTTTCAACGTCATGTTCGGCTTGCGTGCTCTTGGTGATGGGCTGTTCGGGTGACTGGGTGCAGATTCCATAGCGGCGTTGGTTTCCATGTGGTAAACCCCATGACAAACCATCCCTTATATCACCATAGATAGATGGTGAAAACCCATCCCCAAATTGCCAAATGGTAGGTTTATTATTCGGTTAACCACACTATTCGGTATTCCCAATCATCCATCCCACCTTTTCTCACACGTGTACGACCCTCCAAATGGGGGGTAAAATCGATGGTGGAGCATGGTTTGTTGGTGGATTTACCACATTAAATCACTCATTGGACACCACTTCAACCTTCAACGCTCACAAACATGGCTTAGCTCAAGGGCACCAACTACGAGGGAGGACATACAATGAAATCATCCAATAAATGGCACACTTGAACAATATTTGAAAACACCACTTATTCACTTCTGGTACATCATGGCATATCAATTTTAAGTGCCCCCAAAAATGGGGTACCACCCACAAAAAAAAAAAAACAGCCAGAGGGCCCCAATGATTCGTGCACCGGTTCCCTTTAAATGTGCTTGTCGGGGCAGCCGATCCATTCAGTGGAATGAAGTCCAGCAAATGGCAGTCCTGCACCGGAAGAAACCTTGGTAGAAACCACCATCCTTGAGGCCGGTTGGGGATAAAACACCCACCAAATTATGGTATGTCATATGTTCTATGATTTCTATGGGAATAATTTGGGATGTTATTTATGGTGTTTAACCAACAATAAGGTGGTTTGAAGTTTGAACCAACAATAAATGGGGAGATAATGGGATGCTCTACGGAATATATCTGGATGGTAATCAAGCATCAGCCGCTGGGAAATCCCCAAACTAGCCATGGAGGTTTACAGCTAGGAAAATCATCGAACTATTGCTGGGGAATTGTTCCAGCTCGCCATGTTCGATTTCCAGAGGGCATCCCATTGGATATACCACTAGATATACTATTACCAGTAGTACCGCGCAAGGCGGTGGCAGAAGTTTCAAAAATAGGAGAGGTTGGTTGTTGTGAATCACACGTGGCGGAGCGAATCCACCGATGGACCGACAGGCGATTGGAGTTATGTTTTTGGAATGGTTGCAATGGTTGTAGTGGCCACCTTACCACAACTGCTGGATGTAGTGTGGTGTAGCGCAGTTGTAGTTGTAGTTGCACTTGTAGCTGTAGTTGTAGTGTGGTGTAGCGGAGTGGAGTGGAGTGGAGTGGAGTGGAGTGGAGTGGAGTGGAGTGGAGTTGTAGCTGTAATGTAGTGTAATGTAGTGTAATGTAGTGTAATTAGTGTAATTAGTTTAATTAGTTTAATTAGTGTAGTTGCAAGTGCAGTTGCAGTTGTAGCCGTGGTGTGGTGTAATTAGTGTAGCGTAGTGCAGCGCAATGTCGTGTAGTGTTGTGTAGTACAGTGTGGTATAGTGTAGTGTAGTCTAGTGTAGTGTAGCCTAGTATAGTGCAAGGTAGTGTAGTTTTAGTGTAGTGCTGTGTAATTAGTGTAGGGTTGTGTAGTGTAGTATAGTATGTGTAGTATGTGTAGTGTAGTCTAGTCTAGTCCAGTGTAGTGTGGTGTAGTCAAGTGTAGTGTAGTGCACTGGAATTAGTGTAGTGTAGTGTAGTGTAATTAGTGTAGCGTAATGTAGCGTAATATATTTGTATTAGTAGCCGTAGCAGTAGTGTAGTGTAGTGGTAGTTGTAGTTCGTCATTTTTCGACGGTGACAACATCAAAAGCGAAGCCATTCTGCGAGACTTCCTTCAAACATGGGAAGTTGAGTGTAGCTCCGCGCCCGCCGCTTTAGCGAGCCTACTTTTCGACCCTCCGGAGCCACAAACCATTGGGAAAACACAGTGTTTCGCGACTTTCCTACCTTTTCGCGCACCTAGATCTTCTTTCTTCTGAGACTTTCTCTTTTTTCCCCACCTGCCAGGTGAGGGTTGTTAGATTTTATCAGAGCTCTTGCCCGCCGCCGCCTCCTCCTCCTCCTCCTCCTCGAGACTTTCTCTTTTTCCCCACCTGCCAGGTGAGGGTTGTTAGATTTTATCAGAGCTCTTGCCCGCCGCCTCCTCCTCCTCCTCGACTAGCTGTCCTCTTCCTCGTCCTCCTCCTCGCCTCCTCCTCCAGTTTCTCCTCGACCATGCCTGCATCAACTTCCACCTGCACTTCCGCCTTTCCAACTCTTCGCCAAGCTCTTTGCCAACTCTCTTCGCCAAGCTCTTTGCCAACTTCCCAGCTCAGTGTGCACCGCTGGACCTCAACCTGGGACCGTCCCAGCTCAGTGTGCACCGATGGACCTCACCCTCAAACCTGCCCAGCCCAGTGTGCACCGCTGGACCTCAACCTGGGATCTGCCCAGCTCAGCGTGCACCGCTGGACCTCAACCGGGGACCTGCCCAGCGCAGTGTGCACTGCTGGACCTCAACGGGCAGATAGAATGCCAGAAGATATGCCAGATAGAATGTCAGATAGAATGCCAGAAGATATGCCAGATAAAATGCCATGAGATATGCCAGAGAAAATGCCATGAGATATGCCAAATAGAATGCCAGAAGATATGCCAGATAGAATGCCAGAAGATATACCAGATAGAATGCCAGAAGATTTGCCAAATAGAATGCCAGAAGGTATGCCACATAGAATGCCAGAAAAAATATCAGATAGACTGCCACACGATATGCCAGATAGAATCCCAGAAGATTTGCAAGATAATATGCCAGAAGATATGCCAGATAGAATGCCAGAAGATTTGCCAGATAGAATGCCAGAAGATATGCCAGAAGATATGTCAGATAGAATGCCAGAAGATTTGCCAGTAAGAAAATCTATAAATGTCATGGTGGGGATCGCACGAAGTAAAGTAATTGATCTTCTTTCTTCTTCTCTTCTCTTCTCTGACTCTTCCCATCTCTGCTTTTCATCTGTCCATATTGTCGGAAGTTTGACTTCTAAACTTCCTTCGATTAATATTATCATTAGATTAGACATACCATTAACCTAATATAATCCTAAGCCAAAACAAAGTTGTAAACTCAACGGGTTTACCACATTAATGCGGGTACAGGCTGATGATGATATCTGCTAATGAATTTATGAATCATGTAATATCATGTCATCATGGTGAAGGTACAGTCCCGGGAAAAAAAAACCTTTGTCAAGCCACGCGTATCCCCGTATCCAGTCGGTCTCGGTGTCGGTGCTGGTGTACCACAGGGTGTAAATCTCGTAGTCGATGCCTACTGGGACACTGCAGGAAACCACAGGATGTTGCTGGTTTAACCTCCTCATTCCTATGGTTGAAAAAGAATATCTGAAACCAAGAACCAGATAGTTTCTCTGACGGGGGATAACATCCAGAGTCCACCAACTTAAATATGTCAACCATTGGAAAATAAGTAGCAATCATTGTGTGGTAAACCCAAAAATCATATGAAGATACAGGGAGATATCTAAAGTAATCCCTATTTTTTGAGGAATGATTTTCAGGGTCTCTCTAAAGGAAGAATGGGCAGAAAGGGCTCATTTCGGGGGATATCGAAAACAACATATTCGATGATGAGCAATGGGTGTCCAAGCCGATGCCTCTGCATTCAGTGAATTGCTAACTAAACTTTGCTGTGAAAACATTGGTACCAGAGTTTTGACCCATACCCATATATGTATATATGTATGTATATATATGTATGTATATATATATATATGTATGTATGTATATATATATGTATATATATATATATGTATGTGTATATATATATATATATGGCCATTTGATTTCAATTCGATGTGGATGTCACGCTGATGTTAGGGAAGAATTAAAGCCCGACACTACATGTTCACCGCTTACTCAAAATGAGGACCTTGGGAGTACACTCCCTAGATGTGAAGCTGTATCCCGCCCAACCCAAAAAAAAAACCTGGCCTTATACGTTTGAGGTCTGCAACAAGCTGCTTCATTGTTTAAACCTCCACCAACCGATTGTTTGGGGGCCTCTATTGGGATGGTTTATCATGGTTATCACAGAACTCACATAATCGTCACCGGTATTAGCAATTATTGTTCCATATTATATATATATATATGCATTATAATCATATCAACCCAATAATATCCCATCCCATCTCCTTGTTATAAACGGTGTTTAATATCACTGTATCCCATTCATATCCAACTACCCTCCAGTAAATCAACATAGATCCTGCCAAATAGGGCTTGGAAGATTAGTTTTCACTAAACATGAATGATTTTCAAGGTCCATGTTTGTCAATTTATCAGAGGATATCTCCCGCAATGTATATCTATATATATATACATATATATATATATATTATGTATATACATCTAATATATATATATATATTCCATAAGTTGCAAAAATCTCCCAGCAGCCACCTGACATCTGCCGGCGAGTGGAGCTTATCAACTTCATTCCTTGGTCCGTTTGCAGCTATAACAATAGGATAGCCTTCAATGAATATACAACATACAAACAAACCACAATTATGATGCAACCTTGCTTATCTTGGCCTCACATAACTCTTCCTTCAGTGTCATAGAATCCTTCTGCAAAAGTTGGTCGCGTTTTCTATGACCAACTTTCGTGGGAAATTCCATGCAGTTGAGCCACTCGCGTGTCCATTCTTTACAGCTCCTGTTGCATGCCGTGCCATGGGATACCGTGCCTTGTCCCTTGACTGTCGACATGGTCTGGCTGTGATCCATGGGGTAACACACCACCCAGTGAAAAACTCATGGCATATGCTATGGGCGACACCCACAATACTTGTACGATATAACCCTTCATAAAAGGCAAAAAAAAAAGTAAAGAGGCCAATTCCAGACATGGCCAGCAGATGTTTCTTTGAAAAAATACCGTCATTTCTTGAAAAAACCTAATCAGCCAGCAGTTTGCCAGAAATAATCCCCAGCTACCACGGTTAGGTGCCGCTCCTTTGTTCAGCATATTCAGGCTCAATGGCTCCAACCTGCCATGGTGGATATGCATACCGGGAGATATCTCCGGCTGACGAAGGCGTATATAAGTTATATTAATGATCTATAGAATCATATCAGTCTAGTATTGATATTGTATATATATAATATATAATATATATTATATTATATATATAATAATATATATAATATATATAATATATAATATATATATATATAATATATAATATATATAATATATATAATATATAATATAATATATATATATATAATATATATAATATATAATATAATATATATAATATATAATATATATAATATAATATATAATATATATATAATATATATAATATATATTATATATAATATATATATAATATATATTATATATATAATATATTTAATATATATAATATATATAATATATATATATATATAATATATATATAATATATATATAATATATATAATATATATAATATATATAATATATATAATATATATAATATACAATTAGAATATTGAACTATCCGTTCAAGTTTGACCAAATGAATTCTGTTCGATGCATGCTGCATGCCCCAACTAATCATGTCCCCTTGGAAAGCAGTCATAGCATGCTTGGCATACCATTTCATAAAGGATGGAATACAAATAATTCATCACCCTGACACAAGACCAAGCTTGTGGACACTTCACCAACCTAATCAATCAATCCGGAAAATATCATAAATCATACTATATCATACCATATATATATGTACATATCATAGACGTCAAATATGCTTCAAAACACACACGTATATATATATTATATATATATATGTGTGTGTATATATATATATATACATCATCATACTGATCAACGACTCATACACAAACATACCCGACTGCCCGAGGGTTCCTAGCACTTTTCGTCCAGTCACAAGCCAACTTTCCCAAAGGCCACGTCGCAAAGAAAGGTCTCACCACCCAACTCTGGGGCGACCAGCAAACCTCGGTAGGTGTCAGGTGCCAGGTGGAACCAGTCGTTGAGCCAACATGTGTGTAACCTATTTCACCAAGAAAAATGGTGGGTTTTTGATGGGATTATGATGGGATATCATGGGATTGTTTGACATACCCAAAAACTCCAGCTGTATCTTCTGAGTATTTTCGGGAGTATGTTTAGGGCTTCAGTAGCAAGTATTTGGACCCTCAGGGACAGAACAATTGACAGTGAACATTTTTTGTGAATTTCAGAAACAGCCATTATCCATCCATCATCATCCATTAATTGACCAGTAAAGCCAAGAATCCAAAGAAATACTGGGGTCCACTGGCTTTTCGGAAAGACCACTTTCACTGAGTCTCAGGCACATGTGCGTCTGGACCGGTGGTGTGGGAAGCCTGGGCTGATAGTCTGGAAAAATCCAATGGTCACAGTCATAGCCTGGGAAATGCCACATGGAAATGCCAAATCAATTTATGGGAGAGGTCACATCCCACCATATCCCAACCCCCCAACCCAACGCTCTCCTGGGTGTTTGCCCATCATCCTGGAAGACCCGGGAAGCCAAAGGCTGCACATGGAAACCCAAGTGCTGCAGGATGGATGCAAGGAGTTTGTTCCTCGGCTGCAGGTTAGCACAACGAGTTTTTGCGTCACTGCGACAGCGAGTCTTTGCAAGAACTGGTTGAACTGGTGTTTTGGATTGGATTAAGAGTCTTTGGTCTCAGTTTCAGAATGTTTCAGATATATACCAGGCATTCAAAATCATTCAGGTAATCAAAATTCAGCACTCAGATCACTCAGTAGCTAGTCCCGCCATTGTTCAATTGATTCCCTCCAACTCCACTTGCGGAGATTCGCCTCCGGTTCTCGCCGTTTAGAGGTTCTCGCCTCTTTTTACCTATTCTTCATTGTATCTGCATGATGGTTGCATTCTCTTGCAGTATATATAGTATACACTCTTTAGGTTATGGTAGTACCCAGTGGTATCCAACGGTTTTAGGGTTCAAGATGATTCAACATCCACCCTGACCATCCCTGACCAACTTGTTTTGTGGCTCAGGGGGTGGTTCAACCACCAACGAAATGATTCCTGGTAAGCATGCCCATTTATTTTTGTATCACCTCCACATTTTGGGGGATTCAATATGGGTTTGTTTGTCTAAAAAAATGGTAAAAACTCATCAACACATATATTATTCAATTCATGGGAAGCATGAAGTTGTACCCACTGCATGGATTCTGCTACATTCCTGAAGTTTTCAAACAAACCCATACTATCGGGGAGCCTATGCCGAGGAGCAGTTCGAAGCAGTATCCCCCCCGCCTGTCGAAATGATCAGAAGGGAGTCATAGCGACACCGAGTCAGTCATGAAATCTAAGCCTAAGTAGCACCAAACATATCCAAAACGTGGATTTTTGTTTTCATGATCTTGCCATGACATGCCATGACGTCGTGTTTTTGAGTCTACCCTCTGGTAATCAAGTCCATCGCAGATCTGTCACATCCTCCAGATGATCTTCCCAGCGAACTGGAACATCCTCCATTCCGTTCGGGGATTTCCATGGATTTCCATGGATTTCCCAGTGGAGAGTTTCTCCCTCACCAAAATCCCCCAGTTTCTGTGGTCAAATTCGATGACAGCCTGGGGCTGCCACAGCCCATCTGCCTCGGAGGACCACAGATCTTGTTGATGATGTCATTGACATCCTTGGGATTCAGCGAAAGATGTCTGGCAATCGGAAGCTGATCTTAACACGCGGTGCAACAAATCGTTTGAGTCTCACTTCATTCATTAACCACAGCATTGCATTTACTGTTTGGTAGTCTGTAAAAAATAGATCTTCATACATCTCTAATATATTGAGTCCCTCAAAATATTTCTTTCAGAAAACAGTTGTTGGCTATTTTTGGAAGCCCAGTGGTGGAGAATAGCCATACGGGTAGCATCCCGGTGTCTCTTGGATTGTTCCCAATTTTCGCTGGCAACTTCATTGAAGTCATCGTCTTTGGGTCCAGGGAAAATCTGGTTCTGGTGGTTTCACCACAAAATATCGTCATTTTTCGCCTCATCATTCAATTGGCTCGAAAATGAATTTTCAAATGACATGTCTACCATAGCACCACCATAGCAATCTTCTAGGACAGTCCTCACTGGTCAAATATGTTTCCACATCTTCTATTGTTTGATAAGTGATATGTATCCATCCCAATGTGGTGAACCATGGTACCATGATTTCCCATGGAAAGAGCCGAAACCGGTTCCGGGTCCCGATCGGCCCATCGTCAGCCCCAGTGGCCAAGGAAATCCAATTCTCGCGCAAGACACTGAGGTTTTCGAAGGGCAACTCCTAGGGATGGTAGATCACCACAAAAAATGGGCGAAATCTCAGGTTTTTTTTCAACTTTGGATGTGTTTTGGATTTGGATAATTATTGGCGTAGGCGTTCAAACATATAGTTAGTTGGTGGCCATTTGGCCCACCTCAGAATGTGAGACAATTTGGATCATCATCCCATGGATATCATGTTTCGAACCGCCTTGTCGGACGGTTTACTACGGCCTTTAAGTCAGGACACAAATGATTTGAAATGTTCGGTGGTCAGTCAAGCAAACAACCATAAAAAGTGCATGGTGTTTGGAGGGAACAGTCAATCTATCCAGAAAGAAATGGAAAGACATCTGTTGCAATCTCCACTTGCAGCAATAGCCACGAGACCAAGAAGAATTGTCGGTGGACGTAGTACAGCAGCTTTTTGCTGGGTTTCTCCTAACTGCAGCCCGAGGCAGAAGCGAGGCAATTTAGTTTCAATTTTTTAGCCACCTTCAGTTTTTTCAGCTGTGAGTTGTACCGAAGGCTGCGACATGGACCTCAAGAGTGGCCATCCTTTGTAAACTTTCGACAGAAAGATCATGCTCAAAACCCATTTTGGGGGTTCTGCATTTTTGTTTTCTCGGGGGGGGTGGAGAATTCCAAGCACCAGCTTGTGGCGAAGAGTGGAACATATATTACTTATATTTTACTTTGTGTCATCTCCACCGCAAAAAAAACAATTTGAAGAACATGATGACCCAAAATTTCTTCTGCCTTAAGTTCTGACACATATTCTGAAGTTGTCCCTGACACATACTCTGACACATAGTCTGACATGTTAGTCAGTCTGACGCATATTCGTACGTCTGACATTCTGACATTTTACCTGGGGCGTAGGTCTGACAACATCTAACATCTGGTATACTCTGACATCAGGCATACTCTGACAGGTCTGACATGAACATTTGCTGCAAGGTGCGCACATAGATCTGCAAGCACCCGGCGAAGAACCACCCGACAAGGTTTGGAAATACGACAGATGTTGAAACATCCAAAAAGGAACAGCAACCAGCAACCAGCAACCAGCAGTATCCGCAACAAAAACCTACAAAAACCCATTTTTCATGCGACTTCCCATTCCATCCATTCCCCTGATATTTCCGCCTGAAGAATCGCAGGATCTAGGCTACAGCGTTTCAGCAAGGCTTCCAGATTCTCATTGCCTCAGGTCCCAACCGATGATCCCCAATGGGTGACCCAATAGGTGACCCAAATGGCAGGGTGACCTATGGTGACCTATTCACCATAAAAAAAAGCTGTTCAACTTTCAACTTGGTTTTTAATGTTGAAGAATAATCTGCAAAAAATATATAGATATATATCTGCTGGCAGATATTTTCTGACATGATATGATATGATCATGTGATACAATGTGTTATCAACACTAACAAATATCTATGGCAATGTTCCTGGTGGTTTCACCAACGAAGTCATAAAACGGGTACATATAAAACCAACGTGGACACACACACAGAACGTTGACCAGCTGGGGGTATCACGAAAATCACAAGTGTAGGGATGGAGAAACCTCCAGCTGTTTCGACAGCTGCTTCTCAAGATCTCCAATTCTGGAGGGATTCTGCAACATGGCCTCTTTTCAGAGCTGTTGGATTTGACAGCAAGACCCAGCAGCATGGGAAGAATTGCAAAAGACATAGCAGCTTCCAATGAGAAAACATGGAGAACACCTGTGAGATCGTTGACTCTTCATCATGCTCTTTGACTACATGACCGTCAAAAAAAAGGTGATTAGAGTGACTAGATATGGTCCCATCTCCAAGTCTATAGCATTTCCACATATTTCCACCATTGTCTGATATCTTAACCATCTTAAGCTGCTGATGCCACCCATCTCAAATAGCCATAGCTCCTTGGCTCCCTCCATCCCATCCCAGCGCGTGGCTCAAGCTCACATCGTGTACCCTCTGGTAGCTGGGAGGCCCCCATGCCATGGCACAATTGCTGCGATTCGGAGATCAATTTTTGGCCCCATAAAATAGGACTTTGGGTTGGTCCCCTGTAAACTGGAACGCCATGTTTGGGATATTGGGATAGGGCCTAGGGGATGTTGACCCGACAGCTGGGAATGGCTGTCTGTTGATGTCGGATGCTATCCATAATGACATTGCAGAAATGCTTCAGCCTACTTTGTCAAGGAATTTATCTCATCCCAATATCAAAGACTCCCATTCTATGGTCCCAGATATGTGGTTTCAGATGGTTTCATCCCCTTCCAACCATGGTTTCAGGGTTGACTGGCTTGACTGGCCGCCGCATCGTGCAGCATTGGGTCGGTCCAGTCTCGAACACGACGGCGGGCGGCGGGAAGGCTCGCAGCTTCTTGGCGCCCAGGTGGATCAAATTGAGGATGTACCCTCTGGTACACTCACATAGCTATGGAAAATGGACCATTTATAGGTGATTTACCTATTCAAGTAATGATTTTCCCTTGCTATGTTTGTTTACCAGAGGGTAATAAACATATTAATCCACCATCAAATATTAATAACCATCCAAATATATCAACCACATCTTGCAACTATCAAAATATTGATTGCAAAATAAATAAGCATCAACTATTAATAGTCACTATTGATAGTTGATGGTTAACAAAAGAACCACATATTGCAATCAACTGAGATGGTTAGCACATATCTTGATACTTGGTGTTGACATGCAATGTAAAGATATAACAATTGATAGTTGATGGCTAACAATAAGGAATAGATATGACGATTAACATTGATTAACCATCAACCCTGCCAGCATCTCAGCCAAACGCCCAGGACAAATCGAAGAACCCAGATCACAACCCAGGTCCGTAGTTGATCAGCCGCTGTTACCTCCATCCTGGGGATGTTCAACACATCCCAATGTTCCTTGATTTATTCTGCATTTAAGAAATGATTTACCTACTTTTGGGTCATTCTTTGGGCTAAATCCATGGTTTTCCATGGATTTCCCATAAAGTTTGGGTCATTGCTTAATCTATGATTTCCCATTGGGCTAAGGTAAATATGCCATCGCCCAAGCGTGTGAGGGAGCACGTGGCCCTTAGGCCCTTGGCAGCCCAACCGCCATACCTCGGGAGCCATGAAACGGAACTTGGGGATTCGACGGACCATAAAGGGCAATCCCATGAGTGTTCCATCCATGTTGAATCATTTAATATATGTTATACAGATTTATACAGTATATAGATGTATATACTATAGATGGACATATATGGACATTTTTGTGGACATATTCATGGAAATCTATGAACATATACAAAGTACATGGAAAAATATGCAAATATATGGAAATATGTTGTTTTTAATCATCAGCAAGGGGGTTTTTCTGGGATATGTGTCAAGCCATAGGGTACCATCTCCAGCATCCACCTTTAATGCTAGTCATAGAACGAGAATCTCAACCATACCCAGTCATGGAAGTGTCAGCTTTGATTGCCTCAGGGTAAATATCATGTTACTTCCGTAGCAGCTCTTCAGCTGTACCGCAGATGTACAGCCAAATCAGCAATAACACATCATTGGTATTTCATGGGATATCATGGGGATGTTTCATGATCATGAACAACCATCATGAAACCTGATCTACATGAATCCTCCCAGACAGCCGCTAGGCCACGGACATGTATCTGGCTGCACCTTCTAAGGTGGACATTGTCCTGCGCATTTCTTGGTGGCTGCGATAGGATTCCGATGACCATCCCTTCACCAAGGGGTGACATGGTCTGAGCTAACACTGTGCCACCGGCCAAAGGGTCTTAGATTTGGACCCGTGCCCACATCTATGTATCTATCTATATATATATATATATGTGCATAGTACTCACTTATGTATGTTATTGTGATGTAATGTAATGTAATGTAATGTAATGCCATGCAATGCAATGTAGTGCAATGTACGCAATGTAATGTAATTAATGTCTGTGTATGTGTGTGTGTGCCTGTATGTCTGTATGTCTGTATGTCTGTATGCATGCATGCATGTATGTATGTCTCTATGTATCTTTATCTCTATGTTTCCATGTCTCCTTGTGTCATTGTCTCATTGTCTCTACGTTTCTATGTCTGTCTCTATGTCTCTATGTCTGTATGTCTATTATAGTCTATCTATCTATTATAGTCTATCTATCTATTATAGTCTATCTATCTAGTATAGTCTATCTATCTATCTATCTATCTATTATAGTCTATCTATCTATTATAGTCTATCTATCTATTATAGTCTATCTATCTAGTATAGTCTATCTATCTAATATAGTCTATCTATCTATTATAGTCTATCTATCTATTATAGTCTATCTATCTATTTTAGTCTATCTATCTATTATAGTCTATCTATCTATCTATTATAGTCTATCTATCTATTATAGTCTATCTATCTATTATAGTCTATCTATCTATTATAGTCTATCTATCTATTATAGTCTATCTATCTATTATAGTCTATCTATCTATTATAGTCTATCATTATAGTCTATCTATCTATCTATCTATTTATCTATGTAGTTGTCTATCTATGTAGTTGTCTATCTATGTATCTATGTATGAATACACAAAGATATAGAAATTCAAGAGGCTTCCGCATCCGGCTCATTTTGCCAGGTCCCTCCTGTCAGTGATGAGAATCTTCACCTGGCAACGTGGCAGCCCGCCCTAACTCCTGGTAGGTTGGGATATGGGGCCCCTGGACACCCCATTGAAGGTATTTCAAGCCATAAAGAACTGGTGATTGGAGTTGATATCTGTATCTAAATTAGTCCAAAGTCCAATGCCACTGGTATAGGCACGTCACTATAGGAACGTTAGTATGGTTGAAGGTACTCGTTTGTGCGTGGACCATCCATCTCACAATTCAAACCTGCGAATCTATCTGTTACCTTGCAAAAAGTAAAAACAAGATGTTTAAAACCACTAACTAGCCGACATCTGCGATTTACACGGTCTTAATATGTCCAATGTTGAACTGCCGCCGAATATATCAGAATGAAGCACTACTTCTACCCCACCAACTGAGTTAATTATTTTTTTCTCTTTTTTTGGGCAATACTTTGAGCAACCAAATTCCAATGAGCAGAAAATGTGTTGACCCTCTGCCAACTAATATTCTAATATATTCTACACCTTTCGCACCTTATGGAAATGCCAAAATCACAACTAGATGCAATGCAAGGTAGTTCAGGCTGGTTTCTTCTGTGATCAATTTGTTGCCATGAAAACTATAACTAGAATGGAGAGTAGCATCACGTTCATCTTCGCTCAGTTGGGCTATCAACTATGGCTGCTCACATTTGCGAATCCTCCTGGTATATCTCCACTGCAGTCCAGCAGTTAGGACGTCTCCAAAGTTTGAATTGCTGGATAGCAAGATGCGAACTTACGCAATCATCTCAAACAAGTACCTTCTTGTAAGTTGACATACCCATGGACAATGGCAATTAATAGCTGATACAGCTTGTAAAATCTGTGATTTGCAATAGCTACATTTTGAATTGCCAGAGGGATCCAGAGGGTATATTGTTATGATGTTTTCCCGACTCCTGGTCTTTGATATTCCACTTCCCATGTCTTGGTACCCAGCGATTCATCTGATATCGGCCTTGACCCGTCCATTTGGTATCCCTAAATCATGGATATTTTAGATCCTTATCGTTCCATGGTTCTTTCGCGGAACTGTATGCATTGTATATATATATTTATATATATATTTATTTATATATATATATTTATATATATATATATATATTTATTTATTTATATATTTACATATATATAAATATATAAATATATATATATATATTTATAGCATTTATTTCTATAACTCCAATAAGAAGACAAAAATCGAATCTAAACCTAATTATGATAATACAAGCATCCTGAGCCTTGATTAAACAGAATAACAACAGTATGATAATCAAATGGGGGTGTCCTAAACTAGGGGTAACCCGGTAACCCCATATCATCCATTTTATTTTCGGATTTTCCACGAAGTAAACCATCCAGCTATTGGGATACCCCCATAACAAACCCTTCAAATCCGTGCCTCAGGAAAACGCCGGGCCACATAGCAAGCTGCAACGCCCCCAATGGACCTGCAGGGGTGGCTCAACGAGCAAACAGCCATAGTTTTTGGTAACCGTTTGGTGATGAATGGGGTAATGGGTTGATGGTATACGTAATTCTATATATCCAATGGTATATTTCATGGTACTAATGAAATATCTAGTGGGATAGCCTTCGGTCATCAAACAAGGCTAGCTGAGAAATCCCCGAACTAGCCATGGAGGTTTATGGCTGGGAAAATCGAAACATGGTGATTTTCCAGCAAGTCATGTTTGATTACCAACGGGTAATGGAATATTTCACAGATGATCAACCATAAACCAACCATTTTCATGGGATTTTAAATAATGATACTCCTTCCCTGTATCAGGGACACCCCCAAAGATGTCAAGGCTCTACCAAAAAAATATTGTCCCATTGATGTTAATGGGATTCTAGTGGAGTGTTTCATGTGGGAGCAGCCCCAATAACAATCTTTTATATCACATGTCCTGTCTAATTACTATATTAAGATTGTCTAACCACAAACTCACTTAAACATTCTAGATCAAACAAATGAGTGCCACAACCACAACTTAATGTTATTGTTCTATATGTTTAAAAAATCTTGAGAAGCCATTGTTTGGGTGCTTTGGATTGAGATGTGGCCCCCCAAATCCGGGGTGATTTCAAACTCCCAAGGCTCAACAAATTCTGGATGACCACGAATTCAACGGCAATATGTCGGCAATAATTAGCCAAGTCTCCACATATCACATATCTTAGTTACTTAATTTGTTGGTAACATCCCAACGTATCCAAGAAAAATGGTGTCTGTCTATATCATGGAATGATATCCCCATCATGTTCCCGTGTAATTATGAATAGTCCTTTGTAGACACACACACAGAGTATTTCCACCCACCACCCAAGTCGCGCAAAGCCGCGCCTTCCATAGATGCCAAGGTTGGTCACACCCCTACCTGTTAAGACTACAGGGAAGATCATCAAACAAGTTATTTCACCGCAAGTTACAGGATCAAGTCCTTCAGATTTATTCCTGATTATCAGGAGACATCAATTGTATATGAATCTGTGTATCACAAGTATATCGGGAACCAACACAAACAAATCGAGAACAGAATCGGGAACCAAGAACTTTGAATTGGAACCAAGAACACTGAGTCGGGAACCAAAGAAAAGGGATCCGGAACCGCGGAACGTTAATAGCCGCCCCCCTCATCCACCCACAAACACCTCGGCATGGAAACCATACTCAATGTAAGCAAATTGAAAAATCTCTACCACTACACATTCCAGTTCCGGTTCTTAAGCACAATCATGGTCGCTGATTCGGGCGATTCGGCCCTTTGGTGTCTGATTCGGGGTTCTCTGATACAAAATGTGTAATTATAGCAATGTCAACAAAAAATAGAAAAGTAAAATCCCAGCAAAAAAACATGTAAGTTTGACCGCTTCTATTCTTTTTTGGTGGATCAGCATGCTATGGTGATCGGTGTCTGGTGTCTGGTCGCGTTGTGGTCCCCAGCTTCTGAGGAATCGAACCACAGCCTCACCATCCTGCAGATGCCAGCGACCCCACTGGGATTTATAGCACCACCAAAATAGGTATACTATGGTATACTGTATACTATAGATACGTTTGATTCTATCCCATACCCCAGATCTATAGTTTGTGCTGGACAGTATAGATATAGATGGTATAGAAAAAATTCAAGGTCAGCCGAAATTTCATTGACCTACCATCCTGGAGACACGGTGATCCTCTTGTGGCGATTGGCCAACTCGGGAACTCCAGTTGCGTGAGAATTTCATTGATTTTGGCTGTCCATTCACAAGAAACGTCTATGCAGCTATGTCTAATTTTCAACCTCTGTCTAGCTATCTATGGTTTTTTTTCTGCTTTTGAGTGGAAGAAAGCCTGCAATCAGATCGTGGAAATTCATGGAAATCTACTGTATAATCTGAGCTCGCAGAACGAACTTTAGATACAGGACCTGTTGTGAGAAATACAGGTACCATGAAAAACATGCGTGTAAAAAATGTGAGCTTAATAAACTGATATGTTTATATGCGAATGAATGTTCATGCTGATTTTAACCAAGTCATTTATGTAGAATATTCATATATATATATACATACATAATATGGTAAATAGAATATAAATATAATTTGTTACATACAGAATCAAATGTGTGTGTATATGGTCTCAGGTGAATATATACATATACATATATATATATGATGTATAAATACATGTTAAACATGTAAAGTCGAATATTATATTTGAAACAAATATAGTTGATATTATATTGTTTGACATTACATTGTTTGATATTGAATTACATGATAATATAATGGTAACAGTATTTCACATTATAGTGTTGTATTATTTGATATTACATGATATGATATCATATCATATTGTTTGATATCATATTGTTGTATTATTTTGATATTACATAATATGATATCATATCATATTACATTATATCAAATTATGTGCAGTTGGATTGTATCAAATTATCTTAATATATATTATGTTATTTCATATGCCAATGATGTATGTATATATAAATATATGATAATGCATTATATATGTCTCAAGGATTGGGTTAGATTGGTTTCTATTCTATTCTATTATGTCATATCACGTTATATTGCATTCTATTCTGTTGAATCATGTTTCACTATAATATATAAAATCACAGCACAGTGCATTACACTGAATTATATATTATTATGTTGTATTGTATAGTAGTGTATCATGTTTGTATCATGCTTCATATAATCTAATACAACATATTAGATTAAATCATGTTGTTGTATTGTATTATACAATATTGAATTATAATATATTACATTGAACATGCAAACCTTAATTGTAGAATAGTATGTGTATCATGTTATATTACAGTATGTTCTATCATTTTGTACCAAAGTAACTATAGTATAGTATATTATATCATATTATGGAAATAATATTATATATACACTAAAAAATATTGATCTTAACTACCTATATATATATAGTTATTATATAAAAGGATATATATATATATATATATAATATAACAACACTGTATTTATTAGATTATATTGTATATATTACATTATATAATATTATATTATCTATGATACTATCTACGATATCATACTCCAAATTTTATTGTACAGTACATTCTATCATTTTGCAGGTATCAACATACAATGTTTTATCATATTGTATTATATATAAACTTAAATGTTATACTATATATCATATCATATCAGTGTATTACTATATTAGATTATTATAGGATTGCATTATTATATTGTGTATTTCGTGACACCGCACATGATCATCTGTTAAACGACCGTGACTGTTTCGGTGCACCGGTTAGCCACGACGCCTGAGAGACTCTAGAAGGCGATGGTTTGCCACTGGAGCGCCCGTAGCCAGCATAGTTGAAGAGAAAAAGATTGCAGCCTGGCAAGCTCTCAGGATGACTTTTGCCAAAATATGGTGAAAATTTGACAATTTAGATGACATATGATGAGTGTCCTGATGTTTATCCAACTTCGATTTTCTTTGGCTTCTAGAAGCTCCGTGAAAAACTCTAGGAACATCACAGTGGCTACTGAATTCGTGGCGGTTCTAAGCCCCAAAGCACAAAAAAGGCCACAGGGGCTCGTCATCCCAAATAGGGCAGATTAAAAAAGTTGAAACCAACCAAGCAAATCATCCCTGTGGGGCTTCCTGCTGGCCCTGGCAAAGTTTGGACCTCAAAAGCAATGCATTTTGACGCTCCAGGGACTCCAATTCTGACGATTCCTGGAATAATTACATGCAAATTACTCATGCTTCAGATCCTCTTAAAACGGCTAGAGCAGGGATTGTTGAACTTCGTTGAGTCTCCTCATTTTGGGGGCTTCTGGCCGTTTGACGGATACGTGCCCAAGAGAGATGGAACGATGAATGTCGAGGAAATAGTTGCGTTTCAACATCCACATCATCCACCATATCCACAGAAGAAAACATGGCAAGTCCATTTCAAAGAAACAACTTGTCTTCAAGGCGGTGCCCCCTAATTACTTGGCCAAGTTTCTTTAGAAGTAGGTTCACTATTGTTTATGCTAGATATATCTATAGTTGATCTTAGTCAAATCAATTAAGATTATATAATTCTAGATCTATGACACGTCTACCATAAACCATAGTTTTTACCTACATAGTGTTTAGTGTTTGTCAAAACCAACGTTCACATCACAAAAACCCATGCTGCAGGCACCTCTGTTCAGCCAGAATTTGAGGATTCCGGGCTGGCGGCCGGGCGATGGGATTCTTCAAGGGATCATCGTTTTTTTCACCCCTCTGGTGACCCAAGGAATGGTGGAAAAAAAACATGGCCCCCAAAAAATATGGTATAATTGGTATACCCTCTGGTAAACTAACATAGCTATTGAAAATGGCCATTTATAGTGGATTTTCCCATTAAAAATTGTGATTTTCCATAGCTATGTTAAATTACCAGAGGGTAACCATCATGAAACACACATTCATTAACCCTCCATTCGAGTCCAGCAATCATTGTTGATGGAAGCCCACCTGATAGACCATCGCCTCATAGTACGCTGCATTGGGGTTACACCTCCAGTCCAGCTGCGCTCGAAGTGGCTTGAAGGAAGATGATATCTGAAGGAAGATGAGTTGCTGATTTTTGATAGGTGATGAAATTTGAAGGAAAATGATGAACTTGATGATAGTTGATGATATTTAATGAAATTTATTGATATTCGGTGATAATTTGAATATATTTGATGATATAGATTTTGATGACAAGAAATCCCATTAAAAGGGTTTGATACTTCCCTCATTGTCTCGGGTCAGGTAGGGTACTATATACAATCTTGAAGCAACATGAGATGAACATTCAGCATGTAGAGCAGGTCTTGTTCGGGTCCACACAAAGAATTGTTGATGTGATGTGATCCATTCCATTTCCAGGATGTAACCTCTGGTTATTTAACATAGCCATGGAAGCCATGGCCCATAGAAATAGATGGTTTACCTAGCTATAAAATGGTGGATCTTTCCATGGGTATGTTAAATAACCAGATGGTATTTACACCCCATTTCCAAATGCCCGGGACCCATAGCTGAAGCCAAACATCCATTGTGGCACAGCCGCGCTGAGTCAAGTACCAGATCAGCGTAGGACTCTCCTGCCATCGGCTGGGGGAGCTGGGAGCTCATGGGGTGCGGCGGTAGCGGGGTAGCCCCTCGAAAAACTCGGTGACGACAATTTGAGTAACATACTTGTGAAATAAGACATATTAAGTTGTATTATATATATATACATAAGATATGAATCAAAATCAAAGATAGAAAGCCACGGACCAGAACATGTTTTTGGATATCTCGCACTGGACTTCGCCATCAAATTGGAGCACCAGGCCCCTGGTCGATTCATAGTCCTATAGAACGGTTCTATATCTAACAAAGGGTTTTAATGGTTAGTTGGGAGATCAAATGATATCAAAATATATGAACATTTAATGGTTTATGGATGGATAATCATTTGAATTGGACTCGGACCATTATCCAATAAACAAATGAACCTCTCATCCTACTCTTCAGGGATTCTACTCAGAATTCTAGTCTTGGGACAAGGGAAAGAGCACGACGGTCGTGCATCTAAAGGTCAATGTCCCGTAGATAAAATATGATAAAATATGATAAAATCAGGACTGGACTCCAGTCGGACACCAATATGAAAACATATGAAAACCATGCTACTTGGCTGATCCCCATATCCCCAATGTTGGTGAGTCCCCACGAGAATATTTACGATCATCCCACTGACACCGAAGTGGGGCCTCCAGAAGTGGGGCCTCGTCTTTGGATGCCACCTGGCAAAAGCCCCTTGAAACTTGCTTGATTGTATATGTATACTGTATATATTTCTAGTACATCATACATGTTCATCAATGTAAGGAATTCCTCTCAACCATAGTAAAGGGCGGCACGTTGTTTTCAAGTCGGATCTCTTCAGGTAACAACCACAGGGCTGCGTGGGTTTCATCTGACAAGCACTTAAGTTCGGCAATCAAACATGGTTTGCTCAAAAAATCACCATTGAGTTCGAAGAGTTCTATGATATTTCCACTTAAAATGCTGATTTAGCTCAATTCGTGGATTTCCCGGCTAGCCCTGTTTGCTGACACTTGAAGGTATGTGGAATTTGGAATTTCGAAATTTGAGACTCTGTACGCAGGATGCCTTCCAAATGATTCTAGATTACTCGCCTTGCTCGCCTTAGTGCTTCGTGCCAAGGACTAAAAATGGCCAAGCTATCTAGTCCCTCGCAAGTTAAAACCATATCCCACACACCATCCACTTATGTACCCTTTCGTACCCATTTTAGTCTACTGGATCATCCTCCTAAGTTGGATCCTCAGAGGAAATCCTCTTTTTTTACCAGCAGATGAGCATTGAAACCCACAAGCTGATTGGTAATATCTTCATTTATTGCTTGATAAACTACCAGACTACTGAACCAGAATTGTTGATTGCAACGATTTGTGACCAATCCCCAAATTGGCAAAGTCTGTAGGCTATGTTTTCATCCCATCATTGGGAATTCAGCAATGGGGTTAACCAATGGCTACCCTTCACTCATCACGGCATTTTTTTCCCCATCGATCCCTCCAACGAACCTCCGCGTCTGGTAGCCTGTGCCCACGTTGGCACGGGATGAACATCGCCTTGGCTGAGTTTTGATGGAAACAGCAATTTACATGGCACATGAGCAACCGCAATGTACAATTACTATGGTATCATTGATGTAGAATGGTGCTTCCATCATCAATATGGTTTTTCTCCACCATTGAAATATAATAGTAATTTTGAACCATGAAAACGATGCTTCCAATGGAGATGTAACCCTCCCAGGTTCCCTCTACAAGGCTGATCTTGTTCCATCAACTGGCTGATCATTAATTACATAATATTACACCCCAATGTTATATAATAGTTCTATACTATATGTAAATGATTGTCTAACATTGTAGTTCAATATGGGGATGTAATATTGGCATATAACAGTGGTATAACATATATATATATATGTTATAAGCTGTTATAATGTATGTGTATATACATGTATATATATATATATATTTGCAATTGAATTCCATAACATTCGTGAAGAAAATATGGCTCAGCAACAAAGCAACAGTATTCGTCCAGTATTCTTATTACCCAGTAAATACTGTTAGGTAAATTACAGCCCGCCCATTGACTCTCCAGCCGGGTTCCCAAACGTCCAAGCGATGGTTGCCTCTGGTTGGCACCTAAACACCAGCGGCTTCCCTTCGGTTAGTGAGGACTTGTTTTAAAAAGACCCATGAAAGGGTGTAGTTAATAGCAAAACAACAATAGCAAATCATAGTAGACAATAGCAAATCAAGACGTCACAACAATAGTAAAATATCCTAAACAACTATTGAAGTAATAATTGGGTCACCGCAGTGTTGGTCGCTATTCTTTGTACTCTCCCCAAAGAAATAGAAAAGGATTTTACTACCATTCTGTTTGGTGCTGTATCTTACCTTTCTCATCTCTTCTTTTTGGTTGCTATATCTCGGTATAGCGAAACAAAAAGGGGCTTGGTGTTCTCAGCTTTTGAGCAGCTCATTGAGCAGGGGACCGGCCGCCGATCATCGCCAAGGAGCCCAGAGCTGTTGTCCGGAATAATGCAACTGCAGTTCAGCCTGAGTCCCAGCGAGCTACTTTTGACGACAGAACATGTGAGAAAGAAAATATCAAGATCATGATGGCACTCTAGGTACTGCACCAATAGCTCTCTTATTTGTGTATACGTCCATATATATATACATATAGATATGTATATATAAATATTATGTGTATTATATATATATATATATGCATAGAAAAGATATAGATATACAGGCAAAATCAAACAACCTAGGTGCAAATGTTTAACAATCTATGCATCACAGATTCTGTTTTTTGGTCAAAGTTCCTGATTCTCCCAGCAATCAAACACGGAAAATCCCCCTATGTTTGTCGATGATTTTTCCCACTGAAACCTCAAAAAGGGCAGGTACAAAACCCAGCTAGCCACGTTTGATGGAGGGCAAACAAAAATGCCAGAAATTCATGATAATTCATGGAAATATCTGCACATCACGACCCAGCTGGCAGCAACTTTTGTGGCGAACTTTTTTAACTCAGCGACTTTTGTGGCCTCAGAGTGTCCAGCGGCCCCCTAGGGAAACTCGGCGACTGGGCGAGTCTCTGAGATGAGCCTTTTGTAAACCAACCTGCCATCCGTAGATGCAACGAGATTATGAAAAGGTTATAGTTGTGGTTGAAAACCACTGGTATAGTAGATGACCAGAGAGAAAGACACATTGTCTGACATTGCGACCTTAAAACGTGCTGTCAGCTTGCATTGGATGTGCAAAATACCCCCGTTTAAACCTAGCCTGTGTTTAAAAGGGATCGATTTTATACAGTACTTTAGACTGCAAGCGCACCAATCATTGCTCCCCTCGCTGTTGGAATGAGTGGTGAGGTTGTAACATCAGCACCCCAAACTTGTGTACTTGGTACGTCTGCACTCCCAGTCAGGGGTGAGGATTCTTCTCGTGATCCAAATTGTTGGTGTGATTCCCATGTATCGGTCAGTTACAAATGAAATCAAATGAGTATATAAACGTCGATCTATCCCACCATTTTGGTACAGTATATCCCCGGCTTTCTTCGTTGTACAGTTGTACAGTGTCTGAACAAAGTACGGGAATCCATAGGTACCCTTTGACCAGTCTGGTGTAGTTTCTCCAACTACCTTGTAGACATAGAGTACCCATCTCAATTTTCGTGATTCAAGGGGTCCCGATTCCTCCTTCAAAGATAGATTGCCTTTTGATGGCTAGTCTTAGATGCCCGACAACAAAGTTGTCGTTTTATGTTGTTTTTGTTTCTTTCGAGTTGCACATATATCCCCCGTGCTTGGTAAACACACACACGCACTAGTAACCACATCCACTAATTAACGGATATACCCTCACCCAGAATCCCCAAACGTCCCAAGACACGCTTCCAATCTTCCTTGCCCATAGCAAGGATGGCGTCTTTGAGCCCCGGATTTTGGGGACCTCGCGTTACAACATGCAGCAACTGAATGATCAGATCAGAACGAGTTTCAAGAATTCTTCCAGCCGCGTTGCAACATGAAATGCTCCATTTGTGACAAACTGTTGTCATTCTCACAATGTTACAAAATCAATCTGGATCTATCATGGCCGGATTTGTCGACAAGTCACCCATCTTCCAAATGAAAGCATCCTCAGCTGCAACGGGGTCAAGTGGGCAGAGAACTCTGCGATAAACTTTGATTCTGACTGTGCAATTGGAGTTTTGCTTGTATATAGTGGGTCAAGTTGCACATCGTTATCATAGTGCAGCCATGGTTCAAAATTGGGGCACCCATGGAAGTATCCCACCATCATGACCATCCAATTTGGAGGGCTGATCACGGCATATAATTTCCATACCCATATATGAAATACCATATTAATATATATAGTACCAATACCAATATATATTGTATTGATAATTGTATTGATAATCATTTGGTATTAATTATCTATACATTCATATCGATACAAGCCAGGGCATCCGAAAAGACCGGGGCACTTCGACATGCCTTTCGTGGCAGGGACAAAAACCAGCAAGGCCATCTCGTCGGGATGTAAATCTACCCTGACATTGGAAAATTCAAACATATGGCCTACATGTAGATATACTTCTGTGTATATATATATGTTTAATATATATATATATATAATATATATATATATATAGATTGTTTATGTTATTTTAGATCAATAAATAAGAAACAATTATTTATATATTATAATATATACAGTTGTGCAATTGTGTTAATATGTATTTGGGGCTGTGATGATCTCACCTCAAAGCAGATGCATCTGCTGCATCTGCATTTGCAGAACGAGGCCACGGGTTCCGCTCGGAGGTGTCCGACCGGACCGGGTGTTGCTGTTGTTTCTATGGGTCCCACCCAAGTACCATCTGATGGTCATATTTTTCCCGTGAAATGGCCATAGCGGCCATAGTTCAGCTTAGCATCCCCATTGATTCAATGAGTGGTGTGTTCAGAACCACAGTTAATGTAAAATAGATTGCCATCCCCAAACGTGAAAATGACATCCGACATCCCTTTGGTATTTTGGGACATCTTAGCAGCATCTTCATTGGCTTTGTGCCAATCTTCAACTGGGTCTCAATTTTCATGAGAGTGGTCCGCTTTAGGACATTCATTGCGCCGTTCCCGGGTTGGAGAAGCATCCACCTCTCTCACCAGCTTATCCCAGCTCTTCTAGCGATGAAGCGCAAAAAACGACCAGGCACACAATTTGCCAATTTGCCACGAATCATCATCTCGCCAAGTTGGACACCATAAAAACCTCCAGCTTTTTTCGCCAGTTATGTCAGCTAATGTCAGCTATGTCAGCGTCACCACCATCGCTTCTGCATGCGATTCAACAAGACCCATGGACTTCGTTCCTCTGGCAGTTGACCAATGGCCGACAACAACTCCGCCAGGCTCGAGCCATGCCTCAGACATAAATGGAATCAAATTGGATGGAGTTTAAAAGCACTTGTACTGTATGTATCTTGAAACAATGTGTATATATATATATATATATATATTATATTTACAGTAAGATACAGTAAGATTTGTATCTTCAATATCATAATTTGTGTACACATGCAAAGGATCAAGAAAACTTAGAAGACACACGCGCACACACACAAATGCCTATATCCAGTTCATGCCTAGCCACGCCAGCATCTTCAAGAGTCTTTCCGCCGCGGTGATATCCCCTAACCAGTCCGCCGACAGTCGTGTCGTTTTCACTGCACGGTCCAGGTAGCGGAGGACTATGCGCAAGCCGCCACACATCCTCACCTAAATGGGGTGGTACCATGGGCTATCGGCTATCGGATCAATATTCACATGGCAAACGACATCATGTATTGAAGTATTCATCTTAGGCCCCAGAAATATCTACTTTAGAACGGGAATACAAGATTTCATATTCATAGTGATGTTCTTTATCATAGTTTGTCCTCTCAAAATTGCTGCGGTTTAGCCAGCAAAAGTCCGAGGAATTATGAGGTACAGAACCTCATATGGTGTAGAAAAATCCCCAAGGAAACGGAGCTTTCACCAACAAAAGGGGGATACTATAATGTATATAAATATAATAATAATATTATATATATATATAAATGTATAATATAACTATACATCTGGGTTGTCTGAAAATATGGCAACCCCAAATCCCACAGATTTTTCAATAGATCATGGGTCCCATCAAAACTGCGATTGTATGGGGCCCATCCCCTATTTGCAGACGCAGCCATCCACCTATCACCACAAAGATGGGGGTTCCTACCTGACAGTAGACCACACTAGAAGACCTGGGGTTTGTCGTTGTAAAAAATACTCAGCGGTAAACAATGCTAAACATATCTTCAAGCCATCTCTGTTGCGGATATATGTAGCTTACAAACACCCCAATAACACACGGGCTCACAGCGCTCCTTTCTGCTCTCAAAATGGTTGGGTGAGCTGCAAAGGACATGTGTGAACTAATGTGTGTATACTGTGTATATATATATATATATATTTGTCTGAAACTGATTCACACAGCAGGTATGTTATTTCTTTCTTTCTTCAGTAATGGAGTCAAAAATTTGACTGCGCCCTACACAAGGGGTAGTAATTCTTGGGATTTCGTCACTGACGATCATCATCCCAGAATTCGCCACGCGATGGTCACCACAAGCTCTAAATGGCGTGGGAAACCATCAACAAAACCCTTGGACATCTGGAGTACTATCCCAATCAGCAATCCAGTGAAGTATGGCCATGTAATTTTGGTGACCACATAAATCCTATCCTCAGCCCGTGCATCCTGTTTTTGGTAACATATTCCCTTTGAGATCTGCAAAATGCTGTGACACAGCTCCCGTTGATCTTAGGAGATCCAGATTTTTTTGTTCCCCAGAATTCCGGAAAAGGGGGTGAAAGGGGGTATTAATCATTGACGATCATCATCCATCATCATCCCAAATGCACCAATTCAAAGAACAGAAAACCACTACCCAAATGTGATGACAAGTTCAAAGATAGCCCATTTCAAATGACACCTGCCCATCACATCACCGTCACCTGCCCCTCAAGCTCCTTGGGTCGGACATTGTGGAAAAACTCTGCAGCGAAGGGCAACTCGGCATTCAACAAATCGCAGAGATTACCATAGTACCTGCCGATCTGCAAAAATGGGGTGATGTTGTCCAAAATTGGGATAGACCTGCTATATTCACAGAGTTTCCCAAACATTTTTCCAAAGTCATCTGCTAAAATCATGAACTAAACATCCAAGATAGGAACTCAACCCTGAATATTCAAGAAGATGATGAAACCGTCAAAAATCGAGGCTTAACCCCCAAAATATCGGAAGTTGAATATCAAAAATTGGGATTCACCTCCGAATTGACCTGGAATTTGACCTATCAAAATGTGATTTCACTATCGAAGCGTGGGAGTATTGCCATAAGGTGAAGTGGTTTGAGGGGATATTACAGCAACAGGAAACGGGCACCAAGCCACCAATTTCCCGCAAACAATGACAATTGAAATAGAGTTCTGAAGCGGACAAAATATGGGGCCTGGTTGGGCATACCATTGCCGTCGTTTTCTATCTACTATATACCTTTTACCTTCATCATTCATATTCAACTGCATCAAATCGCATTGATTGACTATACCATAATTTACCATCCGCTAAGCAAATGTGGCAAAGAGAAATCCATAAAAAACACATTAAAAAATAAAGGTTTTATATCATGGGAAGATCTCCTATAAATGAGGAATTGTCCATTAACTGTTTGATTACTATAGGGGGTATATTGATTTACCGCCATTATTCCACCATTTACCTCTACCAACCAGCCGCTGGAAATTTCGGACGTCTAAACCTGCCGCTGGGTGGCTGAAATGTGCTGGAACCCATTTTATGACACGTGTTGGGAGTAGCCTCTGGTAATTTGTTACACTTTGCCATGGATCAATATGCTTAAGAGGTACGGTAAATCCTCTATAAAGGGACCATGTTCCATACCTGCTGAATTTCTGGGCATGATGAGGCCCTGCATTTGGCGTCCAAGCCATGGGCTCCAAATTCCGCCTGTATTCCCGACTGATTCGCTCGCTCAGCAGTTGTAACTGAAGGAACGTCGGCCAATGACTCTGCAGCGCATAGATGAAATTCATCCGTCCAATGGGCAACGCCCACAGAGGAGAGCAATCGTCCTTGGAGATTCAGGATTCCCAGGATCTTCTGTGCATATGAGTTCACATGCTATACTATACGTATATACTGTATATTTGATTCTAATATATGTATCACATATATATATATTGACATGTATGGATGGATTCCTTTAGCTATCCCAAAATGGATATTTCAAGTCTTAAATCTTCGAAAAAATTGTCTTCGTTGAGGCCCACAACAGAGCAACATCGAACATCAACAATCATCTAAACTAAGAAGGCATCTGATCGCCTTGGACCTGTGTCTTTATGACTGCTGAAATATCGCATAGTTTGATGCTCAAATAAGCTCAAATCTCTATGTGTGTTCATTGTTCAATCGCCACGTTGGTCAGATTACAGTACTTGGCAGCTACCTTCCTTTCGGTTCAGAAACCCGGTTCCATTGACTCTACAAATGTGGGAAACATTGTTTGACCCAATCAAAAATCATCCCCAATGTCCCAGAAATGGCCGATGTAAACCATCGCCGATTCAGTTTGAAGCTAATGGGGTTGGAATTACCATATATTTGATGTTTACATCATTTATCTACTTTATATCTGGTCAATCAACTGTTGGCTAAACCCTACAAATCACATACTGTAACTGGGTACTATACCCTCTGATAGTTCAACATAGATATTGAAACCCACCCATACTCACTCATTTCGTTCCAAGATTTACCGTATATGTCTTTTCGATGGTGATTTCCCAGAGCACACTGTCACATACCAGAGGTAAGTCCCAATTTAGATCCACTAAAAATTTTCCCATTGTTTCAACCTCCATTTTTATCTCGCTTTGGCAGCATTGTGCAGGTTTTTCCCGAATGCGTAGCACGGGTTCCCGTTTCACTCTGGGGGTCTGGGGGTTGAGGGTTTGTTCGCTCGACGTTGCGTTCACGGTCGCAACCGTCCGCAACCCTCCGCAACCCTCCGCAACCGTCCGCAACCCTCCGCAACCGTCCGCGCGATCCCCGTATGGCCGTGCCTATGGTAAGTTCTGCAGGAGGGGGTCATTTTTGGAGTTTTCCAACGTTTCGTTGCTTCGTTTCGCGTGGTAGGCGTGGCCCTTTGTGACATTCAGACGTGTTTTGTAACGCGTCGAAAATCGTTTTGTGTGGCAAGCGCAATACTTTTGCGACGTTTTCCGAAGATGCGTGGCAGTTTTCGTGGCAGGCGCAGCACTTTGGACGTGTCCATCGTCATTTTGCGTGGCAGGCGCAGCACAAACAAGGGAAACATGTACAAGACTGTTCAAATAAACTATTGCAGAAAGGTATAGTGCGGGACTGCATATCCATGTGTTTTGACATCTGTACCATTAACATACGTGTGAGCATTCGGGTTCGTGGGCTGCATCTTGTTTCGCCCTATGAAATCCAGCATTTTCCCACGAGGAACGTTGAGTATTGGAGCGATTCTGCGTGCTAACTCCTTGGTCTCCTCGGATGGCCCATCGACCCCATCGACCATGTTTGGATAGCGATGTTGGGGGTGTTCTGGTGCAAGTTTTATGTATGGAACATGGAGAAACATGGGAAAATCTACAGGAAAATAGATGGACAGATATCATCTGGTTTGGTCAAATGTAAAGTGGCACTCGAAATGGTTGTTTGAAATCTAAATATCCATTCCATGGTTACATGAATCGACAAATGGAAAAAATGATATTTAAGCAACAAAACTGGGTGGTACAAATCAACCATTTTCTGCAGAAAATTTGGGATGCGATGGAATAAAGCCGACAATCTGATGCTAGGGCGTGACTGAAGATGGGGGACCAAAAAATCCCCAACATTTGCAATCCAATGGTGTTGGGGGCAACCAACCCAATTTTAAGAAACAACTAACTGACCATAGACATGATTCTATGGTGTATAATATTATATATATAGTATATTATACATTTATATTATACATTTAATTTAATTTATGTTAATATAATATTCAGCTTGAGACAAAGCCATACGTGCAAGACAACTCTCCCTTTCACCAAGAAAAAAGCCCTGATCCATGAGCAAACTACAGCGGATGGTGACGCGAAATCGTGCACCTTGGAAGGTTGAAACATGTTGAAACCACTATGGGATATAAGTCTACCTATTAATAATGGGATGTTTATAAGGTTGAAATCCTAGGTTAAAAATCTAAAAAAATCTACAAATCATGGGATCTCCACAGACTGCCCTTTAAAATCAGGAGACATCGCGTCACCATCCACACTAGTCCATCATGGGAATTCCATTCTTCCCAGACTCGAGGAAGGCACCCCCCACACAAATGCCCATGGCAAAGTCTTGAGAGTTGTTCATCAGTAGACTTCTTCGCATCAGGAAATTCCTGGAGGAAAAACGGCGCCATGAACAACCGTTGGAAGCAACGGTTGAAAACTAGGAGCCGCTGGGAAAGAACGAGAAACACCTTACTGAAATGAAATATATTTGTTCGTTCAGTTCACCAAAAACAATGGGAATGGTAAAATTATGTATTAAAAAAAAAACTCGCCCATGGCATCTTGTGGGTGAAATAAGTCAACCCTCTTAAGACAGAAAACCACATCATGACATCATGTTAGCAGATAATTCAAAGATCAATCATTACAGTGATATGGGTTTATCTGAAAATAGGGTATATTCCCAAACAAATAGCCATTTAATAGGGATAATGATCATTAACCATTGGGTTACCACCAGTACAATCACCGACAAGAAACATCCGCATCAACCAGCAGGACGTGTAAGGAACTGCAGAACTGCAGAAATGACATCAGCAACCAAGGGTTGAAAATAGGGCAATGGATTGGATTAAGGGAAAATCTACAGGAAAGCCCCATATTTAATGGGAAAATCCATGGTTTCCTGTAAATTTTCCCTTAAACCAATCCATTGATAAGGGCATCTTCAATAACCGTTGATTCAAAAACAACTCGTTTGCGTCCCATAACTCTCCGATGATGTATCCCATCGTCCAGCATTCCGCCATGCTAAATCCGCATTAAATGCAATTATCCCCACTAGCCGAACATTACTTCGCAGCAACCCATATATCGTTGATTAATTGTTACAACATCTTATAACCCCAATCTATTCCCATGAAATATATCAGTATTAATTAGTTGCTATAACATCTTATAACATCTTATAACCCCAATATATGCCCATGAAATATCTCAGTATTGATTAGTTGTTATAACATCTTGTTGGATTCTTATAACCCCAATATATGCCCATGAAATATCTCAGTATTGATTAGTTGCCATAATATCTTATAACATCTTATAACATCTTATAACATTTTGTTGGATTCTTATAACCCCAAAATATGCCCATGAAAAGATCTCAGTATTGACTAGTTGCTATAACATCTTATAACATCGTATAACCCCAATATATTCCCATAAAATATCTCAGTATTGATTAGTTGCTATAACATCTTATAACATCGTATAACCCAAATATATTCCCATGAAAAATCGCAGTATTGATTAGTGGCTATAACATCTTATAACATCTTATAACCCCAAAATATTTCCATGAAATATCTCAGTATTGATTAGTTGTTATAACATCTTATAACATCTTATAACCCCAATATATGCACATGAAATATCTCAGTATTGATTAGTTGTTATAATATTTTACTGGATTCTTTTAACCCCAATATATGCCCATGAAATATCTCAGTATTGATTAGTTGCTATAACATCTTATAACATCTTATAACCCCAATATATTCCCATGAAGTATATCAGTATTGATTAGTTGTTATAACATCTTATAACATCTTATAACCCCAATATATTCCCATGAAATATCTCAGTATTGATTAGTTGTTATAACATGTTTTAACCCCAATATATTCCCATGAAATATCTCAGTATTGATTAGTGGCTATAACATCTTAAAACATCTTATAACCCCAATATATTTCCATGAAATATCTCAGTATTGATTAGTTGTTATAACATATTTTAACCCCAATATATTTCCATGAAATATTTCATTATTGATTAGTTGTTATAACATGTTTTAACCCAATATATTTCCATGAAATATCTCAGTATTGATTAGTTGTTATAACATGTTTTAACCCCAATATATTTCCATGAAATATCTCAGTATTGATTAATTGTTATAACATGTTAAAACCCCAATATATTTCCATGAAATATCTCAGTATTGGTTAGTTGTTATAACATGTTTTAACCCCAATATATTTCCATGAAATATCTCAGTATTGATTAGTTGTTATAACATGTTTTGGCCCCAATATATTTCCATGAAATATCTCAGTATTGATTAGTTGCTATAACATGTTTTAACCCCATATTTTCCATGAAATATCTCAGTATTGGTTAGTTGTTATAACATGGTTTAACCCCAATATATTTCCATGAAATATCTCAGTATTGATTAGTTGCTATAACATGTTTTAACCCCAATATATTTCCATGAAATATCTCAGTATTGATTAGTTGTTATAACATATTGTAACCCCAATATATTTCCATGAAATATTTCATTATTGATTAGTTGTTATAACATGTTTTAACCCAAAATATTTCCATGAAATATCTCAGTATTGATTAGTTGTTACAACATGTTTTAACCCCAATATATTTCCATGAAATATCTCAGTATTGACTAGTTGTTAGAACATGTTTTAACCCCAATATATTTCCATGAAATATCTTAGTATTGATTAGTTGTTATAACATGTTTTAACCCCAATATATTTCCATGAAATATCTCAGTATTGATTAGTTGTTATAACATGTTTTGACCCCAATATATTTCCATGAAATATCTCAGTATTGATTAGTTGCTATAACATGTTTTAACCCAATTTTTTTCCATGAAATATCTCAGTATTGGTTAGTTGTTATAACATGTTTTAACCCCAATATATTTCCATGAAATATCTCAGTATTGATTAGTTGTTATAACATGTTTTAACCCCAATATATTTCCATGAAATATCTCAGTATTGATTAGTTGTTATAACATATTTTAACCCCAATATATTTCCATGAAATATTTCATTATTGATTAGTTGTTATAACATGTTTTAACCCAATATATTTCCATGAAATATCTCAGTATTGATTAGTTGTTATAACATGTTTTAACCCCAATATATTTCCATGAAATATCTCAGTATTGATTAATTGTTATAACATGTTAAAACCCCAATATATTTCCATGAAATATCTCAGTATTGATTAGTTGCTATAACATGTTTTAACACCATTTTTCCATGAAATATCTCAGTACAGTAGTGATTAGTTGTTACAACATGTTTTAACCCCCATATATTTCCATGAAATATCTCAGTATTGATTAGTTGTTATAACATGTTTTAACCCCACTATATTTCCATGAAATATCTCAGTATTGATTAGTTGTTATATCATGTTTTAACCCCAATATATTTCCATGAAATATCTCATTATTAGCCATGTAAAAAAACTGTTAAAAACCACTCATCAAGGACCATCTGAGTACCAAGTGACATCTCTGCTGCGTTACACTTTTTTCTTCGAGCCTGCCGGTCAAGAGCCTGATAGAGGCCCTCAGCCAACGTGTGCGGCCAACGTGTGCGGGTCGTGTAACGAACGTAAGGAATCTGGCAGGGATCCAGCTATATCCAGCAGTAGTTTCTCAGTATTTGAAGTATGATTTAGGGGCTTAAGTACCTTCCAAGGAAGTATTTTGAATATGATTTAGGGGAAATGTGTCAGAATGAACCTCTTGTGGGGTGAACTTTTGACTTGAACCAATAAAAACCACATGGGCTTTGTTATTCTCGAGCAAGGAAATCCAGGTCAAAAAAAACTGAGCCATATCTATAGTTTTGACCTCTAACAGGTCAAGTTGCCGAGGTGCCAAGGTGGTGGCGTTCATCCCACGTAACAAACGCTCTCGCGCATGATGCAGCAGTTCTGAATGATTCTTGCCCTGGAAGAGATGGAGGGGACCAATTGAGGAGCCATGTGTATTAGTACGTTTACGTACAATACATGTGTACAATATCTGTATATATATACATATACTGTATAAATATGTATTGTGGTATATCATATATTCATTTATCCCGATATATCATATCATTTATGGTCATATCATGTATTTGTGATGATATATCCTATACTACTGTTGAGCCACCGTAGTAGAAGGTTGCACTCTGGATGTTGTGAAATGCATACATGCATGTATATGTGGCAACGCCACAATACATAGAAAAATATTTGATCTGTGCTCTAGCAGCAATTGATTTTTCTATCTTTTTGGGTTTGCTACCAAAATATGTATATATATATATATATATAAACAGTGCCAAGTCCTTTTTCTGCGCTCTAGCAAGACCAGTTTTATCAATAGAAATAACATATTTAAAAATTTCTGCATCACAAAACTCCAATCCTTGGAGAGGGGTCTCAACGATAATAAATCCCCCGCCTAACCAAGGGAAATATATCGCCCCCCAATGCCTCCTGCATTACTCGCCACACCGAGTTTAGCAGGCACAGGCATAAAATTCGAAAAACGCCTTTCAAGGCTCTGTCTTATCAAAAGAAACACTCCAGTTTCTCAAAACATTTCAAAACATTCCCTCACACTGGTCAAGAAAAAAACAAAAACTCCCTCTTTCTCCCTCTCAAGGGCGGGAGGTGTGGGAGCTGAAGCCGAAATGCTAAGGCAGAAAACCCTTGACATGTTTTTAAACCCGGGGGCGGATTACTGGCGGATTACCAAAGACAGTGCCAAGTCCTTTTTCTGCGCTCTAGCAAGACCAGTTTTATCAATAGAAATAACATATTTAAAAATTTCTGTATCACAAAACTCCAATCCTTGGAGAGGGGTCTCAACGATAATAAATCCCCCGCCTAACCAAGGGAAATATATCGCCCCCCAATGCCTCCTGCATTACTCGCCACACCGAGTTTAGCAGGCACAGGCATAAAATTCGAAAAACGCCTTTCAAGGCTCTGTCTTATCAAAAGAAACACTCCAGTTTCTCAAAACATTTCAAAACATTCCCTCACACTGGTCAAGAAAAAAACAAAAACTCCCTCTTTCTCCACGTCCCCCAAACCTTCTCGCCAGAGAACGCTCAAGCATTCGGTTTTACGAGTTCCAGGCAGGTAAACGGGTACAATCCACAGCCATTGGAAGTGACAGTTTGTTCATGAGGAAGTGACAGTTGAGATGTGGACATGATGTAATTATAAACATGCATGCACTTATAAACATGCATGTAATCAGAAACATGATGTCACATTTCAGTGGCAAACTAGGTAATACATCTCGCATGACTTCACACACTAATGCGTGAAACATAAAACGCACATGAACACATATATCTACACAACATTGCATCCATAGAAATGTAACATACCATAAAACCACCAAACATCATAGTTATGGAGTCCTGGGCCTTCCCTGGAAACCTCTGACATTAGGAAACTCTTGAACTAGCAAGCAGGTTGTGTATACACACGTATATATATATATATATATGTGGATTTTGGAAATCAGGGAGCTAAATTTAAAAACAACTAAGTCAAACTTGAATATGTTGGTGGGTTTTGCATTTGTTTTGTGAGATACCCAGGGTAAATGGGGAATGCCAAGATGATGGGAAAATACTCTACCCTCCCCAAGGACCCCCTTACAATTTATGTTCGTATGAAAAAAGAACGATTTGCTATGCAAAAATCCTGGGTTCCAGGATTCACCCATTGCCATGTCAAGGACATGCAAAATTGCATTAAAAGCCCCCTTAGAAGCCTCATACAGTGCATTAGCAGGTTAATTTTGTTTTGGTAAACTACTTCCTGTAGCAATAGTAAAACAAATCCTGGTTTGGCAAATAGTCTCAATGAAAACTATGTTTTTCTTTTAGTCAGTGTTCATTCTCTTGTGTCCTGGACACCTCGCTTGCTCACAGGAGCCTGGATCTCAGTTTTTAAGCATCTACTGCACAATTGGAAAAGGAATGATGCATTCAATTACGTTTTAACTCTCGTGCACTCACTTGCATTTGAAGTTCTTAATTTGCAGAATGGAGAAACTGTTTGAATAAAGTGTCCAGTCATTTCAAGAGGTTCCTTCTGTACATTTTGAGGGAAGGGGAGCGGGCAGAGTCATTGCTTGAGCACAGGAGCATGGTCCTCAGTTTTGTATTGTGCAGCTTCGGGTTTTTAATCTAAAAACAATTTGTTCACGAAGAGTGCATTCAACTGTGCATGAGATCACTTTGAAGCTGTCAAGTGCTGGAATCAAGTTTTTTGTTATGAAAAAATGAAATCAACTAAATGTGATCTGTAATGTTGCAAGACGGTTTGAGGGGAGGGGATCACTTTTACTTGTGCGCAGGAGTCTGGAGCCCAGCTTTCAGTGCCTAAAGGCATTTCCTATTAAAGTTGGTTAGTCCTGGAATCCAGGACTTTCTTCATGTGAAAGTGGTGTATGAAGACAAAAAAAATCCTAGCATTTCGTTATGTTGGGAACAGCAAGGTTTTATTTCACCATTCTGGCATTCCCCATTTATCCCATATAGCCACCTTGGGATCTTACTACAGTCACCAAAAATGTCCAAGAGTGCATTCAATCTTGACTTAGCTCTTTTTGATTTCAGCTCCTTGAGTTCTGGTACAAAACCTGTTTGCTAATTCAAGAGTTTCCCAATGTCAGAGATTTCCAGGGAAGGTGGCAAAGAGTCTCAATGATTTTTAAGACAGTGTTCCTTCTCAGGTGTCCTTGACCCCTTGTTGGCTCAGAGGGGCCTGGATCTCAGTCTTGCATATTTACTGACTGTTCATTTACGTTCTAACTCTCGTGCACTCACTTGCATTTGTTTTTTTTGAGTTCTGCAATTCAGGACAAAGTTTCGATAACAAGTCATTTCAAGAGGTTCCTTCTCCAAGGGCTTTTTTAAGAGGAGGGGAGTGGGCAGAATCAGTGCTTGAGCACAGGGCCCCAACTGCGCTGTGTTCAGCTTTGAGTGCCAAACTTAAAGTAAACTTGCTCACCAAGAGTGCAGTCAACTGTGCAGTGTATAACTAACTGGCATTTGAAGTTGTTGAGTTCTGGAATCATCTGGAATCCAAAAGTTCTTGTTTCTTTTGACTTCGGTTATCGCAGCCTTTGTGCATATACCTGCATTTGTACACATCCACAATTATCTTCATAATAGTATGTGTATGCCTTCCATGATGTATTTGTACCATAAGTACACTTACCAGGACCTATGTCCTTGGATCATATGTATACTTACCAGGACTTATGTCCTCGGATCATGCATATACTTACCAGGACCTATGTCCTTGGATCATATGTATGCTGTACTTACTAGGACCTATGTCCTTGGATCATATGTATACTGTACTTACCAGGACCTATGTCCTTGGATCATATATATACTGTACTTACCAGGACCTACGTCCTTGGATCATATGTATACTTACCAGGACTTTTGTCCTTGGATCATGCATACACTTACCAGGACCTACGTCCTTGGATCATATGTATACTTACCGGGACCTATGTCCTTGGATCATATGTATACTGTACTTACCAGGACCTATGTCCTTGGATCATATGTATACTGTACTTACCAGGACCTATGTCCTTGGATCATATGTATACTTACCAGGACTTATGTCCTTGGATCATATGTATACTTACCAGGACCTACGTCCTTGGATCATATGTATACTTACCAGGACTTATGCCCTTGGATCATATGTATACTTACCAGGACCTACGTCCTTGGATCATATGTATACTTACCAGGACTTATATCCTTGGATCATACGTATACTTACCAGGACCTAGGTCCTTGGAAAAAACAACAGACAAACAAGCACAAGACAGACTCACACACAAACAAAAAAAAATATGGGGAGAAGTATGTACAGACAGGTAGAAATTGAAGTATATAGATGCTGGATACAGAAATAGGTGACTTGCAGATAGTTTGACAATAGGAATACAGACTGATGATAACTAGATGATAAAGATAGAACAATATACTGTATATATATATATATTCATATTAATGAATCATGTTCTCAAATAGGTCAATAGACTGATAGATAAAACTATAGATAGATCAATAGATAGATCAACTGATAGATAGCCAAATCTAGATGATCCAGACAGATAGAAAAAGATAGCAAATGGGTAGATTTGCAAGAGCCAAACGGACAAACGCATATAAACAAACAAAAAAGACAACGCATGCAGAGATGCAGTGCTAGAGAGATATATATAAACCAACAATACTTATATTATCTCACCAGGACTTATGCCCTGAGGAAATATGTATATACAATCACAGTGCTCATGTGCACACAGTCTTGGACTAAGGATCACTAAGGACCACTAAGGATCTGATGCTGCAAACAGTAGCTAGTCTGCCGTATAGGCAGTGTCCCGCACAGGGACTTTTTTTTCTCGATCGGTCCTTGCAACAGTCTTTGCGACAGTTCGGTGCCTCAGTGGGTGCCCAATCTCATTACCTACATAAACCACATCATAAATCCCACCACATATATATATGTATATATATGTACCCTGAGTCTCCGAAATTAGTAAATTTACTTAGGGCCTTGATTTACGTAATCCCAAAAAAATAGGTGCACAAATTGATCTATTTTTCTACGACCTAAATTAATTTAGGTCGTAACCTAAATTTCATAGTGAGCTTTTTTTGATTGAAATTCTGTTATTTTAGTATATTCACATGATGTTCTCAAGTCAGCTATGTGTCTTCATCTGACGAGTTTCTCTATAAATATTGTGCTGTTTTCAAAAAATATCACTTGTGTGTGTGTGCGGGTGGTTGTTCAAAAGAACAAGTGGTTTGATGTGAAGGAACAGAAGCCATCACAAGTAAATCAAGCAAAGTGACAAGCTGCAAAGTCAATCAAACTCAAAAACAATGGCATGAGTAACATCAAGAAACAAGGCTAGTTTGAGGTAAGTTGTGTTTCAACTGCAGGAGTAATAGCTCTCATCCTTTCTCCTAAATCTTCCCACACAAGTGAAAACCATTAGACCAAACATAGATGCACCAGCAACCACCATAAGCCCGCAAAGCTAGTGAATTTAGGTGCACGCACTTATTTAAACTTTGGGACTTACTAACGTAGATTTACGTATTTTCCTTGTGTTAGTAAAATCTACGTATGTACCACAATTCACTTATGCTAGAAAAACACTTACTAACGTGTTTATGTTGGAATATTTAAAAATCAATGTAATTTCTGATGAGAAACTGTGATTGTGTATATGTGTTTTGTATGCATCTGCTTTGATATTTACATGTTTTGGAAATTTGTTGTATGTATTGGATGTTGAAATTTCTTATATTGAGTTGAACATTTTTTAAAGTGTTCCATGGGTAGGTCAAAGACTGCAATTAGTTCTTTCATATTTAATGGACTAATTTCAGGTGTTGTTGCCCTAAGGTTTTGACTGAACAATGCCAATATCAAAGTCAATCCTACAAATTGATTGGCTGCCTATGTTTTGCATAATCTTTTGGCATATTTTCAAAACTGAATCAGGCATAAAATTGCCCAATCCATGTCCCAAACCCACAAAGTTCCCACGATGATACCTACATTTCTGTGGTTTTGTCGTAGTTTTGTCATGAAACCACAGACCCACAGCAAACAATAACAAAAAACAAATTTGCAAACCCTAAGCTGGGAGAAGTAGCAGAAGGTTAGGTCCTGCCACTTTTTTGTTCTGCCAGCCCTTCAGAAGAAACAAGGAACCAAAAAGACAAGAAACCAAAAAAACAAACAGAACAATAAAACAAAAATATGACGGGACCCAATTCTCTGCATCTTCCCCCGTTTTGGGTGTGCAATTTGTTTTGTTTCTTTGTTTTTTGGTTTCTTGGGTTGGTGTTCTTTTTTGGTGGGGTTTCTGGGTTTCTTGTTTGTTTGTTTTTGTTCTTTTTGGGGTGTTGTATGCTGCAAAAAGGAAAGAAGATGCAAAGGCGAGACTGCAAAGAACAAATTAATCCATTGCAGGTGTATAAAGCACAAAAAAAAAACATTCTCAGGCTGTCTCCTTCCGTTTTGTAGACCGCACGGCATTTTTTCTGTAATCTGGACGCTTAATCTATATGTTAAAGTAAAACCCGGATCCTAGCAAGTGACCACGCTTCTGGTAAAATTGAAAGCTAAACACGTTAACTCTAAAGAAAATTCATCAAAAAAATAAGGTGTCCTTTTTAGCCCCTAAAATGTCACTTTAAAGAAGAAAAAAGGACACCTCATGTTGAGACATCCCCACCTGAAGGTTTACATGAACTTACTTAAGATTTATTTGTGATCATAAAAGGTAGAGATATTGCGTTTCAAACCTGTTCATTTTGCTTGGGTTTTTTCTTGATGTTGTTTGAGCATTAGGGTTTAAGGTGGGGAGGCCTAAAGCTATAGTAACATATTGTAAATATAATCGCATTTATTTGTTGCATACTTATATAAGACCTTGAAGGGTTTACATGGGTTGGGTTTGGTTTTACTTGAGCAGCTGGGTCAAAATATCCTGGAATCTGCTTTGGCCAATTCAGATTCAGTTGAAGTCAGTGTTGTGCAAAAGAAGGGAGCTGGTTGGAGAAAAAATGATAAACATGTGATGAACGTTTTCGCTGTTTGATGAGGTTTGAATCAATTTTGGAGAAAAATTCTATGCGGTAGAAACTGCATGAACAGTGCAAAGGAACAGCAGCATAATTTCAAAAGAAATTCATGAGGCATGCCATTTTTTCATCATATTTTGTTTGGACCACAATGGCAATATTTTCTTGTGAACTTCCTCTGAAATTCTGATGCATTCCTTTTGCATTTCTATTGAAATTCTTCTGAATTCCTTTTACTTCTTTTGCATTTTTTGCAGTTTTTATGCGCTTTCTTATGAATTTCTTATGCATTTCTTATGAATTTCTTATGCTTATGCATTTCTTATGAATTTCTTATGCATTTCTTATGCATTTCTTATGCATGTCTTATGCAATTCTTATGCAATTTTTAAAACTTCATACGTTTTGGGCAAAAGTGTATGAAGTTTTGGCAAAAGTGTATGAAGCTTTTAAAACTGCATAGGAATTGCATAAGAAATGCAAACGAATTGCATAAGAACTGCATAAGAAATGCATAAGACTTGCATAAAGATTTCTTTCAAAAAAACAAAAGATATCATAAAAATTCACAAGAAGTTCATAAGAAATTCAAAAGGGATTTCCTGAAGGCCTGGTGTACAAGAAAAATGTGTTGTGACCCCCCCCCAAAAAAACAAGAGTCTATACGTGAGACCACAACGTAAATATCAAAATGCATCAAAACCTGTTTTCAAGATAACTCCAAATAGTTTTCATATGTTTTTGCAATTTGAACTGCGTTGGAATACATGAGTCTTAAGAATGAAAGTCGCAAGTAATTTGGTATAGTTCTAATGTTTTTCACAAGTAATGACATTGAATTCCAAAAGAAACATGTAGACAAGATGACAAGCTGACTGCATTTGATGATGAGATGAGGCATCTCATGAAGATTCAGGTGGCGTGTTGAATCTAAAAAGAAAATTGTTTCTGTAAGATAGGATTGACCAAAAGTTCAAGGGAAATGGCTTCAAACCGAGTTAACTGGACGTGACCCCAATATCATCTTGAGCAGTCTTTAAAAACTGTTCTCAGGTAAAGTTCGTTTTTCAGATATGTAAAGTTCATTGGAGTTGTTCCCAAGTAAAGTTCACTGGATTCTTTCTCGGGTAAAGTTCCTTGGAGTTGTTTTCAAATAAAATTCATTGGAATTGTTCTCAAGTATAAAGTCCAAGCGCAGCCACCAGCGCAGTCTGAACTAAAGTTATATAAGTGAATGCAGGGTCCCTAAAATCAGTCTCAAATAAATAGTGTCCACTGTGCAAACACTCATGCCATGTAAACTGAATGCTAACTCAAGTAAACCCAAATGAAGGCACTGTGAAATTGAATCTCTTCTGAAATACCGTTCATTTGTTTTGGTTTTCCTATTGGTCCCATGCAAGTTCAAATGAAGAACTGAGCACCCCTTTTTCCCCACAGATTATTTGTTGTGAAACACAAATCAAGTAGAAATAGTTGGACAATAAATTTCAACAAGTGTCCTGGAATACTGTTTCAGAACTTGGAAAAGGGCAAGTTAGGACACTTGTTGAAAACATGTGTCATGCATATAAACTCAGAGGGGGAAAAACACAAAAACCAAGAAACCGCAAAAGCCAACGAACCAGAACAACCCCAAAGGGCGAAGAAACCAAGAGCCACAAGAGCCACACACCATAAAAACCACAACAGCTACAAAAACTACAAAAGCCGAAAAAACACAAAAACCGCAAAAGCAATTGCAGCACACTTTAGGAGTCATAAAAACTAAAAGCCACTAAAGCCAAGAGACCAAATCAGAAAAACCACACAAACCAAGAAATCAGGCTGAAAAACAAAACGAAAAATACCCCTATATTTGTTCTTTATCAAACAGCATAGCTTTCATAGCTATGGTTTAGTTCTTCCTGCTTTGATATATGACTTGTTCTAATGTGATTGCAATCTACCTAACACGTTTCTCATTCCAAACTGGAATGCTCCGCAGTCACTCGTGTAAATTCCAATGTAATTATCTTATGTAAATGTCACTAGAAAAATCACACTTGATATAATACCTCATATAAATCCCAATGTAGGTTCCCTTAAATAGTTGTTTTTTTACTTGAGTGGTCACTTGCTAAGATTCTGGCCTTCTTTTTGCATCGAGCTTACACGTAATACAGTTTAGCAAAAACCATGTGTTTTTGACAGAGGCTTACTTGTGAACATTCCCAACAAACAGCATATACTAAATCTGTAAAAATATGTTAGCAGATTCTTCCCCATGTATCAGATGCATGGCAACTATATAGATAGAACAACAACGACGACGACAACAACAACAACAACAGGCATGTTTGATGCACCTTTGATGCACTTTTCATTGTTCACACAATCTACTAATATTGGATGACTTGGCCAAAAAAGAATCGCAGTCTCCTCCCGATTAGTAAGTTTACTAAATTAGTAAAGTTACTAGGTTTGCAGACTTAGGGCAACGCATGCAAAATCACAGCAAAATTTGATGATTATGTAACAATACCACATGCAAAATGCTAACAAAACCAAATAATTTTAAGTAAAAATGCAACATCCAAAAAAATAGGTCGATAAGTAAATTAATTTAGGCCGATTAGTAAATAAATTTAGGTCGTAACCTAAATTGGAATTTTTATTTAGGTGGAAAAAACAAATTAGTTTTTTTTAACCTAAACAGCTCCAAAATAAGTAAATTTAGCTCGACCTAAATTTACTAATTCCGGAGACTCAGGGTGTATTCATCTTTTATGAAATACAGCTCCAAGGACATGGTTCGTCTTGGTTTTCATTTTGTTCTTGTTGGTCCTGGTTTCCACAACATAGTTGTTGTTGTTGGTCCTGGTTTCCAGGACATTGTTGCTGTTCTTGTTGTTGGTGGTCCTGTTTTACAGGGTAGTCTCACTACTGGTCCTGGTTTCCAGGACATGGTTGTTGCTGTTGGTCCTGGTTTCCAGGACATGGTTGTTGTTGGTCCTGGTTTCCACGACATGGTTGTTAGTTAGTGTTGTTGGTGGTGGTCCTGTTTTACCGGATAATCTCACTATTGGTTCTTGTTTCCAGGACATGGTTGTTGGTTTTCATGTTGTTCTTGTTGGTCCTGGTTTCCAGGACATTGTTGTTGTTGTTGCTGTTGTTGTTGTTGTTGTCGTCGTGTTGTTGGTCCTGGACCAACTTGTTAGTTATTGTTGCTGGTGGTGGTCCTGTTTTACAGGATAGTCTCACTATGGGTCCTGGTTTCCAGGACATGGTTGTTGGTTTTCATGTTGTTCTTGTCGGTCCTGGTTTCCAGGACATGTTGTTGTTGTTGTTGTTGTTGTACATGAAAAATAAAACACGCATGAACACATATATCTACACAACATAACATCAATAGAAATGTAACATACCGTTAAACCACAAAACATCATAGTTATGGAGTCCTGGACCTTCCCTGGAAACCTGACATTAGGAAACTCTTGAACTAGCAAGCAGGTTGTGTATACTAATAAATATATATATATGTGTGGATTCTGGAAATCAAGGAGCTAATTTTTAAAACAACTAAGTCAGACTTGAATATGTTGGTGGGTTTTGCATTTGTTTTGTGAGATACCCAGGGTAAATGGGGAATGCCAAGATGATGGGAAAATACTCTACCCTCCCCAAGGACCCCCTTACAATTTATGTCCATATGAAAAAAAGAACGATTTGCTATGCAAAAATCCTGGATTCCAGGATTCACCCATTGCCATGTCAAGGACATGCAAAATTGCATTAAAACCCTTGGAAACCTCATACAGTGTATTAGCAGGTTAATTTTATTTTGGTAAATTACTTCCTGTAGCAATAGTAAAACAAATCCTGGTTTGGCAAATAGTCTCAATAAAAACTATGTTTTTCTTTTAGACTGTTGGACTCACTCTGACAACTTCAAGCCTCACTATCTCCTTCTACCTCACTATCTCCTCCGCCTGGGCCTCACTATTCCTTTCACCTCACTATCTCCTAGGTCATTATCTTCTCCGGCCCCATTCTGCACATGGGCCTCACTACCCCTCCCACCTCATTATCTCTGACAACTTCAAGCCTCACTATCTCCTTCTATCTCACTATCTCCTCCACCTGGGCCTCACTATCTCCTTCCACCTCACTATCTCCTACTAGCTCACTATCTCCTAGCTCATTATCTCCTAGTCACTATCTTCTCCAGCCTCACTATCTCCTTATCAGGCCTCATTATCTCCTCTCAACCTCATTATAGGCATCCCTCAGAGATAATGCAATGGTAGAATTGGCTCCTATGCTACCAAAGCTCGTTAAGATAGTGAGTCTCAACCAATTGGCTTCATTATTGTCTCCCTGCCAGCCTCATTATCTCCTCTCAACCTCATTATAGGCATCCCTCAGAGATAATGCAATGGTAGAATTGGCTCCTATGCTACCAAAGCTCGTTAAGATAGTGAGTCTCAACCCATTGGCTTCATTATTGTCTCCCTGCCAGCCTCATTATCTCCTCTCAACCTCATTATAAAGGCATCCTTCAGAGATAATGCAATGGCAGAATTGGCTCCTATGCTACCAGACTTCGTTAAGATAGTGAGTTGTTATGCTTTCAGGCCTTGTTTTGTCACTCATGTGTCTTAGTAGCTTCCTGTATCAATCTGTATTTTTGCAATGATTTAGTTCATATTAGTTTGTATTAGATAATTTGCTTATGTTAGGGCACTGAAATGTTTTTAAGTAAAAAATGAATAAATAAAAACATGAACCTCCCGAATCTTATCGGCCAAGATCTGTCTTGAATGCATCCTAACCTTATCGCGCACAAATCAACCAGAACATGGGGAACCATTTCAAGAGTGTATCTCTGGTAGATAGGGGTCCCCTATCTACCAGACTGTGCTTTTTCTAGAGGGTACTAACAATGGAAGCTACTTGAACTGATGCAACTTACATTGTTAGGGGGTCGAATCTGATCAGACCTTTGGTACCTAGGGGGCCCCTTTCTACCAAGGTAACCTTCAGTCAAAATTCACTTTGAGTTTGGCACATGTTTTTATTTATTCATTTTTTACTAAAAAACATTTCAGTGCCCTAACATAAGCAAATTATCTAATACAAACTAATATGAACTAAATCATTGCAAAAATACAGATTGATACAGGAAGCTAGTAAGACACATGAGTGACAAAACAAGGCCTGAAAGCATAACAACTCACTATCTTAACGAAGTCTGGTAGCATAGGAGCCAATTCTGCCATTGCATTATCTCTGAAGGATGCCTTTATAATGAGGTTGAGAGGAGATAATGAGGCTGGCAGGGAGACAATAATGAAGCCAATGGGTTGAGACTCACTATCTTAACGAGCTTTGGTAGCATAGGAGCCAATTCTACCATTGCATTATCTCTGAGGGATGCCTATAATGAGGTTGAGAGGAGATAATGAGGCTGGCAGGGGGACAATAATGAAGCCAATTGGTTGAGACTCACTATCTTAACGAGCTTTGGTAGCATAGGAGCCAATTCTACCATTGCATTATCTCTGAGGGATGCCTATAATGAGGTTGAGAGGAGATAATGAGGCCTGATAGAGAGATAGTGAGGCTGGAGAAGATAGTGACTAGGAGATAATGAGCTAGGAGATAGTGAGCTAGTAGGAGATAGTGGGGTGGAAGGAGATAGTGAGGTCCAGGTGGAGGAGATAGTGAGATAGAAGGAGATAGTGAGGCTTGAAGTTGTCAGAGATAATGAGGTGGGAGGGGTAGTGAGGCCCATGTGCAGAATGGGGCCGGAGAAGATAATGACCTAGGAGATAGTGAGGTGAAAGGAATAGTGAGGCCCAGGCGGAGGAGATAGTGAGGTAGAAGGAGATAGTGAGGCTTGAAGTTGTCAGAGTGAGTCCAACAGTCTAAAAGAAAAACATAGTTTTCATTGAGACTATTTGCCAAACCAGGATTTGTTTTACTATTGCTACAGGAAGTAGTTTACCAAAATAAAATTAACTTGCTAATACACTGTATGAGGTTTCCAAGGGTTTTAATGCAATTTTGCATGTCCTTGACATGGCAATGGGTGAATCCTGGAATCCAGGATGTTTGCATAGCAAATCGTTCTTTTTTTCATATGGACATAAATTGTAAGGGGGTCCTTGGGGAGGGTAGAGTATTTTCCCATCATCTTGGCATTCCCCATTTACCCTGGGTATCTCACAAAACAAATGCAAAACCCACCAACATATTCAAGTCTGACTTAGTTGTTTTAAAAATTAGCTCCTTGATTTCCAGAATCCACACACACACACATATATATATTTATATTTATTAGTATACACAACCTGCTTGCTAGTGCAAGAGTTTCCTAATGTCAGGTTTCCAGGGAAGGTCCAGGACTCCATAACTATGATGTTTTGTGGTTTAACGGTATGTTACATTTCTATTGATGTTATGTTGTGTAGATATATGTGTTCATGCGTGTTTTATTTTTCATGTACAACAACAACAACAACAACAGCAACAACAACAACAACAAATGTCCTGGAAACCAGGACCGACAAGAACAACATGAAAACCAACAACCATGTCCTGGAAACCAGGACCCATAGTGAGACTATCCTGTAAAACAGGACCACCACCAGCAACAATAACTAACAAGTTGGTTTAGGACCAACAACGACGACGACGACAACAACAACAACAACAACAACAGCAACAACAACAACAACAACAATGTCCTGGAAACCAGGACCAACAAGAACAACATGAAAACCAACAACCATGTCCTGGAAACAAGAACCAATAGTGAGATTATCCGGTAAAACAGGACCACCACCAACAACACTAACTAACAACCATGTCGTGGAAACCAGGACCAACAACAACCATGTCCTGGAAACCAGGACCAACAGCAACAACCATGTCCTGGAAACCAGGACCAGTAGTGAGACTACCCTGTAAAACAGGACCACCAACAACAAGAACAACAACAATGTCCTGGAAACCAGGACCAACAACAACCATGTTGTGGAAACCAGGACCAGCAAGAACAACATGAAAACCAACAACCATGTCCTTGGAGCTGTATTTCATAAAAGATGAATACACCCTGAGTCTCCGGAATTAGTAAATTTAGGTCGAGCTAAATTTACTTATTTTGGAGCTGTTTAGGTTTAAAAAAACCTAATTTGTTTTTTCCACCTAAATAAAAATTCCAATTTAGGTTACGACCTAATTTTATTTACTAATCGGCCTAAATTAATTTACTTATCGACCTATGTTTTTGGATGTTGCATTTTTACTTAAAATTATTTGGTTTTGTTAGCATTTTGCATGTGGTATTGTTACATAATCATCAAATTTTGCTGTGATTTTGCATGCGTTGCCCTAAGTCTGCAAACCTAGTAACTTTACTAATTTAGTAAACTTACTAATCGGGAGGAGACTGCGATTCTTTTTTGGCCAAGTCATCCAATATTAGTAGATTGTGTGAACAATGAAAAATGCACCAAAGGTGCATCAAACATGCCTGTTGTTGTTGTTGTTGTTGTTGTCGTTGTCGTCGTCGTTGTTGTTCTATCTATATAGTTGCCATGCATCTGATACATGGGGAAGAATCTGCTAACATATTTTTACAGATTTAGTAGATGCTGTTTGTTGGGGATGTTCACAAGTAAGCCTCTGTCAAAAACACATGGTTTTTGCTAAACTGTATGACGTGTAAGCTAGATGCAAAAAGAAGGCCAGAATCTAAGCAAGTGACCACCCAAGTAAAAAAACAACTATTTAGGGGAACCTACATTGGGATTTACATGAGGTATTATATCAAGTGTGATTTTTCTAGTGACATTTACATAAGATAATTACATTGGAATTTACACGAGTGACTGCGGAGCATTCCATTTTTGAATGAGAAGCATGTTAGGTAGATTGCAATCACATTAAAACAAGTCATATATCAAAGCAGGAAAAACAAAACCATAGCTATGAAAGCTATGCTGTTCGATAAAGAACAAATATAGAGGGGTATTTTTCGTTTTGTTTTTCAGCCTGATTTCTTGGTTTGTGTGGTTTTTCTGATTTGGTCTCTTGGCTTTAGTGGCTTTTGGTTTTTATGACTCATAAAGTGTGCTGCAATTGCTTTTGTGGTTTTTGTGTTTTTTCGGCTTTTGTAGTTTTTGTAGCTGTTGTGGTTTTTATGGTGTGTGGCTCTTGTGGCTCTTGGTTTCTTCGCCCTTTGGGGTTGTTCTGGTTCGTTGGCTTTTGCGGTTTCTTGGTTTTTGTGTTTTTCCCCCTCTGAGTTTATATTATATGCATGACACATGTTTTCAACAAGTGTCCTAACTTGCCCTTTTCCAAGTTCTGAAAACAGTATTTCAGGACACTTGTTGAAATTTATTGTCCAACTATTTCTACTTGATTTGGGTTTCACAACAAATAATCTGCGGGGAAAAAGGGGTGCTCAGTTCTTTATGTGAACTTACATGGGACCAATAGGAAAACCAAAACAAATGAACGGTATTTCAGAAGAGATTCAATTTCACAGTGCCTTCATTTGGGTTTACTTGAGTTAGCATTCAGTTTACATGGCATGAGTGTTTGCACAGTGGACTCTATTTATTTGAGACTGATTTTAGGGACCCTGCAATCACTTGACTTTACTTCAGACTGCGCTGGTGGTTGCACTTGGACTTTATACTTGAGAACAATTCCAATAAATTTTATTTGAAAACAACACCAATGAACTTTACCCGAGAAAAAAAACAGTGAACTTTATTTGGGAACAACTACAATGAACTTTACATATATATCTGAAAAAATGAACTTTACCTGAGGACATGTTTTAAGACTGCTCAAGATGATATTGGGGTCACGTCCAGTTAACTTGGTTTGAAGCCATTTCCCTTGAACTTTTGGTCAATCCTATCTTACAGAAACAATTTTCTTTTTAGATTCAACACGCCACCTGAATCTTCATGAGATGCCTCATCTCATCATCAAATGCAGTCAGCTTGCCATCTTGTCTACATGTTTCTTTTGGAATTCGATGTCATTACTTGTGAAAAACATTAGAACTATACAAGGTTACTTGCGACTTTCATTCTTAAGACTCATGTATTCCAACGCAGTTCAAATTGCAAAAAAACATATGAAAACTATTTGGAGTTATCTTGAAAACAGGTTTTGATGCATTTTGATATTTACGTTGTGGTCTCACGTATAGACTCTTGTTTTTTTTTGGGGGGGGTCACAACACATTTTTCTTGTACACCAGGCCTTCAGGAAATCTCGTTTGAATCTCTTATGAACTTCTTGTGAATTTTTATGATATTCTTTTGTATTGTTTTAAAGAGATCTTTATGCAAGTCTTATGCATTTCTTATGCAGTTCTTAGGCATTTTTGATGAAATTCTTATGCATTTCTTATGCAATTCTTATGCGCTTCTTATGCAGTTCTTATGCAGTTTTAAAGCTTCATACACTTTTGCCAAAAACGTATGAAGCTGTAAAAACTGCATAAGAATGCATAAGAAAATCATACATAAGAAATGCATAAGGATTTCGTAAGAAAGTCCTAAAATTTTCCCAGAAATGCATAAAAACTGCAAAAAATGCAAAAGAAGCAAAAGGAATTCAGAAGAATTTCAATGGACATGCAAAAGGAATGCATCAGAATTTCAGAAGAAATTCACAAGAAAATGTTGCCATTGTGTCCAAAACAAAAAAATGATGAAAAAATGGCATGCCTCATGAATTTATTTTGAAATTATGCTGCTGTTCCTTTGCACTGTTCATGCAGTTTCTACCGCATAGAATTTTTCTCCAAAATTGATTCAAACCTCATCACACAGCGAAAACGTTCATCACATGTTTATATTTTTTTCTCCAACCAGCTCCCTTCTTTTGCACAACACTGACTTCAACTGAATCTGAATTTGCCAAAGCAGATCCCAGGATATTTTGACCCAGCTGCTCAAGTAAAACCAAACCCAACCCATGTAAACCCTTCAAGGTCTTATATAAGTATGCAACAAATAAATGCGATTATATTTACAATATGTTACTATAGCTTTAGGCCTCCCCACCTTAAACCCTAATGCTCAAACAACATCAAGAAAAAACCCAAGCAAAATGAACAGGTTTGAAACGCAATATCTCTACCTTTTATGATCACAAATAAATCTTAAGTAAGTTCATGTAAACCTTCAGGTGGGGATGTCTCAACATGAGGTGTCCTTTTTTCTTCTTTAAAGTGACATTTTAGGGGCTAAAAAGGATACCTTATTTGTTTGATGAATTTTCTTTAGAGTTAAAGTGTTTAGCTTTCAATTTTACCAGAAGTGTGGTCACTTGCTAGGATCCGGGTTTTACTTTAACATATAGATTAAGCGTCCAGATTACAGAAAAAATGCCGGGCGGTCTACAAAACGGAAGGAGACAGCCTGAGAATGTTTTTTTTTGTGTTTTATACACCTGCAATGGATTAATTTGTTCTTTGCAGTCTCGCCTTTGCATCGTCTTTCCTTTTTGCAGCATACAACACCCCAAAAAGAACAAAAACAAACACACAAGAAACCCAGAAACCCCACCAAAAAAGAACACCAACCCAAGAAACCAAACAACAAAGAAACAAAACAAATTGCACACCCAAAACGGGGGAAGATGCAGAGAATTGGGTTCCGTCATATTTTTGTTTTATTGTTCTGTTTGTTTTTTTGGTTTCTTGTCTTTTTGGTTCCTTGTTTCTTCTGAAGGGCTGGCAGAACAAAAAAGTGGCAGGACCTAACCTTCTGCTACTTCTCCCAGCTTAGGGTTTGCAAAGTTGTTTTTTGTTATTGTTTGCTGTGGGTCTGTGGTTTCATGACAAAACTACGACAAAACCACAGAAATGTAGGTATCATCGTGGGAACTTTGTGGGTTTGGGACATGGATTGGGCAATTTTATGTCTGATTCAGTTTTGAAAATATGCCAAAAGATTATGCAAAACATAGGCAGCCAATCAATTTGTAGGATTGACTTTGATATTGGCATTGTTCAGTCAAAACCTTAGGGCAACAACACCTGAAATTAGTCCATTAAATATGAAAGAGCTAATTGCAGTCTTTGACCTACCCATGGAACACTTTAAAAAATGTTCAACTCAATATAAGAAATTTCAACATCCAATACATACAACAAATTTCCAAACCATGTAAATATCAAAGCAGATGCATACAAAACACATATACACAATCACAGTTTCTCATCAGAAATTACATTGATTTTTAAATATTCCAACATAAACACGTTAGTAAGTGTTTTTCTAGCATAGGTGAATTGTGGTACATACGTAGATTTTACTAACACAAGGAAAATACGTAAATCTACGTTAGTAAGTCCCAAAGTTTAAATAAGTGCGCGCACCTAAATTCACTAGCTTTGCGGACTTATGGTGGTTCTGGTGCATCTATGTTTGGTCTAATTGTTTTCACTTGTGTGGGAAGATTTAGGAGAAAGGATTAGAGCTATTACTCCTGCAGTTGAAACACAACTTACCTCAAACTAGCCTTGTTTCTTGATGTTACTCATGCCATTGTTTTTGAGTTTGATTGACTTTGCAGCTTGTCACTTTGCTTGATTTACTTGTGATGGCTTCTGTTCCTTCACATCAAACCACTTGTTCTTTTGAACAACCACCCGCACACACACACAAGCGATATTTTTTTAAAACAGCACAATATTTATAGAGAAACTCGTCAGATCAAGACACATAGCTGACTTGAGAACATCATGTGAATATACTAAAATAACAGAATTTCAATCAAAAAAAACTCACTATGAAATTTAGGTTACGACCTAAATTAATTTAGGTCGTAAAAAAATAGATCAATTTGTGCACCTATTTTTTTGGGATTACGTAAATCAAGGCCCTAAGTAAATTTACTTTTTCGGAGACTCAGGGTACATATATATATATATACATATATGTATATACATATCTATATATATATGTGGTGGGATTTATGATGTGGTTTATGTAGATAATGAGATTGGGCACCCACTGAGGCACCGAACTGTCGCAAAGATTGTTGCAAGGACCAATCGAGAAAAAAAAGTCCCTGTGCGGGACACTGCCTATACGGCAGACTAGCTACTGTTTGCAGCATCAGATCCTCAGTGGTCCTTAGTGATCCTTAGTCCAAGACTGTGTGCACATGAGCACTGTGATTGTATATACATATTTCCTCAGGGCATAAGTCCTGATGAGATAATATAAGTATTATTGGTTTATATATATCTCTCTAGCACTGCATCTCTGCATGCGTTGTCTTTTTTGTTTGTTTATATGCGTTTGTCCGTTTGGCTCTTGCAAATCTACCCATTTGCTATCTTTTTCTATCTGTCTGGATCATCTAGATTTGGCTATCTATCAGTTGATCTATCTATTGATCTATCTATAGTTTTATCTATCAGTCTATTGACCTATTTGAGAACATGATTCATTAATAATATGTATATATATATAAATACAGTGTATGTTTCTATCTTTATCATCTAGCTATCATCAGTCTGTATTCCTATTGTCAAACTATCTGCAAATCACCTATTTCTGTATCCAGCATCTATATACTTCAATTTCTACCTGTCTGTACATACTTCTCCCCATATTTTTTTGTTTGTGTGTGAGTCTGTCTTGTGCTTGTTTGTCTGTTGTTTTTTCCAAGGACCTAGGTCCTGGTAAGTATACGTATGATCCAAGGATATAAGTCCTGGTAAGTATACGTATGATCCAAGGACGTAGGTCCTGGTAAGTATACATATGATCCAAGGTCATAAGTCCTGGTAAGTATACATATGATCCAAGGACGTAGGTCCTGGTAAGTATACATATGATCCAAGGACATAAATCCTGGTAAGTATACATATGATCCAAGGACATAGGTCCTGGTAAGTATACATATGATCCAAGGACATAGGTCCTGGTAAGTAACATAGGTCCCGGTAAGTATACATATGATCCAAGGACGTAGGTCCTGGTAAGTATATGCATGATCCAAGGACAAAAGTCCTGGTAAGTATACATATGATCCAAGGACGTAGGTCCTGGTAAGTACAGTATACATATGATCCAAGGACATAGGTCCTGGTAAGTACAGTATGCATATGATCCAAGGACATAGGTCCTAGTAAGTACAGCATGCATATGATCCAAGGACATAGGTCCTGGTAAGTATATGCATGATCCGAGGACATAAGTCCTGGTAAGTATACATATGACCCAAGGACATAGTTCCTGGTAAGTGTACTTATGGTACAAATACATCATGGAAGGCATACACATACTATCATGAAGATAATTGTGGATGTGTACAAATGCAGGTATATGCACAAAGGCTGCGATAACCGAATTCAAAAGAAACAAGAACTTTTGGATTCCAGATGATTCCAGAACTCAACAACTTCAAATGCCAGTTAGTTATACACGGCACAGTTGACTGCACTCTTGGTGAGCAAGTTTACTTTAAGTTTGGCACTCAAAGCTGAACACAGCGCAGTTGGGGCCCTGTGCTCAAGCACTGATTCTGCCCACTCCCCTCCTCTTAAAAAAGCCCTTGGGGAAGGAACCTCTTGAAATGACTTGTTATTGAAACTTTGTCCTGAATTCCAGAACTCAAAAAAAACAAATGCAAGTGAGCGCACGAGAGTTAGAACGTAAATGAACAGTCAGTAAATCCAGGCCCCTCTGAGCCAACAAGGGGTCTAGGACACCTGAGAAGGAACACTGTCTTAAAAAATCATTGAGACTCTTTGCCACCTTCCCTGGAAATCTCTGACATTGGGAAACTCTTGAATTAGCAAACAGGTTTTGTACCAGAACTCAAGGAGCTGAAATCAAAAAGAGCTAAGTGAAGATTGAATGCACTCTTGGACCTTTTTTGTGACTGTAGTAAGATTCCAAGGTGGCTATATGGGATAAATGGGGAATGCCAGAATGGTGAAATAAAACCTTGCTCTTCCTAACATAACTTATATTTAATGTATTTATGAAATGCTAGGATTTTTTTTATCTTCATACACCACTTTCACATGAAGAAAGTCCTGGATTCCAGGACTAACCAACTTTAATAGGAAATGCCTTTAGGCATTGAAAGCTGGGCTCCAGACTCCTGCGCACAAGTAAAAGTGATCCCCTCCCCTCAAACCGTCTTGCAACATTACAGATCACATTTAGTTGATTTCATTTTTTCATAACAAAAAACTTGATTCCAGCACTTGACAGCTTCAAAGTGATCTCATGCACAGTTGAATGCGCTCTTGGTGAACAAATTGTTTTTAGATTAAAAACCCGAAGCTGAACAATACAAAACTGAGGACCATGCTCCTGTGCTCAAGCAATGACTCTGCCCGCTCCCCTTCCCTCAAAATGTACAGAAGGAACCTCTTGAAATGACTGGACACTTTATTCAAACAGTTTCTCCATTCTGCAAATTAAGAACTTCAAACGCAAGTGAGTGCACGAGAGTTAAAACGTAATTGAATGCATCATTCCTTTTCCAATTGTGCAGTAGATACTTAAAAACTGAGATCCAGGCTCCTGTGAGCAAGCGAGGTGTCCAGGACACAGGAGAATGAACACTGACTAAAAGAAAAACATAGTTTTGATTGAGACTATTTGCCAAACCAGGATTTGTTTTACTATTGCTACAGGAAGTAGTTTACCAAAACAAAATTAACCTGCTAATGCACTGTATGAGGCTTCTAAGGGGGCTTTTAATGCAATTTTGCATGTCCTTGACATGGCAATGGGTGAATCCTGGAACCCAGGATTTTTGCATAGCAAATCGTTCTTTTTTCATACGAACATAAATTGTAAGGGGGTCCTTGGGGAGGGTAGAGTATTTTCCCATCATCGTGGCATTCCCCATTTACCCTGGGTATCTCACAAAACAAATGCAAAACCCACCAACATATTCAAGTTTGACTTAGTTGTTTTTAAATTTAGCTCCCTTATTTCCAAAAATCCACATATATATATATATATACGTGTGTATACACAACCTGCTTGCTAGTTCAAGAGTTTCCTAATGTCAGAGATTTCCGGGGAAGGCCCAGGACTCCATAACTATGATGTTTGGTGGTTTTATGGTATGTTACATTTCTATGGATGCAATGTTGTGTAGATATATGTGTTCATGTGCGTTTTATTTTTCATGCATTAGTGTGTGAAGTCATGCGAGATGTATTACCTAGTTTGCCACTGAAATGTGACATCATGTTTCTGATTACATGCATGTTTATAAGTGCATGCATGTTTATAATTACATCATGTCCACATCTCAACTGTCACTTCCTCATGAACAAACTGTCACTTCCAATGGCTGTGGATTGTACGGGTAGCATTCAAGTAAACTGTGTGAAACGGGCGGAGGGAGCTAGGAGAGATTTTCATCTGAGTGAGGGTAGCTAAGCCTTCGTTCAAGTACGTTCGTGCAGTACGGGCAGCCATTCAACGACCCTGGAGCAAGATTTTGTCCAGTGAGCCGTGTTTGCCAAACCAAAACGTAGCTCCCCCCCGACGCAAGGAGTACGGGCGAAACTCCCAGTCAGTCAAGGAGAGTGCTTCCAATCCAGAAGCAAAAGCTTTTCTCCAGGTGGCAGGGGTGGCTGTTAGAAGGGACGCCGCAGATGTGGTACGTTTCCACTGAGCTAACCGACGAACAACTTCAGTAACCGACACAGTAATACTCTCGGCGGCACCTGCTCGTTTGCCGCCTTTGGTCAGTCCCAAGGAAATGACTGCGGTAGTACCATGATCATTAATGGCAACATCACGATTTCGAACTCCCAACAATTCACCAGTACGAAGCATACCGTAGAAACCAAGTAAAAGAGAGAGAGCCATACCAGGTTGATTGTGAAATATATATGAAATATCCCGAGAGGGCTTGCAAGACCACCTCAGGAAAGGGAGGAGCTCTATTGGGGAATTCATTCACATGCCAAGCTTTTAACAAGCGCCATGCACCCGGCAGGTGCCCCCTCAATTGAGGTGAGACGTCTTGCAAGGCCGCCAATGTATCAGAGGCGACTGCTCGACCTTCGCCACTTGACCATAGATGCTCCAAATAGTCACACATCAATCCGTCCATGCGGGCACGCTGTGTAGGCAAGCTGAGAAAGTTAAAATCCAGGTAAGCATAAAACTTACTTCGGGCCTTTTCATACCTAGCTCGGGTTCGAGGTTGAATAGTAAGACTTTTGAGGGTTCCCATTTGTTTGCGGACTTTGCGGCGCTCTTGCTGCGTACGCCCTTCTAGGCGCTTCTTGCTTTTGCCCATTTTCGAGATAGCACCCGCCGACTAGGGCGGTCGGCTGGATTTTGAGCGGTGTGGACGTAGGCCCACACCGGTTGAAGGTGCGTCGCTATAGCAAGAGCGCATTGATCCGCATAATTGTCCGTCTCAGTTTTCGACTAGAGCTGCGCTCTCTACTGAGGGCATGGAGACAGACCAGACTATCAGTCAGGTGTATCACCCGACACCCCCAAGTCTTACACTTTTGTAGAACCCAACGAATTGTAGTAAGCGTAGCCCGCATTTCCAGCTGGTTTATGTGCTCACCAGGAGATTGCCATTTCCAGCCGGCTATCTCCCGCCATTTCCATAATCGGTTAGGTACTGTTTGTCGTAACCGCTGGTGTTTGACCAGGGGCTCTGTGCCCCCTTGAAGCATGACGTCTTCCCCCTTGACTGAGACCAGCATGGCCAGACGCCGAGAGAGCCGGGTATCTGGGAAGGTTGCCGTTGTATCCCGTCGCAGGGGCGGCCGCTGAAGGAGGGTCTGCAGACGCACTCCCTTGCCTGGCGCGCAGCGTTGGACAAGGTCCTGCACCGAGGCATGCGGACACACCCCCAGCCGCTCGAAGAGTGACTTCAAGAGACATGCGACCACGGGGACAGACCAGGTGTTTCCCAACAAAGTCTTCCGCAAATCAGTCCATGTTTCTCCCTGCCGGTGGGCTTTCGGGAGACAATGCTCTGTGTAGTTGGCCGGGAACCCAAGGATGGTTTCGCGCTCCACAATGCTAGCAACACGCACCTGTCCATGACGGTTATGCACGCAGTACTCTGGTCTGTATTGGTATGGCGGAAATCGGTGTTTGTCTTCTTGCCATCTGGCCAACGTGGTTTCATCGCAGCTGCGCAGCCCCGCCGGCCGACGGCCTGGTCTATCGGAGGGCCGTGAAGTTGAGAAAGTATAGGGAAACGGTGGCCCGGCGGCATTGTCCAGCCTGCTTCCAGGAAATCCTTGGGCTCAAATTCAGCCACAAGCTCAACAGGTGTAACGGTTTCCCACGCAGTGCCATACACCTCCAACACCGTCAACCCCGGCTCTGTAGTAAGCTCCCAGCCGAACCAGTACAAGCGTGGCCGCCGTGCCAGGCTAACCCCCGCAGAGTCTACTTGATAGGGAGTCATACCTAGATCTTGAGACATGGCTGCTCGATCAGAGACGTCCATTGAAGCCACGCTTTCGACAAAGACCCAAACCTGCGCCCAGGGGAACGCACGCACCAACAACTCCTTAACTCGAGGGATTTCCTTGTAAAGTGCGCTTCGTAGCCCCCGCTGCGACCCCCGCCGATCGGCGTTTAAGCCGCTGACATCTTGACAAGGCGGTCCGACACCAGTCCGACGGAGCTGAAGGAACACGCCCACTCTTGAGCGGTGGAGGCAGTTAGCTCCTGAATGGAAGCCACATGCAGCGTCCCGGGGAACGCACTCTCCACCACGCGATTGGCGGCTGCATCCACACTGATGTGGGCCGCTACCGGCAGGTGGAGCATTTCTGCAGCCACCCGGAGGGCGCCAATACCATCAAAGAGCCCCACTGTCAAGACCTCGACCACCTCGAAGGGTTCGCTCACGTCCCCTCTCAACAAGGCTGTTTGAGCTACCTGTCCAAAAGCCGTCAACCCAGCTGAGGCACAGATCCCGCCACCTGTCATGGAAGCATCGCTCGCGGTGACCTGGGTAGCCATTGGCAACCGAAAGTCCATATATGCCAGGGGGATTAAGGAGAGGAACCTTATCACCTCTCCCTTTACCTCTCGAGGTAGGCGCCAACGTACCACAGGGGGTTCGGCAGACATTTCTTCAATGAGCCGCCAGATGGCATTCAAGCTACATAGTAGCTGCCTGCGGAACATGGTAATGTATACCAGACCCCCCGCTATCACCTGAAGTTCCCTCTGAGTAGCAGCTCCACGTTGGACCAACTCCCAAGCTAGCCCCATGTATTTCATGATCTTGTCCGGCTTTGCAGTAGCTACTGCAGCATCCCCGTTGATGAGAGCCCCTTGAACCTCAGCACAAAGAGAACCTTCTACGGCTTTTTTCGGGTGTCTCGGCAGGAGACGGGAGTCGTATTCTTCCCGCATGGCTACTTGCAGATTTGAAGGTTGGCCCAAAATGTCCGCAGCAAGAGCACGATCCACTTTGCAAATCTGATCCCAGTTGTCCAAGTGGACCCGGAACAGGTTCTTACTAACCGGCAGGTGTCGGTCCCGACGAATTTCTTGCTCCCCACCACCAGGAGCTAGGACCCGGTGACACCCTGCTTTGACCACATTCCTATGAATGTGCTGTGCCCAACCCTACGCTGTTAACGAACCC